>JAQJVK010000071.1:973015-1537219 GCA_035578135.1 Flexamia atlantica
TACTATTGCTCGTTTATTTGTTCGTACCTGTTGTCGTGACGCCGTGGGCATCAAGTAGTGTAGGCCTAGTTGTTGCCTTTGTATGGGGGAACATTAATTTTCTCAATGGAACACCTGTATTTTATGTCGGTTTTTAATCCCATGCTCAATTAAAAAAAAGATTCTTAGGTACCAAAATATTATGCGGCGTAATTTTCAGTGAGTTATTTTCAAAGGTAATTTTCCACAAAAATGTTGGCTAAACTCATGCAACTTTATAATAAGCTTACTGGTATCTAATTCACCATGCAACAATTGCAATTTTGAAGGATTCACTTAAATATCTCAAATATCTAATGATTATGTAAAAAGCCACAGATGTGTTATCCCAAATAACCTCTCCTCATGTGTAACAATTTGAGCATGGCCTATTGTCCCTTTTCCTCTTTCTTAAATAGAGTCTGATCCTGTTTTATGTTTTGACAGAAGCTGTATAAGGAGGCGACATTGAGACGTCGAATAATGTGATGAAAAACATAATGGGCCTAAAACATGATCAAAACTTGGCAACAGCAAGCCACCCCCAAAATTCAGAAGAGGTAACTGTAATGGTGTTGTATTGTTGTAATATTATTATTTTGCCATTAAAGATGATTTTGCATAATTGGTGGTCCCAACTTTGTAGTAAAAGACGATCACATGTAGTAAGGGGTTGTAGGTTTTTGAGTAAAAGACATTTTTGTGCAATCGTCAGTTGCAAAATCTAATCACGAGTATTCAGCATACAACTCCTCAGTTACTGCCTCAAAATGTGATAACATTAAATCAGAGTAGTGCAATAGTGGGGCTTCTGGGCCAAAACGCATTAATCAAAAGTGACAGCTACATCCGGTCACGTGACCGGAAGTGACGTCACAGGCTGTGACGTAGCTGTGACGTGTTGGGGATGGTATTTAAAGTTTAAATGTCCAGCTGTGCTGGTATTTAAATTTTAAATGTCCGGAAAAGGGTCAAGGTCGGCCGGGGATGTTTTTAAAAAATATCTTGCATTTTCGGATTTTCCGAAAATGCAAGATAAGTTTTGTTTCTTTTTACAAACTGTTTTTTAATTGTTGTTTTGTTGATTTTTGTTTCTATCAAAATATTATATTAAAAATGGAATTGACAAGTTAACAAGAAAATATCCTGCTACAAAGTATCCAAATAAAGATGCAATTACATAAATATAAACTTTAAAAAATAGTGAATGTTCTTTCTTTTTATCTGTTAGTATTTCCTGAACAAGGTAACCAAAATTGTAACCACATAAAAATGAAAGTAGGAAAATAACAAATTTCGACGGGTTCACAAAAACCAAGTTGCAAAGTAGCGAATTTCTTTCTTCTTCCATTGTTGAATTTTTAGTCGAAACCAATTAATGATAGCATTATTGCTTGCGCATCAGAACTAACAGTTGATGAAATTTCGTTTACTTGTAAACTTGTTGTAGTTTTATTTTCAGTAGGTAATTGTTCGGAAGTTTGTGTAGATGTAGAAGAAGAAACAGTATTATCTTGAAGCTCAGAGTCCATGTGTGCTCGGGTGAAGAGCTGGAGCGTTAATGACGTGTGGTAGCCGCTGTCCTACTCCGTGTCGGCAGTTGGTGGTGGGGGGTCGTTTGGTTCATGCACCGAAATGTAGATAGAATCATAATTTTCTGGAGGATGTACTAAAATTTGTTGTACAGGATCTGCATCAATAGTGAAACTTTGCGTTTCAATACAAAGTCCATCTTTGATAAAAGAAACATATAAAACAGAACTCATGTTTATTTAGATGTTTACTCTGCGAGTCCTACCAGCAAACTGATGTGATAGTGGTAGCGCTGTTACCTCCCTCGAAAGACATGTGCAGGACGGAACATCTGCCGCGCACCTTCCCCCACCACCATGAGAGACTCCTCGCAATATTTGGATATGTAGTGTTAGTCGTACTGTTGCTCTTGTTGAGTGAACATGTCAGTATTAAACAATCGTTCTTAACTTGTGGTTTTAAAATATTTGCAATAAAATATCGTTTTAACACTTATTTAACTTTGTACAAGTTACAATATTTTAAAGATGCCACTTTATTATATCACCTTGATACTTCTAAAAAATTTAGTAGCAGAAATGCAAAATAAACTACAGTTTCGATTAAATATAAACTTGGTTAAAGATCTATATTTTGTTTCTTCGTTATAACTTTTACATTGTTGGTTAAATGACAAATGTTACCGAAGTTTTTTGTTTGTCTCATTATTCTGCGTTATTGAAGTACCACATGATAGGGTTTGGAAACATATAAAGTAAAATATAAAATGTAGAAAAATATTTTTTTTTATGTTTTTGCGTTATAACTTTTATACCGTTGGTTTTATAAAAAAAGTTTACTGAACCTTTTTGTTTGTCTTTTTAATTCTACGTATTTTGAGTACCTACATGATAGGGTTTGAAAAGATATAAAGTAAAGAAAGATAATTTTTAGTTTTTGCGTTATAACTTCTATACCGTTGGTTTAATAAAAAAATGTTACTGGACCATTTTTGTTCGTCTTTTAATTCTGCGTATTTTGATTACCTACATGATAGGGTTTGAAAAGATATAAAGTAAAATATAATGTAAAGAAAGATAATTTTTAGTTTTTGCGTTATAACTTCTATACTGTTGGTTTAATAAAAATATTTTACTGGACCTTTTTTGTTCGTCTTTTAATTCTGCGTATTTTGAGTACCTACATGATAGGGTTTGGAAACATATAAAATGAAATATGATGTAAAGAAAGATAATTTTTAGTTTTTGCGTTATAACTTCTATACCGTTGGTTTTATCAAAAAAAGTTACTGGACCTTTTTAGTTTGTCTTTTGATTACGCGTAATTTGAGTACCCACACGATAGGGTTTTAAGCAATTTTCCAACCCCCCCCTCCCCCCCGTCAATGTTGCCGAGACGAAACCTCCCCCCCCCCCGACAACATTGATTGGGGGGGGGGGGGACTTGATCTCGTCGCCGTTCAACTTTGGAGCTGCGTCGACGTACACGGTGGCAGTGGATATTAAAAAATGCTCCAAACCTATCATGCAGATACTCAAATTATTCGGAATAAAAAGACGAACAAAACAGGTCCAGTAACATTTTTTGATAAAACCAACGGTATAGAAGTTATAACGCAAAAACTAAAAAAGTATTTTCCAACATTTTATATTTTTTACTTTATAAGTTTCCAACCTCTATTTTGTGAGTACTTAAATTATACAAAATTATGAGACAAACAACAAGCTTTGATAACATTTGTTATGAAAGAGTTAGCAAAAATTTCTAAGTCTCAAGGTCATTTTTGTAAAAGTTTAAATGACCCTGAAACTTTAGGTTTTGCGTTATAACTTTTATGCCATTGGATTTATCGAAAAATGTCACTGGACCTTTTTGTTCGTCTTTTAATTCTGCGTATTTTGAGTACCTACATGATAGGGTTTGGATACATATAAAATGAAATATGATGTAAAGAAAGATAATTTTTAGTTTTTGCGTTATATCTTTTACACCGTTGGTTTTATCAAAAAATGTTACTGGACCTTTCTTGTTTTTCTTTTAATTCCGCTTAATTTGACTACCCGCACGATCGATTTGGAGCAATTTTCCAACTCCCCCCCCCGTCAATGTTGCCGGGACGAAACCTCCCCCCCCCCCGACAACATTGATGGGGGGGGGACTTGATCTCGTCGCCGTTCAACTTTAGAACTGCGTCGCCGTACATGGTGGCAGTGGATATAACAAAAATGCTCCAAATCGATCGTGCGGGTAGTCAAATTAAGCGGAATTAAAAGACAAACAAGAAAGGTCCAGTAACATTTTTTGATAAAACCAACGGTGTAAAAGATATAGCGCAAAAACTTAAAAAAATCTTCGGTGGCAGTGGATATAATAATAATGCTCTAAATGTATCATGCGGGTAGTCAAATTACGCAGAATTTAAAGACTAACAAAAAAGGTCCAGTAACATTTTTCGATAAAACCAACGGTGTAAAAGTTATATCGCAAAAACTGCAAAAAATCTATGGTGGCAGTGGATATAACAAAAATGCTCAAATTATTCGGAATGAAAAGACGAACAAATCAGGTCCAGTAACATTTTTTTATAAAACCAACGGTATAGAAGTTATAACGCAAAAACTAAAAAAAAATTATTTTCCAACATTTTATATTTTTTACTTTATAAGTTTCCAACCCCTATTTTTAGTTCAGTGACATTAATAAATTAGATTTATATTTATGATACAATGAAAATATGTATAATGTTTATTTTATTATGTATTACGATTGACTTAAAACATAATATTCCTTAAGTAAAACATGGTTACTCATTAATAATATATGAATTTAGTTTCAAACTAATATTAAAATTGTTCTAAAACAAGTTTCAACCTACATTAATACTAAACAGATGTTAAGTTTACTAAGATAATTTAAATTTTAAAACAAGTTAAAAAAATGTTTTTATATCGCACTGATATTGTTTTCTATGGTTTTAATACCAAATTAAACTTGTTTCAAAGTAATATTAAAATTGTTTTTATCATTTTTTTTTAGTGTTGATAGTATGTTTTTAAAAGCTTTGAAAGTTTCAAAGTTTCAAAGTTTCAATTTCAAGTAATGTATATTGTTTATTTTATTATGTATTACAACCGACTTCAAACATAATAGTTCTTAAGTAAAACATGAGTATTCATTTTAGTGCAAAAATAAACTTACAAGAATCGAGGTGTGTCCTCCACCAATTCTGTGCAATAGCTGTCAAGGTTGTGAAAGCAGTAGGCAACCTACTCGGTCAAAGTAGGCCAGACGATGTTGTGTGTGCCGAGGTCACAGACCCTGCCAAAGTAGGCTACCGACCTTCAGCTGGGAGACACATTGACCTAGCAGTCAAGGCTGCTGCCTTGAGCTCGCAGTAAAAAGTTTTAAATAACCTTGAAACTTTGTAACCTGGATGGTTTTAAAACTTAAGTTTTTGCATTACAACATCTATACTGTTGGTTTTATCGAAAAATGTTACTAGACATTTTTGTTTGTTTTTTTATTCCACATAATTTGAGTAACCACATGATAGGTTTTGTAAAAGTTTTGAATGACCTTGAAACTTTGTAACCTGGACGGTTTTAAAACTTAGGTTTTCGCGTTATAACTTCTATAACGTTGGTTTTATCGAAAAATGTTACTGGACATTTTTGTTTGTTTTTTTAATCCACATAATTTGAGTAACCACATGATAGGTTTTGTAAAAGTTTTGAATGACCTTGAAACTTTGTAACCTGGACGGTTTTGAAACTTAAGTTTTCACGTTATAACTTTTATACCGTTAATTTTATTGAAAAATGTTACTGAACATTTTTGTTTGTTTTTTTTATTCCATGTAATTTGAGTAACCACATGATAGGTTTTGTAAAAGTTTGAAAATGAACTTGAAACTTAAGTTTTTGCGTTATAAATTCTATACCGTTGGTTTTATCAAAAAATGTTACTAGACCTGTTTTGTTCGTCTTTTTACAAGTCCAATGTAAAGTAAAATAAAAAGAAGTGTTGTTGTCTGTTGGAACAGTAACAAAAAAATTATGAGTTTGAAAAAATTTTCTAAGTCCTAAAAAATGAATTATTGGGAAGTTTTAACACTTAAAATTTTTACAAGTCAAATGTAAAGTAAAATAAAGAAAGAAGCATTGTTGCCTGTTGGAACAGTGGTGAAGGAATGATGGAAATTAAACTCGCAGCAAAAAAAAACTTGATATTGTAAAAAAAATGTTAAAGCAAATGTTTGAAAAATTTTCTAAGTCCTAAAGTATTAATTATTGTGAAGTTTTAACACTTAAAATTTTTACAAGTCCAACGTAAAGTAAAATAAAGAAAGAAATGTTGCCTGTTGGAACAGTGGGAAAAGAATGATGGGTTTGAAAGATTTTCTAAGTCCTAAAATATTAATTATTAGGAAGTTTTTAACACTTAAAATCTTTACAAGTTCAATGTAAAGTAAAATAAAGAAAGAAGTGTTGTTTGTTGGAACAGTGGCGATAGAATGATGGAAACCAAACCCGCAGCAAGGCTCCTGTGGTGACCTCGAGCCGAATTGGGGTCCAGGGTCTGCGCTTGAGGCCAGGTGGTCAACCAGCTGCCTGCCACACCTGCCCGGCCCGGCTGCCAGCTGCCGTGACCTCGAGCCGAGTTGGGGTCCGGGATCTGCGCGTGTGGTTCGGCATCAGTTGCTCGCTAGACAGTGAGGTGGTGACATGTTCAGAAGGCGCCCTGAACATTTTATCATTTTTTGCTGTTTGGTGAAAATATCTTGGTGTTATTTGTACAATAACATCTTGATGTAGGACTGATTAATTTTAAGGCATGGTAGTTTAAGCATGGTAGTTGTTTGTGCTTGTAGATACCCTAGGGTTTGTAGTTTGTTTTTAATTTGCTGGTTTGGTAGTTAGTATTAATTTAAAATCTTTCTTTTACTTACAGTATATTTCTGCCTGGAAAGTTTAAATTTAAAGTAATATTTTGTTTTTAAGAATGTTATATGATATGTTTTTAATACCTTTCTATTCCAATTTCCTTTTTCCAACAAGCTTGTTGAGGGCATTCCCTCTCTTGTCTTGTACTCCTTTTTAGTTAGGGACACCTTTCAATTCCAATTTCCTTTCCTTTTTTCCTTCCATCTTTTGCACGGTAAAACCAATAATGGTAAAACCAGCTACCGCTTTTGTAGTGATTACGCTTACCAAAGCGGGTCACTTACAACCTCTATACGTGCTGGATGGGTAGTTCGCCTACCTCCGGAGTTTCGCTGGACCCCAGTTGATTTGCGCCTTATGGTGAGTCGCTGGCTCCTTTAGTGTTAGGGAATAAAAAACATATTTGTATAACATTCATTTTTAGCTTAGCGTTGTGCGGGTATGGTGAGGTGTAAGGGATGGCTTATGTCTAGCTTACACTGTAATCATTCTGTGCAGCGTTGGGCTGACTAGATATTTTTTACTTTTTTAGCTCAGCGTTGTGCGCTTATGGTGAAGTGTGAGGGATGGCTTATGTCTAGCTCACATGAGGTGTAAGGGATGGCTTATGTCTAGCTTACACCGTAATCATTCTGTGCAGCGTTGGGCTGACTAGATATTTTTTTTTACTTTTTTTAGCTCAGCGTTGTGCGCTTATGGTGAAGTGTAAGGGATGGCCTATGTCTAGCTTACACCGTAATCATGATGTGCAGCGCTGGGCTTTTTAGCTATTTCTTTGTAACTTAATTTTATTTTTATTAATTGTTAAACTCTAGGCAGATTGTATTGTAAATTAGCTTTTCTTCTTTTAGGTTTCCGGGGGTGTACGGTTCTGTCAAACCGTACACCCCCATTTTCTTTTTAATTATTGAATGACCTTGACCTAGTTATTTTCAAGGTCAATAAAAGAGTTAGCAAAAATTTCTAAGTCTCAAGGTCATTTTTGTAAAAGTTTAAATGACTTTGAAACTTTAGTTTTTGCGTTATAACTTTTATGGCATTGGATTTATCGAAAAATGTACTGGACCTTTTTTGTTTGTCTTTTCATTCCCCGTCATTTGAGTACCCGTACAATAGGTTTTGAGTAATTGTGAACCCCCCCCCATCAAGGTTGACCGTGACCTTGACCTTGACTTTGACCTTAACGTTGACCTTGACCTTGACCTTGACCGCATTGATGGGGGGGGGAGACTTGATCTCTAGTTATTTTCAAGGTCAACAAAAGAGTTAGCAAAAATTTCTAAGTCTCAAGGTCATTTTTGTAAAAGTTTAAATGACTTTGAAACTTTAGTTTTTGCGTTATAACTTTTATGGCATTGGATTTATCGAAAAATGTACTGGACCTTTTTTTTGTTTGTCTTTTCATTCCCCGTCATTTGAGTACCCGTACAATAGGTTTTGAGTAATTGTGAACCCCCCCCCCATCAAGGTTGACCGTGACCTTGACCTTGACTTTGACCTTGACCTTGACCGCATTGATGGGGGGGGAGACTTGATCTCTAGTTATTTTCAAGGTCAACAAAAGAGTTAGCAAAAATTTCTAAGTCTCAAGGTCATTTTTGTAAAAGTTTAAATGACTTTGAAACTTTAGTTTTTGCGTTATAACTTCTGTACCGTTGGTTTTATCAAAAAAAGTTACTGGACCTTTTTTGTTTGTCTTTTAATTCCGCTTAATTTGACTACCCGCACGATGGATTTGGAGCAATTTTCCAACCCCCCCCATCAATGTTGTCGGGACGAAACCTCCCCCCCCCCGACAACATTGATGGGGGGGGACTTGATCTCGTCGCCGTTCAACTTTGGAGCTGCGTCGACGTACACGGTGGCAGTGAATATTCAAAAAATGCTCCAAACCTATCATGCAAATACTCAAATTATTCGGAATAAAAAGACGAACAAAACAGGTCCAGTAACATTTTTTGATAAAACCAACGGTATAGAAGTTATAACGCAAAAACTAAAAAAATATTTTCCAACATTTTATATTTTTACTTTATAAGTTTCCAACCTCTATTTTGTGAGTACTTAAATTATACAAAATTATGAGACAAACAACAAGCTTTGATAACATTTGTTATGAAATCAACAATATTTTGTCAAAGTTTTAAATTACCTTGGAGCAATTTTGTAACCTGGACGTTTTTGTAACCTGGACGTTTTGTAACCTGGACGGTTTTAAAACTTAAGTTTTCGCGTTATAAATTCTTTACCGTTAATTTTATCGAATAATGTTACAGGACCTTTTTTGTTTGTCTTTTTATTCTGCTTAATTTGAGTAATCACATGATAGATTTTGTAAAAGTGTTTAATGACCTTGAAACTTTAGTTTTTTAAAAATAGTTTCAAACCCATCATGTGGGTATTCAAATTATGCGGAATGAAAAAACAAACAAAAAGGTCCAGTAACGTCTTTGATAAAATCAACGTTATAAAAGTTATAACGCAAAAAACGCAAAAAAAGCCTATATTTTATATTTTACTCTGTACGTTTCCAAACCCTATCTTGTGGGTACTTAAATTATACAGAATGATGAGTCAAACAAAAAGTTTCGGTAGCATTTGTTATTTAACCAACAATGTAAACGTTATAACACAAAACCTGATTTACATCTTTTAAATTTTCAACCATGTTTATATTTAATTGCAAGTGTAGTTTATTTTGTATTTTTCAAATAGATATTTTTAAAATAATTTGAGTACTCACATGATAGAGTTCGGAACAATTTACATAAAAATAACCTTGAGACTTAGACATTTTCGCTAAGTCTTTTGGTTGACCTTGAAAATAAGTAGGTCAAGGTCATTTGATAATTAAAAGAAAATGGGGGTGTACGGTTTGACAGAACCGTACACCCCCGGAATCCTAACAGAAGAAAAGCTAATTTACAATACAATTCGCCTAGAGTTTAACAATTAATAAAAAAAAGTAAAAATAAAATTAAGTTAAAGAGAAATAGCTAAACAGCCCAGCGCTGCACATCATGATTACGGTGTAAGCTAGACATAGGCCATCCCTTACACTTCACCATAAGCGCACAACGCTGAACTGAAAGAAAAAATATTATTTTGAAATAGCAAGTTGTTTAATTAAATTTAGAAAAATGTTATACAAATATGTTTTTATTTCCTAACACTAAAGGAGCCAGCGACTCACCATAAGGCGCAAATCAACTGGGGTCCAGCGAAACTCCGGAGGTAGGCGAACTACCCATCCAGCACGTATAGAGGTTGTAAGTGACCCGCTTTGGTGGGCGTAATCACTACAAAAGCGGTAGCCGGTTTTACCATTAATTGGTTTTACCGTGCAAAAGATGGAAGGAAAAAAGGAAAGGAAATTGGAATTGAAAGGTGTCCCTAACTAAAAAGGAGTACAAGACAAGAGAGGGAATGCCCTCAACAAGCTTGTTGGAAAAAGGAAGTTGGAATAGAAAGGTATTAAAAACATATCATATAACATTCTTAAAAACAAAATATTACTTTAAACTTAAACACTCCAGGCAAAATATATTGTAAGTAAAAGAAAGATTTTAAATTAATACTAAGTATCAAACCAGCAAACTAAAAACAAACTACAAACCCTAGGGTATCTACAAGCACAAACAACTACCATGCCTTAAAATTAATCAGTTCTACATCAAGATGTTATTGTACAAATAACACCAAGATATTTTCACCAAACAGCAAAAATGATAAAATGTTCAGGGCGCCTTCTGAACATGTTACCACCTCACTGTCTAGCGAGCAACTGATGCCGAACCACACGCGCAGATCCCGGACCTCAACTCGGCTCGAGGTCATCCCCCCCCCCTCTCGCTTACCCCCTCCTAAATTACAGGACCCTTGCTGCGAGTTTACTTTCCATCATTCTTTCACCACTGTTCCAACAGGCAACAATACTTCTTTCTTTATTTTACTTTACATTTGACTTGTAAAAATGTTAAGTGTTAAAACTTCTCTATAATTCATTTTTTAGGACTTCGAAAATTGATTAAATTCATCATTCTTTTGTTACTGTTCCAACAGGCAACAACACTTCTTTTTATTTTACTTTACATTGGATTTGTAAAAGTTTTAAGAGTTAAAACTTCCCAATAATTAATACTTTAGGACTTAGAAAATTTGTCAAACATTTGCTTCAACATTTATTTTACAATATCAAGTTTCTTTTTTGCTGCGAGTTTGAATTCCATTATTCTTTCGCCACTGTTCCAACAGACAACAACACTTCTTTCTTTATTTTATCTTACATTGGACTTGTAAAAATTTTAAATCTTAAAATTTCCCAATAATTAATATTGTAGGATTTAGAAAATCTTTCAAACCCATCATTCTTTTGTTACTGTTCAAACAAGCAACAACATTTCTTTATTTTACTTTACATTGGACTTGTAAAAATTTTAAGTGTTAAAACTTCCCCATAATTAATATTTTAGGACTTAGAACGTGTTTTCAAACATTTGCTTCAAATTTACTTTAAACAGAATTTTTTTAAACTTGCATTATTTGACCTTGACATTTAGATTTCTTTTCAAACTTACATTGGATGATCTTAATACTTAGGGGGTTTGAAATATAAAAAATGTAGCAGTTATTTACACTTTTCGTGTTTAATACAGAAAAAAAGATTTTTTTTTTAAAACTTGCATTATTTGACCTTGACACTTGGATTTCTTTTTAAACATACATCGGATAATCTAAATACTTTGGGGTTTTTAAATATAAGAAATTTAACTGTTATTTACACTTTTTATGTTTAATACAGAAAAAAAGTGGTGGGGGTAATGCTATAAATAGGGGGAGTTTTAGAGTGGTTTTCATTACTACGGCAACTTTTGTGGAGAGCACACCTACGTCATGTATTACTGCATTAGTTGCGAAGAATCTTTTGAAGATGAAATTTTATTACAAATACACAAAGACGTTTACCATAACAATGAAACAAACCAAGAAAGAAACCAAGAAACAAACCAAGAAACAAACCAAGAAACAAATAACAATGCAGAAGAAGAATATTTGGAAGATTTAGATCAAATACTGGCTACCGTACAACAACAACTAAATTCAAGATCAAGTGTTATTCAATACGCACCCGGACCATCTTTGGATTTGAAATTATACGCCCGAGCCTTACCAGGTAGTGTAGTAACTCATTTTAAGATCGACAATGCTCAATTGCAACTTGCACAGTTTATTTCAAAAGCAAAAACATTAGTAACAGAAACATTAAACAATGAACTAAGAAGATTAAATTTTATAAAGTTTGGAATATTATTAGATACAGTATTTACAAATGTTCAGAATGAAACATCACCAAGAGGATTTTTAACTAAAAACAAAACCATCATGTTTGCATCAGATATAAGCTCAATTGTGGATGATTGTTTTGAAGAACTTTTAACAAAATTACAAGAACATGAAGGAAGAGGTTCTGGATGGAGTTTGTTAAGTATAACAAGCTTAGATGTAAGAGTTCATAAACATGGATATGGAATGAGAGGTAGTAGTCATATTGAATTGCCAAAGAAAATTCAAGACACCAATTCCTGTATTAATGTTCAAAATAAAGATGCTGAATGTTTCAAGTATGCAATGCTTGCAAAATATATAAGAAATCATGCGGAACGACCGAGTAGAGCATACAATGAGGTTTACCATAAGTATAATTTTCAAGGCATGAGTTATCCTGTTTCAATTCAAGACATATCAAAATTTGAAAAGAAAAATCCTTTTGCATCTGTAAACATCTTTGGCTTGGATTCATCCAACAATGTTTACCCCTTACGTATAACACCTACCGAACGCAGAGATCATACTGATTTATTATTAATAACAAAAGGTGACGTTTCACATTATGTATATATTAAAGATTTTGAAGCTCTAGTTTGCAAACAGTTATCAAAACGTAAAGAAGGAAAAACCACTTGTAAAAGATGTTTCTGTTTTGTAAACAAACCTTTGAGAAGAGGAGGTTCAGAATGGCTGACGGAACATCAAAGACTATGCAGTGGAAACTATGAAGTAAGAATTAAATTACCACACCCTAGAAGATCTCAAGTAAAATTTGACAAAGTTATCCAACAATACAGAATTCCCGTTGTAGTGTATGCAGATTTTGAATCTTCATTGCTTCCACTTGAACAAGGAGAAGGAGAGGAAAATACCAGCAGAACAAAGTATCAACTTCACAAACCAAACAGCTACTGTTTAATAGTAAAATCCACTCTGTCTGAAGAACATCTTCAAGAATATGGTTTGACATCTACACCGAAGATCTATCGTGGAGAAGAAGCAGCTCGATACTTTGTTGATGATTTATACAACATCGCCGGGAAAGTGGAAGCAATGTATACCAATGTGGTTCCTATGTCACCTATGACGCCGGAAGAACTTCATCTTTATGATTCAACAACAACATGCTATTTGTGTAACAATCAATTTACAGAAACTAAAGTTAAAGTTCGCGACCATGATCATCTGACAGGAGCCTACAGAGGTGCAGCTTGCAACGGATGTAACATCAACTACAAACTACCATCTTTTATTCCTGTGGTTTTTCACAATCTTAGTGGATACGATGGACATTTTATCATTCCCGAATTAGCAAGAGACAACGGTGAAATAGATGTTTTGGCACAAACTATGGAAAACTTTATAAGCTTTTCAAAAAAGGTGGGCAAAATTAAACTTAGATTTGTTGATTCTTTTAGATTTATGCCTTCCAGTCTTATGAAACTTTCTGAAAATTTAAGAAGACAAAATTTAATAGAAACAAGCAAAATTGTACCTGCAGAAAAAATGGATTTGGTTCTTCGGAAAGGAGTTTTCCCGTATGATTACATCGATGGACTACATAAATTTCAAGAAACATCACTTCCTCCACCAGAAGCATTCAAAAGTAAACTTACCGATTTGGACATTTCACCTGAAGACTATCAACACGCATGCAGAGTTTGGGACGAATTGGAAATGAACACTCTGGGAGATTATTCTGACTTTTATGTAAAACTTGATGTGACCCTTCTTTGCGATGTGATGGAAGAATTTAGAAACACTTGTTTTGAAGCCTACGGATTAGACCCTCTTCATTCTTATACTTCTCCAGGTCTAGCTTGGCAAGCTATGTTAAAAGAAACAAAGTGCAACCTTCAATTATTAACAGATATTGAAATGGTGTTGATGATCGAATCGGGTGTTAGAGGTGGATTGACCCAAAGTGTTACTAGACATGTTAAAGCCAACAACAAATATCTTCCAAACTATGATAAAGAAAAACCATCAGTGTTCTTAGGATATTTCGATGCCAACAATTTACACGGATGGGCTATGTCTAATCCACTTCCTTTTGGAAACTTTGAATGGGTTAATCCAGACTCTATTGGTGATATTTCGCAAATTTCAAAAGACGGAGACACCGGATACATATTGGACTGTGACTTTGAATATCCAGAACACTTGCATGATCTTCATTACGATCTTCCGCTCCTTGCAAAAACAGAAGTTTCACCAATTGGCAAACATCCTAAATTAATGATGACTCTTGAAAATAAACAAAGATACGTAGCTCACTTTTGGGTTGTTCAACAAGCACTCCAATTGGGTTTACATATAACCAAAATTCATAGAGTTTTAAAATTTTCCCAATCATGCTGGTTAAAACCGTACATTGATTCAAACACCAGAAGAAGAGCAGCTGCAACATCAACATTTCAAAAGGACTTTTTTAAATTAATGAATAATGCGATATTTGGAAAAACATTGGAAAACAAAAGAAAACACAAAAATGTTAAATTAATTATAGATCCTATAAAACTAGAAAAACTTGTACAACAACGAAACTTTGGAACATCCGTTATCATCAATGAAAACCTTGTGGCAGTATCTATGAAGAAGACAAGCGTGAAAATGGATCGTCCGTTGTATGTTGGAATGTCAATCTTGGATATTTCCAAAACTCACATGTATGATTTCCACTACAACAAAATGGTTGACTTCTATGGTAGAGATAACATCGGAATCGCCTACATGGACACGGATGCTTTCATCTACTGGATTCTTACTGAAGATATGTATTTGGATCTTCGAACATTTGTTCACAAAAATGAATTTGATTTTAGTGACTATCCAAAAGATCATTTAAATTATGATAATGATCGGAACAAAAAGAAACTTGGAAAATTTAAAGATGAAGCAAATGGAATTTTACTGGAAGAACTTATTGCACTAATGTCAAAATTGTATTCACTACAATTGCATAAGGAAGAAAACAATGTTATTAAAAAAGCTAAGGGTGTAAAAAGTTTGTATCTTAAGAAGAATGTAAATTTCGAACACTACAAGCAATGCTTATTTGAAGAAACGACTATAAATGCAAAATTTAACACCATCAGAAGTTTCAACCATTAACTGTACAGCGTAACAGAAGTGAAAAAAGCACTCTGCTCCAATGATGACAAACGACACATTCTTCCAGACAAAATTCACACTCTACCATTCGGCCACTATTCTCTCAATCCTATTGATGAGTAAAAAAAAGAAAAAAGAAAAAATTAAAAGAGAAAAAAGAAAAAAGGGAAAATCACAGCATGTTCGCTGTGATTTCCCCTTTTTTAAAATATGTTGAAATGACCTTGAACTATAAAAGCGGATGCAGAAAAAGAAACACTCAATACTAACTTGACTTTGTTAGTAAAAACATCATGTCAGAGTTAAAGGAAAAGATTGTTAATGAACTTCATAAACCTGCAAGAATAAAGTTTCCACGAAGAAATACTGTTGTAAAAGGAATAAATGATTTATATCAAGCAGATTTAATTGAAATGCAACCGCATAGAAAAATAAATAAAGGATTTAAATACATACTTAGGATTATTAATTGTTTTACTAAAGTTGCAGATGCTTTGCCATTAAAAGACAAAACCGGTAACAGCATAACAAAAGCTATGGAAGTAGCTATAAAAAGAAATAAAAATAAAATTAAACATTTACAAACTGATGATGGAAAAGAATTTTTTAATAAATTTTTTGCCTTGTTAATGAAAAAATATAAGATAAATCATTATTCCACAAATTCTGAGAAAAAGGCAGCTATAATTGAAAGATTTAATAGAACCTTAAAAGGTGCAATGTATAAAATGTTTTCAAAAAGAGGTTCTTACGTATGGGTTGATATTTTACCAAAATTAATAAGCGATTACAACAACAAGTTTCATAGAACTATCGGTATGGCACCTAACAAAGTGAATAAGAAAAACGCTAAACTAGTTTTACAACGAATTAAAAAGAATACACAGCCAAAAGCGGAACAAAGAAAACCAAGAAAATTTAATGTAAATGATAAAGTTCGAATTAGTAAATACAAAGGAGTGTTTACTAAAAAATACCTGCCCAATTGGACAAACGAAGTTTTCATAGTGTATAAAGTACAACCTACTGTACCAGAAACTTATATTTTAAAAGATAACAAAGGAAATTTGTTACAAGGCGGTTTTTACGGACATGAATTGTTAAAGTCAACAGTAGGTGATGTCTATCTTGTTGAAAAGGTGTTGCAAAGGAAAAAAGACCAAGTTAAAGTACGTTGGTTGGGGTTTGACAAAACTGAAGATTCGTGGATACCTATAAAAGATTTGATTTAGTTATAAATCAACTTATTTATTCTTCAGCCTTTGAATAAGATGGAGATTGTTCACCATAAAGATAAATTTAATATTAATAACATTGATGATTTAACTGTAGATAACGTTAAAATCAACAATGGTAAACACGGCAGTTTATTTCCAAACACTGTACGATGTATAGTAAGCGGTCCTTCAAACTGTGGCAAAACTAACGTTGTGTTTAACTTAATTACAAACACAAAAGGATTGCGATTTAATAACCTATATATTTTTTCAAAGTCCTTACATCAACCAAAGTATCAATTGTTGGAAAAGATCCTGACTGATGTGCCTGATGTTAACTATTACAAATTTAATGCTAGTGACAGTGTTATGCAACCAGACCAGGCTAAGCCGTATTCTGTATTTGTATTTGATGATGTATCTAGTGAAAATCATGATACTATTAGAAACTATTTTGCCATGGGAAGACATAATAATATTGATAGCATATATATCGGACAAACATATAGCAAAATTCCAAAACAACTAATTAGAGACAATGCAAATATTTTAGTTTTATTCAAACAAGACGAAACAAACCTAAAACATATATACAACGATCATGTAAATGCTGATATGTCATTTGATAAATTCAAAGAGCTTTGTGGAAAAGCTTGGGCGGAAAAATACGGATTTTAGGTAATTATGAAAGATAAAGCTATAACAGATGGTCGTTACCGCATAGGTTTTGATAAATTTGTTTTAATACATTAATTAACAACATTATCGTCCAAGTCTCCATGGTGTAAACATGGTTAATCAGGAAAAGCTATTAAAAGAAATAAAATCACTTAGTGATTCTATTAGACATAAAAACAGAGCGTTAAGATTAGGAATAAGTGAAAGAGAGAAATTTCTGGAATCAACATTTAAACCTATTACTGAGCCATTAAAACAATTGGGGCAAAATGTTACACCTTCAACATTTAATTTTTCCGGAGATGCTATTTTACCCATTTCAAAATTTGAACAAAAAGAAGAATATGAAGGTGATACAAGTTTTACGCAACAAGGAGAAACAACTGAAGAAGAAAACGAACTAGGTGAAGAAACGGATGTTTTAACAGAAAAAGAAGGTCTTTCTACAAGCGAAGAACAACAAGAAGAAGAAGAGCCTATTAATCCATCCAACTTGAGCAAATTGGGCTCGGATATTGCGTATAAAGGGCCGCTTGCAAGACAATTTGTATTAAAAATGTTACATTCTGCACAACCAACTCGAAAGTATCATACTTTTGGTGCTAGAATAGAAGAAAATGGCCTAATGATTGGAGATAGCAAGCTTGATGTAGACGAACATGACAATATTATTATAAATAATAAACAATACAAAGGTACAAAAGGATTGTTTGAACTTATTTTTAAACCGAAACCTAATAAATATACTAAAAAGGATTTAAACATTTTTAAACAAATATTGGAGGATACAAATGTGCATAAGAAAAATTATTCTAAAAATTTCAATGTTTATAGAAATAAATCAGAAAAATATAAAACTATTATTGCTAAACTTTTCCCACCAAAAAGAAGGGCACCCATAAAAAGAAAATCATTATCTTCTGCTGAAATAAATATTTTACATAAAAGGAGAAAAACAAATCAATCAAGTTTATCAGGAAAAGGATTATTGAAAAACTTGTATGATACTAATATAATATACTACAACGATATAAACAAATTGGTTGATAGAATGAAGTTGATATATGAAGCAAAACAAGCCGGACATAGCGGTTTAGAAAACGAATGGGTAGCTTTGGTCGGCGAATTGCGAAATCGAGGAGTAATCGCATAAAAATATGAGTATATAGAATACAAGCATAACCGATTAAACATTCAGTATAACCATGAGTGTGGATAAGTTTGGACGGTATTCCGAAACTGGAAGCAAATCAGGATCTTATGGAAAAAGAGGTGGTTTACCACTAACATCCGATGGAGATTATGATATAAGTAACAAACGTTTAAAGTTTGTAAATGATCCAAAAGATGATAATGATGCAGTAAATTTCAAAACTTTAAAAAGTGAAACATTACCTAGCTTAAAGCTTCAAAATGAAGTGTATAACGCTAATTTTTATAGAATTGCAAATCTTCCAAAACCAATAGATAAGAATGATTCGGTAAATAAAGAATATTTAATGTGGTACATAAACCAAACCTTAAGATATGATCCTAAAAGTAATAATAAAGCATATGATGCAAAAGATCTTAGAATAGCTAATATAGCAGATCCTGTTAATGATCAAGATTCAGTTACCAAAAAGTATTTACATTCAGTCATACCTGAAAAAACAGATAAATTTTCCTTTTACAACTTTGTAATACACGATATTGGAGACCCTAAAGATATGAAAGATGCGGTAAACCTTCAATATGTTACAGATCATTGTATTACACATGATATTAAGTCAATTGATTGCAAAAATAAAGTGTTAACTAACGTTAAGGAGGGAACTGCAAAATCAGATGCAGCTACAATAAGTCAAATAATGAAATTAAACAATAACAAATGGGATGCGGATGCAAAAATAATTACTAATGTTAAAGAAGGGTTGAATGATGTTGATGTAGCAACAATTGGACAAGTTCCTGCATTAAAAGAAATTTCATCAAGACTTGGTCAACAAGGCTTTGATTGTAAAGAAAGACCACTATTTAATGTTGGAATGGGAGTAAATGACAGTGATGCAGTTAGAGTAAAAGAATGGCGTGAAAGATGCTTAAGAACCGAAAAACACAAAAAGTTTTTTTATTGTCAAAACTTGCGATTGACTAGCTTAGATGACCCTATTGATATTGTTGATGCTGTTAATGTAAATTACATTATAAGACTCTTAAGTGTAGTGTTATTATGATGTTTATAATACGATAAAGCCCATAAAAGCTGATCAAAAACTACATTGGGTTAAGAAAAATGTTATAGAAAAATATTTTTTAACTATGAAAACTGGAAATTTAAGATTTGCTCAAGTTGATGTTGATAAAAAGGATACAATCCTACCAAAAGACTGGGTAAAAGTTTATTACCCATAAACAAAATACATGTTTATTATAAATAAACAATGTCAAAGGATAAGTGCATCATTCATTATAAAGAATTTATAAAATAAACAAGTATTGGCATTTCCTTTCACTATAAAAAACCATGTTGAAAGTTCAACGCATCAGTCATAATCGACACGTTATAAAGAGAGGAAGAGGAATAGCATCAACAGCACTTTCTCTTATTACTAAGCCGGTTGGAGCTATAGTTAACAAAGCTATCGATTTATTACCTGTAGAACTACATTTACCAGGAGGTTATCAATATTGTGGTCCAGGAACAAAATTGAAAAAAAGACTTGCTAGAGGAGATCTTGGAATAAATAAACTTGATCAAGCCTGCAAACAACACGATATAGCATATTCAAAGTTTGCAGATACTAAAAATAGATCAATAGCGGATAGAGCACTTGCTGAAAAAGCTTGGCAAAGAGTAACATCCAGTGACGCTAGTATCGGTGAAAAAGCAGCAGCTTTAGCGGTATCAGCAGCAATGAAGGGTAAAACGATGTTTGGAGGTGGAAAGAAGAAAGGAGGTGGAAAAAGGAGGAGAAAACCTGCAAAGAAACGTGGAGGAAATATAAGAAGAAAACGACGATCCACCGCAGGTAAAAATAAAAAGAAACAAACAATATGGTCAATGATAAAAAAGGAGGAGGATTATACCTAAGACCGTATCGTGTGTATTAAACAGAAAAAAACAATTATTAATTCCAAATAAAGAATTAACAGATAAAGAATTAATTACTTATGTTTCTTGTTTAAAAATTCCATTTTTTAGAGGAGTATTTATGAAAGATGCATTACCTGTTAAAATTTGGAAAAATGAAACCGGAATAGTAAATTTAGATAATAGTAAAGGATCAGGCACTCATTGGGTATGTTATAAGAAACTAGGATCAACTATTTACTACTTTGATAGTTTTGGTAATCTCCCACCACCAAAAGAACTACAATATTACTTTAAAACAGCTAAAAATGTACTATACAATTATAAAAGAGAGCAACCTGATGATACGGTAATCTGTGGACATTTATGTTTAGATTTTTTAACAAAAAGCGTTAGTCAACTTTAAGATGTCTTCCTATACAGTATCATTAACTGGAACTTCATCTACTTTGCGAAGTGTTCTTTTCCCTGCGTTACGTTTGGAAAAAGATAAATTATGGGAAGCCGCATTATTAGATATAACAACTTATAATTCTATTCCCAACGTTACTGAAAATGTTAATGACAAAATACATTATTACAAAACAAAAGATAAAAATACAAACAAATATTCAGATATACAAGTATTTAGTTTACCCACTGGAGCATATGAAATTGATGATATAAATGAAGCGATACAAAATCATATGGGAAAAGATAATATAACAATAAAAGGAAATAACAATACTATGAAAGCTGAAATTAAATCTAAATATTATATAGATTTTAGCAAAGAACATTCAATTGGTAGTTTATTAGGATTTCCTAAAACAACAAAAATTTTAGAACCTAATATTAACCATTCAGGTACTAGAACTGTGACAATAATGAAAGTGAACAGTATAGATGTTACATGTAATATTATACATGGTTCTTATAGAGATGGTGAAAATACTCATATATTGCACACATTCTATCCAACAGTCGCTCCGGGTTTTAAAATTGTGGAAAAGCCACAAAACTTGGTGTACCTACCATTAAACACCAGTTTTATTTCAGACATTGTGGTGAACATACTAGATCAAGACGGAAATCATATTGATTTTAGAGACGAACCTATAACTATACGAATACATATAAAATCAACCGTATAACAATGGGGTTATCATTTAAAAAGAAAGAGCTGACTGGTAAACAAGTCAGTAGCACGTCAGCTATAGAAGGATTAACAAGTGATAACATTCGTTTTCTAGAAGAAATTGGATTAAAACTTATTAATAATGGAAATATTGGATATAGCGCAGGGTCCGACATTCGACGAAACCTTATGGGAAAAGGAATATCATACGCACAACCCTTACGCTTCGTCAAAATTAAACAATAATGATGAAATTAGAATTCCCATACAACAACAAGATATTTATACACTTCCATGTGAAAGTTATTTGTATATCGAAGGAAGAGTAACAAAAAGGGATGGAACCACTGCAAGTACTGTTCCGTTCATAAATAACCCCATGGCATATTTGTTTGATGAAATAAGATATGAAATTTCCGGAGTTACAGTAGATTCAACAAAAAAGGTGGGAATTACAAGTACATTAAAAGGATTAGCATCTTTAACACCGAGTGAAAAAAATATGCTGGCCGCCGCAGGATGGGTAGCACCTGATTCCAGTACAATCACTCCAAACACTTCAGGCAATTTTGACTTTTACATTCCTTTAAGATTACTTTTAGGCTTTGCCGAAGATTACCGAAAAATAATAATAAACGTAAAACAAGAATTAGTTTTGTTAAGATCATCAAACGACAAAGATATTATTCAAGCAACTGATGGAACAACGGAAGCTACTTTAGAATGGAAAATGCAATTAGACAAGATTGTTTGGAGAGTACCGCATGTACGTTTAAACGATCAGAATAGAATTTCATTATTGAGAACTTTAAAATCAGATCGTGATATCGTAATACCATTTAGAAGTTGGGAGTTTCATGAATATCCGGTTTTACCGGAAACACAACGTCATACATGGACTGTAAAAACTTCTACTCATTTGGAAAAGGCAAGATATGTAATATTTGGATTACAAACAAAAAGAAGAAATGAAATAACTAAACATGCTGGTGAATTTGATCATTGCAAACTTACAAATTTTAAGGTGTTTCTAAACTCGCAATTCTTTCCATACGACAACTTCAACATAAACTTTACAAAAGACAGGTTTAGTGTTTTGTACGATATGTATGCAAGATTCCAAAATTCATATTATGGAAAAACAAACACACCTTTATTAACGCCAAACCAATTTAAATCTAACTATCCGATTGTTGTAGTTGATTGTTCCAAACAAAATGAATCTGTAAAATCTTCCAGTGTAGATATAAAAATAGAAATGGAATTTGAACAAAATGTACCCAAAGATACATCTGCTTATTGTTTAATTTTACATGATAAAATTGTTACATATACACCTTTAACCGGTATTGTAAAAGCAGTGTTGTAAAATGAAAAGAAAAAAAATACCCCCCACCACTCGGCTATAAAAGCAGGAGCGGGAACGCAAATTGTTTAGTTGACTGTCTACAGTTGTATGGGTAACATCGTCTACAGCATTATAAACAAAATGAGTTCTTTATCAGTTGTACAAGGCGTTTCCGAAACAACACCTTTATTGGAAAATGATGATAAACATTTTGAAGAAAATGTTGTAAAAGAAATTGATGAGTTTTTAAAGTTTGGAAAACAAAATAAAAAGTTGGAAAATAATAAAACAAACGTAAGAAAGAAAAGAAAACTTGATGAAAATATTCCACCAAACATTTTAACTGAAGTTTTCCTTCGCATCTTTTATCCTATTTCATCTTGCATGAGTAAAAGTGTGTCGATAGGATTGGTAAAATCATTAGACTACTCTCCCGCAGTAATACTAAGCCATGGTACAAAGATGGTTTTATTTTCAGAAAATGCTCGGGATTCCTTTTTAAAACATCTACATCTTATTGAATGTTATTTAGCCAACAGTTTCTTTGAAAGAAAAACTAACATTCGACTTTTGGATTGTGACAATGAAATTGACATTATTAAACATCGTGGTCAACAACAAGTAAGAATTAGAGACTCGACACAATTTGAAAATAAAATTCTACTAACACGTGAAGAATTCTACATTTTAAACTATGCAACATCACCTATCACTAGGTATATGAAACAATTGGTATTTTCAAGCTCTGTTATTAAGGAATATCTGGTAGATGCATGCGAAAAACAACCTGACAGCACTTTACAATACGGACCAATAGATACATCCATTTTTAATAGAATACCTCACGAAGTGGAAATGTGGAGGCAGTTGAGAAACTTTGAACCTTTTACTGAAATCGCAACGGAAGCTACAGAAGAAGAAACCAACAACAACAACAATACAGAAGAAGAAACCAACAACAATACAGAAGAAGAAACTTTGGTAGTTTAAAAAAACTACAATGTAGTTTAACAAAAGAATAAACCGTGGGGTAGGCCTACTGGGGACGGTGCCCACGTTAAACATACACCAACGCGCCTACAACTGTACGGCCTGGTTTATATATCTAACCTACCGTGGTGTGGAAAACAGTTAATCACCAGACATCGTGATGAGCGGACTGGATGAAGAAATGGCAGCAAAACCTTGTGTAATTGAATTTCAAGCATTTCGCGGAAACGATGATAGATTTATTATAAAAGAATTGGTGATTTTAGATTTGCTCACACAAGTAGCATACCCGTTTTTATTTGAAGCACCGTGTTCTATCCATGCACTAAAGTCAAAAGCTAAAATAACAAACAGATGGTTAACAAACAATTTTCATCATATACATTGGTTTGAAGGTTTTCTACCGTACAACAATGTACACAAAATTATGTTTCATTTCTGTAAACAATTTACGCACATATACACCAGAGGATTGGAAAAAAGAAGTTGGATACAACAGTACACAAACAAAGAAGTTTTAAGCATAAAAATGGACAAAACCTTTCATTGTGATGTTAGAAATATTTGTGTTTCTACAATAGATCCGAAACACAACCAATCTCAATGCGCATTACAAAACGCATATCACTTGGCTGCTTACTTACAAGAAAAAGCAGAATGTGGTGGGGGTTACGAAGGTTATAAATACGAGGAAGCAACACACCCCGAGTATCACTCCAACTCCATACTCCGAACAGACAACATCTCCAGTGAAGAACATGGCATCACAACAGTTTCTCCAATGTTTAGTTGAACAATTCAACTTACATTCAAAATCAAATACTCTAATTATCAAGAAATGTTCAGAATTAAAAGAACAGAAACATTATATTGTTCATGAAATGAAAAAAGTTGATACAACGCATGGAGACGCAGTCGTCGCATCTTTATCCGATGCACCATATACACCAGGTGATGAACCAAAGTTTCAAGTATATCTTCCAAAACGATTCGTCCAGTTGCTGCAAAATGAAGATCTGCGGGAAATTCAGCCAGGATCATTATATTTGGTGTCACACGGAATGAGCGGAAACAACTCTACGGAACTTACAATGTTATTTTTGTGCGATGACACAAAAATAACATTGTAAATATTGTAAAAAAAATGTTTTAAATAAAAAGATAAAAAACAACATATCAGTATATGTTTTTATATACTGATATGTTGTTTTTTTTTAAAAACTCAAACGGATGACCTTGAACTTTTAATCGATGGTATTATTCGATTATTTTATTCGATTGTTTTATTCGAATACTTTATATAAATACGACACTTTAACGTTGAGAGGCTCAGTTCTGTTTAAGACAAGCTACAACCAACATGTCATCCAAAAGAAATAATCTAACACTTATAACTTATTGTTGTAAAGAAAAATGTTTTAAAATACCTGAAGATCAAGTTGACGGAAAAGCTTGTACAAAATGTAATTCTTTCTGCTACTGTAAATGTAGTTGCAAAACATATCAAAAGAACCGGTTGGATAAACTAGAAGAATTGCAACATCGGCTCGGTCTACTGTGGCAACGATTAAATTCAAAGTGATTTAACAAACACTTGTCATTACCCCCACCACTACCCCCACTACCATCGGAGGTACCCGCAGCACCGGCTTTGCAATAGTCATTCCTGCTACACCTCTCGTCGAGTAAACAACTCTAGTCATGTCTCTCAACATTCGCGGGATTCACTACAACACTATCAATCTTACAACCTACAAGGATTTGGAAATTTTTAGTGAAGAACTAAAACAACTTATAACCACTGGGTTCGGTTTATCTTTGGAACTTTATGCAACAAACAATCAAAACGAAAAAAATGTATTTTTGCCAACTTACAACAACAACAAAAAGAATGAAAATAAGCAAGAAATTTCACCACCGACAACAACTTACTTTTCAAATTTGGGAGCAAAATTTTCAACCTTAATGTAAAATAAAAAAAATATCTTGCATTTTCGGAAGTTCCGAAAATGCAAGATCTTTTTAAAAACATCCTCACCTGACCTTGACCCATTTCCAGCCATTTAAAGTTTAAATACCCAGCACAGCCGGGCATTTAAACTTTAAATGCCCACCCTACACGTCACAGCTACGTCACAGCCTCTGACGTCACCAGACCGGATGTAGCTGTCACTTTTGATTAATGCGTTTTGGCCCAGAAGCCCCACTATTGCACTACTAATCAGTATGAGAAAAGAGTGAAGTTTTGGTTTAACATTAAGCTTTTATAATTAGTCTGAAGCTGGTTTGATGCTTTATTATATTACTGGTTTTCACTTTGTTCAATGAAATGATTTATCTCAATCCTTCACATAAACTTTTTTTGGGAGGTCTGGGAGAGAGCGAAATTGGAGGTTCAGTATTTGGACAACAAATTTGCTCAAAATGGGACTAAAACTTAATTTGATGAATTTAAAACGCCACTAAAAGAAACCTTTAATAGGGCTTTCCCTACGACTGGCATTATAGTGGCCAGTTGATATTTGATCACAACTTCTCCCTTCTTGAACAAAAATAAAATTAAAAATCTAATATTGCATCTTAGATTTGACAAAGGCTAAATTTCATATACATAAGTTTTAAAGTAAATTTCCTTTGGGGCTGTCCATAAATTAAATTACGTCTTCTGAAAATAGAGCGAAGGGGTCCAGATTGAAAATGATGGTAGAATAATGTGCATGGGAGGGGGGGGGGTTTAGACGCAGAAATGATGTCATTTTAAAATTTAGATTCAAAACTGATTTAGAGAGTAAAATTGTAAACTTTCAATCTGAATTCATTAAATCAAAGGTACAGGTTAGAAATTTTATTAGAAACCAAGTAATAGATTTTACAATATCCGTTAATCTCATTTCAGCTTCAAGTCAGAACAAAGCTACAGTAAGCCTACCTGCAGATTTTAATGACCAATGTTTTCGGCGGCTATCACTACTAGTACTAGCCACAAAGACAAAAAATTTCTGGTTTAAATTGTTGATGGACAACAAATTTGCTCAAAATGGGACTAAAACTTAATTTGATGATTTTAAAACGCCACTAAAAGAAACCTTTAATAGGGCTTTCCCTACGACTGGCATTATTTGGCTGTTTGTTCTCTATGACATAATTTTTCAATAGTGGTGGGGGGGGGTCAGGCGGATAATAACGGCAGGATGATTGTAGGGAGAGGGGGGGGGGGGTTAAAATGGCCAAAAAACGATGACGTAGGCTAAATTATGTACAGCCCTTTTTGGCATTGTTGCATGATTAAAATAAATTATGTGAAATACATTTTTCTTTCCATCAGCAGAGCCATTTTACAAAAAAAAAGGAAATCATAATGCTAAAGGATAGAAAATCAAAACAAATCGCATGAATAAAGAAACTTAAGTCTTTAAAGTGAGTATTTCAGGGAAAAATAAGATTCCATTTGGAAGTTATAAAGAAATAAATACCTACTGATCAGTCTATTAGTTTTAATCAATGAATTACTACTGATCACTACTGCCTTGGCTGAGCGCCAAGGCATCGGCCAAGGCATGAATGGGCCTAAAACACAATTTTGGTTTTCTTCAAGTTTATTTTAAAAGATGAGGTTTAAGTTTTAGCTCTTGTATTATGTAATTTGCAATAAATAAATGTTTCTATAGGAACAACTTAAACTACTCGTACTAATGAGTACTTTGTACTTTTTCTCAAATGAAGTTCTTTCCTGATAACCTGAAATCTTAACAAACACGAACACTTTTTGATCCGTAGAAGTCAGTGTTTATGGAACTCATAACACACATTTAAACAGTGCTCAATTTAAAGGAACTGAGGTGCTGGAATTCCAAAAAAAAGCAAACAAAAAAAGGGGCGTTTTTTGGCCATCTTACTTTAAAACTTATGTATATGAAATTTAGCCTTTGTCAAATCTAAGATGCAATATTAGATTTTTAATTTTATTTTTGTTCAAGAAGGGAGAAGTTGTGATCAAATATCAACTGGCCACTATAATGCCAGTCGTAGGGAAAGCCCTATTAAAGGTTTCTTTTAGTGGCGTTTTAAATTCATCAAATTAAGTTTTAGTCCCATTTTGAGCAAATTTGTTGTCCAAATACTGAACCTCCAATTTCGCTCTCTCCCAGACCTCCCAAAAAAAGTTTATGTGAAGGATTGAGATAAATCATTTCATTGAACAAAGTGAAAACCAGTAATATAATAAAGCATCAAACCAGCTTCAGACTAATTATAAAAGCTTAATGTTAAACCAAAACTTCACTCTTTTCTCATACTGATTAGTAGTGCAATAGTGGGGCTTCTGGGCCAAAACGCATTAATCAAAAGTGACAGCTACATCCGGTCTGGTGACGTCAGAGGCTGTGACGTAGCTGTGACGTGTAGGGTGGGCATTTAAAGTTTAAATGCCCGGCTGTGCTGGGTATTTAAACTTTAAATGGCTGGAAATGGGTCAAGGTCAGGTGAGGATGTTTTTAAAAAGATCTTGCATTTTCGGAAGATCCGAAAATGCAAGATATTTTTTTTATTTTACATTAAGGTTGAAAAGTTTGCTCCCAAATTTGAAAAGTAAGTTGTTGTCGGTGGTGAAATTTCTTGCTTATTTTCATTCTTTTTGTTGTTGTTGTAAGTTGGCAAAAATACATTTTTTTCGTTTTGATTGTTTGTTGCATAAAGTTCCAAAGATAAACCGAACCCAGTGGTTATAAGTTGTTTTAGTTCTTCACTAAAAATTTCCAAATCCTTGTAGGTTGTAAGATTGATAGTGTTGTAGTGAATCCCGCGAATGTTGAGAGACATGACTAGAGTTGTTTACTCGACGAGAGGTGTAGCAGGAATGACTATTGCAAAGCCGGTGCTGCGGGTACCTCCGATGGTAGTGGGGGTAGTGGTGGGGGTAATGACAAGTGTTTGTTAAATCACTTTGAATTTAATCGTTGCCACAGTAGACCGAGCCGATGTTGCAATTCTTCTAGTTTATCCAACCGGTTCTTTTGATATGTTTTGCAACTACATTTACAGTAGCAGAAAGAATTACATTTTGTACAAGCTTTTCCGTCAACTTGATCTTCAGGTATTTTAAAACATTTTTCTTTACAACAATAAGTTATAAGTGTTAGATTATTTCTTTTGGATGACATGTTGGTTGTAGCTTGTCTTAAACAGAACTGAGCCTCTCAACGTTAAAGTGTCGTATTTATATAAAGTATTCGAATAAAACAATCGAATAAAATAATCGAATAATACCATCGATTA
The DNA here is from genome assembly GCA_035578135.1 of Flexamia atlantica. NCBI lineage: Eukaryota > Metazoa > Arthropoda > Insecta > Hemiptera > Cicadellidae > Flexamia > Flexamia atlantica. The sequence continues at coordinate 1,001,649 of JAQJVK010000071.1, forward strand.
AAAGTTCAAGGTCATCCGTTTGAGTTTTTAAAAAAAAAACAACATATCAGTATATAAAAACATATACTGATATGTTGTTTTTTATCTTTTTATTTAAAACATTTTTTTTACAATATTTACAATGTTATTTTTGTGCGATGTGCAGAGTAAGTTCCGTAGAGTTGTTTCCGCTCATTCCGTGTGACACCAAATATAATGATCCTGGCTGAATTTCCCGCAGATCTTCATTTTGCAGCAACTGGACGAATCGTTTTGGAAGATATACTTGAAACTTTGGTTCATCACCTGGTGTATATGGTGCATCGGATAAAGATGCGACGACTGCGTCTCCATGCGTTGTATCAACCTTTTTCATTTCATGAACAATATAATGTTTCTGTTCTTTTAATTCTGAACATTTCTTGATAATTAGAGTATTTGATTTTGAATGTAAGTTGAATTGTTCAACTAAACATTGGAGAAACTGTTGTGATGCCATGTTCTTCACTGGAGATGTTGTCTGTTCGGAGTATGGAGTTGGAGTGATACTCGGGGTGTGTTGCTTCCTCGTATTTATAACCTTCGTAACCCCCACCACATTCTGCTTTTTCTTGTAAGTAAGCAGCCAAGTGATATGCGTTTTGTAATGCGCATTGAGATTGGTTGTGTTTCGGATCTATTGTAGAAACACAAATATTTCTAACATCACAATGAAAGGTTTTGTCCATTTTTATGCTTAAAACTTCTTTGTTTGTGTACTGTTGTATCCAACTTCTTTTTTCCAATCCTCTGGTGTATATGTGCGTAAATTGTTTACAGAAATGAAACATAATTTTGTGTACATTGTTGTACGGTAGAAAACCTTCAAACCAATGTATATGATGAAAATTGTTTGTTAACCATCTGTTTGTTATTTTAGCTTTTGACTTTAGTGCATGGATAGAACACGGTGCTTCAAATAAAAACGGGTATGCTACTTGTGTGAGCAAATCTAAAATCACCAATTCTTTTATAATAAATCTATCATCGTTTCCGCGAAATGCTTGAAATTCAATTACACAAGGTTTTGCTGCCATTTCTTCATCCAGTCCGCTCATCACGATGTCTGGTGATTAACTGTTTTCCACACCACGGTAGGTTAGATATATAAACCAGGCCGTACAGTTGTAGGCGCGTTGGTGTATGTTTAACGTGGGCACCGTCCCCAGTAGGCCTACCCCACGGTTTATTCTTTTGTTAAACTACATTGTAGTTTTTTTAAACTACCAAAGTTTCTTCTTCTGTATTGTTGTTGGTTTCTTCTTCTGTATTGTTGTTGTTGTTGGTTTCTTCTTCTGTAGCTTCCGTTGCGATTTCAGTAAAAGGTTCAAAGTTTCTCAACTGCCTCCACATTTCCACTTCGTGAGGTATTCTATTAAAAATGGATGTATCTATTGGTCCGTATTGTAAAGTGCTGTCAGGTTGTTTTTCGCATGCATCTACCAGATATTCCTTAATAACAGAGCTTGAAAATACCAATTGTTTCATATACCTAGTGATAGGTGATGTTGCATAGTTTAAAATGTAGAATTCTTCACGTGTTAGTAGAATTTTATTTTCAAATTGTGTCGAGTCTCTAATTCTTACTTGTTGTTGACCACGATGTTTAATAATGTCAATTTCATTGTCACAATCCAAAAGTCGAATGTTAGTTTTTCTTTCAAAGAAACTGTTGGCTAAATAACATTCAATAAGATGTAGATGTTTTAAAAAGGAATCCCGAGCATTTTCTGAAAATAAAACCATCTTTGTACCATGGCTTAGTATTACTGCGGGAGAGTAGTCTAATGATTTTACCAATCCTATCGACACACTTTTACTCATGCAAGATGAAATAGGATAAAAGATGCGAAGGAAAACTTCAGTTAAAATGTTTGGTGGAATATTTTCTTCAAGTTTTCTTTTCTTTCTTACGTTTGTTTTATTATTTTCCAACTTTTTATTTTGTTTTCCAAACTTTAAAAACTCATCAATTTCTTTTACAACATTTTCTTCAAAATGTTTATCATCATTTTCCAATAAAGGTGTTGTTTCGGAAACGCCTTGTACAACTGATAAAGAACTCATTTTGTTTATAATGCTGTAGACGATGTTACCCATACAACTGTAGACAGTCAACTAAACAATTTGCGTTCCCGCTCCTGCTTTTATAGCCGAGTGGTGGGGGGTATTTTTTTTCTTTTCATTTTACAACACTGCTTTTACAATACCGGTTAAAGGTGTATATGTAACAATTTTATCATGTAAAATTAAACAATAAGCAGATGTATCTTTGGGTACATTTTGTTCAAATTCCATTTCTATTTTTATATCTACACTGGAAGATTTTACAGATTCATTTTGTTTGGAACAATCAACTACAACAATCGGATAGTTAGATTTAAATTGGTTTGGCGTTAATAAAGGTGTGTTTGTTTTTCCATAATATGAATTTTGGAATCTTGCATACATATCGTACAAAACACTAAACCTGTCTTTTGTAAAGTTTATGTTGAAGTTGTCGTATGGAAAGAATTGCGAGTTTAGAAACACCTTAAAATTTGTAAGTTTGCAATGATCAAATTCACCAGCATGTTTAGTTATTTCATTTCTTCTTTTTGTTTGTAATCCAAATATTACATATCTTGCCTTTTCCAAATGAGTAGAAGTTTTTACAGTCCATGTATGACGTTGTGTTTCCGGTAAAACCGGATATTCATGAAACTCCCAACTTCTAAATGGTATTACGATATCACGATCTGATTTTAAAGTTCTCAATAATGAAATTCTATTCTGATCGTTTAAACGTACATGCGGTACTCTCCAAACAATCTTGTCTAATTGCATTTTCCATTCTAAAGTAGCTTCCGTTGTTCCATCAGTTGCTTGAATAATATCTTTGTCGTTTGATGATCTTAACAAAACTAATTCTTGTTTTACGTTTATTATTATTTTTCGGTAATCTTCGGCAAAGCCTAAAAGTAATCTTAAAGGAATGTAAAAGTCAAAATTGCCTGAAGTGTTTGGAGTGATTGTACTGGAATCAGGTGCTACCCATCCTGCGGCGGCCAGCATATTTTTTTCACTCGGTGTTAAAGATGCTAATCCTTTTAATGTACTTGTAATTCCCACCTTTTTTGTTGAATCTACTGTAACTCCGGAAATTTCATATCTTATTTCATCAAACAAATATGCCATGGGGTTATTTATGAACGGAACAGTACTTGCAGTGGTTCCATCCCTTTTTGTTACTCTTCCTTCGATATACAAATAACTTTCACATGGAAGTGTATAAATATCTTGTTGTTGTATGGGAATTCTAATTTCATCATTATTGTTTAATTTTGACGAAGCGTAAGGGTTGTGCGTATGATATTCCTTTTCCCATAAGGTTTCGTCGAATGTCGGACCCTGCGCTATATCCAATATTTCCATTATTAATAAGTTTTAATCCAATTTCTTCTAGAAAACGAATGTTATCACTTGTTAATCCTTCTATAGCTGACGTGCTACTGACTTGTTTACCAGTCAGCTCTTTCTTTTTAAATGATAACCCCATTGTTATACGGTTGATTTTATATGTATTCGTATAGTTATAGGTTCGTCTCTAAAATCAATATGATTTCCGTCTTGATCTAGTATGTTCACCACAATGTCTGAAATAAAACTGGTGTTTAATGGTAGGTACACCAAGTTTTGTGGCTTTTCCACAATTTTAAAACCCGGAGCGACTGTTGGATAGAATGTGTGCAATATATGAGTATTTTCACCATCTCTATAAGAACCATGTATAATATTACATGTAACATCTATACTGTTCACTTTCATTATTGTCACAGTTCTAGTACCTGAATGGTTAATATTAGGTTCTAAAATTTTTGTTGTTTTAGGAAATCCTAATAAACTACCAATTGAATGTTCTTTGCTAAAATCTATATAATATTTAGATTTAATTTCAGCTTTCATAGTATTGTTATTTCCTTTTATTGTTATATTATCTTTTCCCATATGATTTTGTATCGCTTCATTTATATCATCAATTTCATATGCTCCAGTGGGTAAACTAAATACTTGTATATCTGAATATTTGTTTGTATTTTTATCTTTTGTTTTGTAATAATGTATTTTGTCATTAACATTTTCAGTAACGTTGGGAATAGAATTATAAGTTGTTATATCTAATAATGCGGCTTCCCATAATTTATCTTTTTCCAAACGTAACGCAGGGAAAAGAACACTTCGCAAAGTAGATGAAGTTCCAGTTAATGATACTGTACAATCTGTACAGTTAATGATACTGTACACCTGATTCCAGTACAATCACTCCAAACACTTCAGGCAATTTTGACTTTTACATTCCTTTAAGATTACTTTTAGGCTTTGCCGAAGATTACCGAAAAATAATAATAAACGTAAAACAAGAATTAGTTTTGTTAAGATCATCAAACGACAAAGATATTATTCAAGCAACTGATGGAACAACGGAAGCTACTTTAGAATGGAAAATGCAATTAGACAAGATTGTTTGGAGAGTACCGCATGTACGTTTAAACGATCAGAATAGAATTTCATTATTGAGAACTTTAAAATCAGATCGTGATATCGTAATACCATTTAGAAGTTGGGAGTTTCATGAATATCCGGTTTTACCGGAAACACAACGTCATACATGGACTGTAAAAACTTCTACTCATTTGGAAAAGGCAAGATATGTAATATTTGGATTACAAACAAAAAGAAGAAATGAAATAACTAAACATGCTGGTGAATTTGATCATTGCAAACTTACAAATTTTAAGGTGTTTCTAAACTCGCAATTCTTTCCATACGACAACTTCAACATAAACTTTACAAAAGACAGGTTTAGTGTTTTGTACGATATGTATGCAAGATTCCAAAATTCATATTATGGAAAAACAAACACACCTTTATTAACGCCAAACCAATTTAAATCTAACTATCCGATTGTTGTAGTTGATTGTTCCAAACAAAATGAATCTGTAAAATCTTCCAGTGTAGATATAAAAATAGAAATGGAATTTGAACAAAATGTACCCAAAGATACATCTGCTTATTGTTTAATTTTACATGATAAAATTGTTACATATACACCTTTAACCGGTATTGTAAAAGCAGTGTTGTAAAATGAAAAGAAAAAAAATACCCCCCACCACTCGGCTATAAAAGCAGGAGCGGGAACGCAAATTGTTTAGTTGACTGTCTACAGTTGTATGGGTAACATCGTCTACAGCATTATAAACAAAATGAGTTCTTTATCAGTTGTACAAGGCGTTTCCGAAACAACACCTTTATTGGAAAATGATGATAAACATTTTGAAGAAAATGTTGTAAAAGAAATTGATGAGTTTTTAAAGTTTGGAAAACAAAATAAAAAGTTGGAAAATAATAAAACAAACGTAAGAAAGAAAAGAAAACTTGAAGAAAATATTCCACCAAACATTTTAACTGAAGTTTTCCTTCGCATCTTTTATCCTATTTCATCTTGCATGAGTAAAAGTGTGTCGATAGGATTGGTAAAATCATTAGACTACTCTCCCGCAGTAATACTAAGCCATGGTACAAAGATGGTTTTATTTTCAGAAAATGCTCGGGATTCCTTTTTAAAACATCTACATCTTATTGAATGTTATTTAGCCAACAGTTTCTTTGAAAGAAAAACTAACATTCGACTTTTGGATTGTGACAATGAAATTGACATTATTAAACATCGTGGTCAACAACAAGTAAGAATTAGAGACTCGACACAATTTGAAAATAAAATGGAATTCGTTCAAATTCATAACTAGCAAAAGGTGTACAAAACGCTGTCAGATGTTTACAATCTTCACTTATTTTAATTTGGTGAAATGAGTTACATAGATATAACACAATAAAATATTTTGCATTTGCCAGGTAGTGATAGCAGTCACCTAGGTCCCCTATTGGAAAATTTACCTTTTCTATTTTGGCATTTAATTTACTATAATTAATAACCATTCTATGTTTGTCTGAGTTTGGTTTTGCAACAGTAAAAGCAGGAGCACTATAGCTAGATAAACTAGGCCTAATTACCTTTTGTTTTAACAGTTCATCTATGATTTCCTTTAAAATTTTCATTTTTGGGGGACTTAATGGGTAAGGTCTAAGATTCACAGGTTCAGTGTCTTTTAGCTTGATTTGATACTCAAAATCTAATGCCTCTCCTATCTTATCAGTGAATACATTGGAATACTTGCTTATCAATTCCTTAATAACTGGAGTTATTTCCTTGCACCCTATAGTTAAACTGTCCTTTTCACTTATTTCATTTACATTATCTATGCATTTAACTTTCTTAACTTCAGTTTTCTAATTTGGACCTTTCTAGTTTTCTAAATTTACCTTCAGTAACTGTTAAACTTAGTAAAGATTTACAGGAGGATGTACTGTTAGATACTGGTAGTACAGTAAACTTAATAAACCAAGAGATGTTAAATATTTTGATTAAGAAAAGGTTGGTAACCAAAGTTAGTACTTCAAATGTTGAGTGTTATTCTGCATCAAATCACAGCTTGAAAATTCTTGGTTCTTGTATCGTTAAAATAAAAATAGAAAGGTTTTCATGGAATGTTAAATTTCTGATAGCACAAAACATTAGTTTAAAAATGTTACTAGGATCTGGTTTCATTAATCAAAGCCAAATGGTATTAGATTTAAGTGACAACTTATGTTATTTTAAATTCAGTCCAAATTAGAAAACTGAAGTTAAGAAAGTTAAATGCATAGATAATGTAAATGAAATAAGTGAAAAGGACAGTTTAACTATAGGGTGCAAGGAAATAACTCCAGTTATTAAGGAATTGATAAGCAAGTATTCCAATGTATTCACTGATAAGATAGGAGAGGCATTAGATTTTGAGTATCAAATCAAGCTAAAAGACACTGAACCTGTGAATCTTAGACCTTACCCATTAAGTCCCCCAAAAATGAAAATTTTAAAGGAAATCATAGATGAACTGTTAAAACAAAAGGTAATTAGGCCTAGTTTATCTAGCTATAGTGCTCCTGCTTTTACTGTTGCAAAACCAAACTCAGACAAACATAGAATGGTTATTAATTATAGTAAATTAAATGCCAAAATAGAAAAGGTAAATTTTCCAATAGGGGACCTAGGTGACTGCTATCACTACCTGGCAAATGCAAAATATTTTATTGTGTTATATCTATGTAACTCATTTCACCAAATTAAAATAAGTGAAGATTGTAAACATCTGACAGCGTTTTGTACACCTTTTGCTAGTTATGAATTTGAACGAATTCCATATGGACTCCATGTGGGGAGTGGTATTTTAAGTGCTTATCTAGATAGAATTTTTCATGTCATAAAATTTAAGTACATGATGAATTTTGTAGATGACTTGATAGTTTATTCAAATACAATGGAAGAACACATAATGCATTTCAATGAGGTTTGTGAGAGATTAAGTAAGCATAATCTAACTGTTAATCCCTCAAAGGTTAACTTTGTATGTAAAGAGGTAAGTTTTCTTGGTCATTTGATTAGTCACAATCAAATTAAGATTGACCCAAGTAGAACTAAAGCTATCCATACTTTTAAGAGACCAAACAATGTTAAAGCAGTTAGCAGTTTCGTATCAATGTGTAGTTACTGGTCTAAGGTTATACCAGATTTCCAGAAAATAGCGGCCCCATTAAATGACATAAGGAGGAAAAATGTTAAATTTAAGTGGTCAGAGGAATGTGAAAGTAGTTTTGTAAAGCTAAAAGAGTGTATTATAAATCCTCCAATCTTACAAATACCAGATTTTAGTAAAAGGTTTATCCTCATGGTTGATGCGTCTAACTTAGGTAGTGGTTCTACATTGTTACAGGAGGTAGATGGTGTTAGATTACCCATTGCATTTTATTCAAAAAAGTTCACTGATTCAGAGAGGTGTTTGTCAGTTTATGAAAAGGAGGCTCTAGCCATTGTACATGCATTTAACAAGTTTTATAAGTTTTTGGAAGTTAAACCTTTCTTGTTACTTACTGACAATTCTGCATTAAGTTTTGTTTTGTCACACTTTAGAAAACTAGGTAAACTTGGTCGATGGGCTGAAAGAATAATGTCTTTATCTTTTAGTATACAACATGTAAGGGGTTCAGAAAATTCTTGTGCCGATATTTTGTCTAGGAGTTTTGAGGTAGAAGAAGTAGAAAATGACAGTGTAAATATGGTTTATAACCCCATGAGGTTAAGTAAGAAAGATAAATGTGTAACAAATAAGATGTGCAGTGCTAATGTAAATGTAATAGCAGATTGTCCACTGGCTTATGGAAAATTAGTTGATTACCAAAATCAAGATCCTGTAATTAAAGGTATAATAAAAAGTGTCAAACAAAAAACAAATAGTCAGAACTTCTATTTAAATAAGAATATTTTGATGTACAGGAAAGATGATAAGTCAAAAGGTAAAATTTATTTGCCTGAAAACTTAATTGACATGATATTCAATTATTACTACATTAGTCATTTTGGAGGTCACCAGGTCAAGTAAAAACTTTGTCTAAGATCACACAAGATTTTTATAGGCCAAATTTAAGTAAGGAAATACTTGATAGGGTAAAAATGTGTGACATTTGCATTATGTCAAAACCTGCTCAAAGAAAGTACGAAGGTGAACTTGTGTCTAGCTTCTCAGAATACCCTATGCATAAGTTATACATAGATACAACTGGAAGTCTTGTTAGATCTAAAAAAGGAAACTCTTATATTTTACTTGTAGTTGATTGTTTCACTAAATATTGTTGGTTGTTTCCTTAAAGGAATTTAAAGTCAGAAACTGTAATACGTAAGTTGGAAAATGAATTGTTTAAAAACTTTGGATGTTGTAAAGTTTTGGTTAGCGACAATGCTACAACTTTTACAAGTAGGGAATTTAAAAGGTTTACCTTTAAGTATGCTATAGAGCACAAAACTATAATACCATACAAGCCCTCAGGTAATAAGTCAGAAAGGTACATAAAAAATGTAAAAAGTCAGCTTATTTGTTATTATCATGATAACCAAAGAAACTGGGATAGTACTTTACATTTGATGCAATTAAGTATGAATTCTTGTGTTTCGGAGACAACAGGAGAAACTCCATTTAGTTTAATGTTTGCTCGAAAACCTGTACATGGACTTAGTAACTTATGGAAAATCGATGAACTTTTAGATAATACTAAATCAAAAGTGGAAATTAAAGAGATGTTTGACAGGGCAATACAAAATGTTAAGAAGTCCATATTAAGAAATAAGCGAAGAGACCGTTATGGTAGAGATAAGACCATCCATTTAAAGTAGGAGGGATAGTTTATCTAAAAACCCATAACTTAAGTAAGAAAATATCAGCTTATCAAGCAAATCTTGATTTTAAGTATGATGGACCTTATAAGATATTATATTTTGTTTCGCCAGTATCTGTTTTACTGCAAAGTGTAAAGAAGCCTGAAATCATAAAGCGAGCTCATGTAAGTCAATTGAAACCAGGTGGGAAATAGAAAGATGATTGTAAAGTCTTACCAACACATTATAATCCATTCAAATTAAATCCTATGTCCTTTTGTGCACCTCACTTGTTCACTTATGTTACTTAACTGTTCACTCACTCACTTCACTTTACTCAGCGCACACAAAACAAATTACTCCACATCACACTTCACACCTTTTTTTTACACTTTTCACTTGACTCAAACACTTTAGGGGCCTCGACTACATACTTCGGAACTCACACATACGAATACTTACACACAGACATACATACATACAACACTACTTTACTGAAACTATTCTATGGTTACTACACTCAATTGCACATACTTTTACTCATACATACAGGTGTGTAAATTGACTGTGGAATATTATGGAGGTGTTTGGTATTTCTCAAAGCAAAAAAAAGACATAAAAGGGTTTTCTGTTACTTAAATGAATATTGTATATTATCATTCAGTATAAAACAAATACTTTGGTAATGATTTATTTATTAAGTTAATAGTATTCAAGTTAGGGGTTTATTGTACAATGATGTTATTTAAATTTTACATACTCCCAAATAAATAGTATTAAATCTATGATTGAGGCAGAGAGTAATTGTAATGTAACTCAGTATGTGCAAACAGATGTGAATACAGGATTTAACTTTGAGGAAACTAATTTTTGTGCCTTGTGGGCACAGTACTGGCTGATATCTAAAACTGATAAGAAGTGAAAGTGAACAATGGAAAAAATGTTCTACAGTGCTTTCAGATAAGGATGGACTTTGTTCTGCAGAATTGTACCCTGTTCACTGGAGGAAGGGCCAGGGCATCCATCGGATAAGAAAGAAGACACAAATATGTAAATTAGATTTAAGGAGCTTTGTAAAGGAGAAGTTCTTAAAAAAGATTTTGTTAGTAAAATTTTATTTTTAGAGGGAGAGATATGTACCATGTCTTAATAATAATAATGAAAATAATAATAAATTAATAATAATAAATATTAAAAATAAATTTTAAATTATTTCATTAAACCAATTTTTCTAAATTTTTTTATTTAATTTGGTTCTTAGTTTGACGGGCAGGAATATATTTGCAGGTGGGGACTTGTGCTTTTTCCTGGTTAAGATTAAATACGGCAGTGATGGGTTTTCATGTAGAATCTGGACTTGTAGAATGGTTTGCTGATTCTCCTCAATCACAAGTTTTACTAGCTTCTGATTGGTGGAGAATAGCAATCATGTCTCCCCTCCCAGGGTGACGGTGCAGATTTGCATGAAAATCCTCATTTCACTAGGATCCAAGCCAGGGAAAGCATCCTTCTCTTTAGAAGTAAGTACTCCACCTTCAAATATTAAATAAGGGTTCATTTATATAAATTAGTTCCGCTAAAATTATGTTTTCAAATTTGTTTGATTTTTAATTAACTAAATAAATGCACTAAATTAATCTTTTTGGGGGGTTTTCTTGCTTTTTCTAGGGTTGCTGTGTAGGGGCTTGGTGACAACTTTGGGATATTGTAAGTAATAATTACAAGTAATGAGTATTTCCGTTTTGAACAAGAGAAAAAGTGAAATTTTTAAGTATTGAAGGATTGAAACAATTTATGGGGTGTGGTACAAATTAATAAGAATCTCTCCTCGAAAGTGTATTTTTATTTTATGATTATGAAGCATAAAACTCCAGGAATAAATGTATAAAAATAAGCTCTTGGTTCAAATTCATTTCTACCGTTTTGGTTTTTTTTTGTGAATAAAAGACAGTAAAAATAAAACAAAAATTATGTGCCACTGGACCTTTTTGAATTTAAATTAAATTTAGTGGTACATTAAATTTAGTGCCCCATTACATTCGTGTTCACGACATTGACTGTCTGTGGCTGTGCCGCGCAGCGTGGCTGGCTGGCTACATTCCAGAAAAGAAGCTATCACGTTTAACCACAAAGTTATAGCCTACAGGCTATGGAGTCAGAGCTTTTTTCGCTAGTGCTGTGTTGAAATGTTTATAAAATTATTTTTAATTCGTTGAGTAAGCAGATTTTTTTTATCAATGTAGAGTTCTTATCAATAGAGCTTCAATATGAAGACTCTTAGATATTATTCAGAAAACAGTATGGTTTTGAAAGGAACTCTTCTTATTGAGCTTCATGTTATCAAGACAAATAATGTCATGACAATTTCAAGGGGATTTGAAAAATACTCTTGTTAATTAGGTTTTTGTGTTATAAATGTCTTTCTATCGAGGTTCTACTGTTTACAGTTTAGTTTGAAATAATCCAAGAAAACCATTGGGCCATAGGGAGGTTCAAGGAACAAGGGCCATAGGAAGCTCAAGAAACAAAATCAAAATTCTGAGTAATGATAATAATAGCCTATACATTAGTTTAACTACCCATATAACCTGATGTTTTATGTTATTTGAACGGCTAAAACTACTTTAAGGACTTTATCATGCACAAGGTTTTGTTACAGAAGGCTGATTATTACAGACAACAGGCTGATTATTAATATTATTAATATTTAAGGCTGATTATAAATCTTCTCAGATCCCATAGGCCTGGTATGAATTTGTTTAATTGATCATCGAACAATTGATATACCAAACAAATGATTTCTTAAATTGATCTTAGATCTTTTTGTGTAATCAGCTTTGTCTTCAAAACATTTCAAGTTACTTGTGTTATTCTCATAGAAATAGTATTACCATTTTTTTCACTAAGCTAGCCATGATCCAATAAATGTAATTTTCCTTCCATTCATAAAAATCCAAAAATTTCTATCGGTATCAATAAGAGCCTCAAATATCAATACAAAAAAGTAACATACATATAAGTTATACTTGTTCAAATAAAATACTTTTTCAATGCAACAATAAAGAAAAAGTTATTGGTACATAAATTATGGTAGTAATTTCAAATGTGTTAACAGCTAGGCCTAATATCGGTTAGGCCTTAACACAGGCCTGAGGGCAGGCCTGCTCAGGGGTGAGAGCAGGCCAGCTCAGGGGTGAGAGCAGGCCTTGGTTTATTATTTATGAAAAGGTTAGCAAAGAAATATTATTCAAGTATTTATGAGATAACATTGGACTACATAATGGCCTATTTGTACGTTTACCAATATCAATAACGGCATTATTTATTTTCTCAACAATTTAACGACCCAATTTTTTCAGTGAGGTACTTTCCTCAAATACCTTTTTTTGATTGGCAGCCAAGTCAACTCCTCAAGAGGTTGTGGCTGGTATTACAACTTTAAAGTTAAAATAATCTATATCAAATGACGTATTTGATAGTTTTGAGGTACACAACACATCAAAGACTACTCTTCCATGACGTAATAGCATTTAGTAGGTAACTAAGCTTACTAGTAGCTTCTTTCCTACAATAAAAGGAATGTTTTATAAAAAATCAAATCCAACCTTAAATTATGTATTGTAACGGAAGCAGATATAAAATTAATTGAGTAATAGAAAAAGCAGATCTCTCTTCATTACATAAACTTGGTTTGGAAATATGATTTGGTTTGTAAGTTAGGCCTAAAGGTACAAGCCAATGAATTATTTCACCATTCATTGACAAGGCTGTAATCACTCTAATAAATTGTTCCAGTAGGAAATGCTAAATAAGATAAGGCTACTTTAATTCAATTATTCAAAACATCGTTTGTTTGTAATGGACATTACAAAACCGAAAAGTCAGTCAGGCTAGGCTGTAAGACCTTTCAGCTTGATAATAAGGTAACATTTTTAAAACAATGCTTAGCCTACCTGTCAATATTTAGGGGAAAGACGAAAAAATTAGGTAGACAGTTTAAATAATAACTATGATCAACATTAATCTCTTTTGATTTACAGCCAAATACGGCACAATATTTGAGTTGCTGAGGCATTTTAATTATACAAAGGAAATCAAAACTCGACTTGTTTTTGTTTATTCTCATACAGAAGTAGAGGGAACGGAAAAGGAAGTTGGCATTTTGCTGTCGTTGCTCTGATTGGCTGTCGCTCTGAAGAAAAAGAGCCCTCTTGGACAACGACATCTATCTACTAGGCGGCGAACTAAAAAAGCCGTCCATTGCGTTCCATAAGCATGCCATAAGGCTGTCTCTGGGCTGTAATAGGTCACAGGTGACTGACGCCGCGATTTTGATTATTTCGATTAGAGTGCCGCAATTTCTTTCTTTCCTTTCCTAATCTCTTGCCTACCCATCTTGCGACACTTAAGTTAGAACGATTTGCTACAAAAGTTTGTTTTGTTAAATTGTTAAGTTTAAATCGTTGTTGTTGTTTTGTTGTGGTTTTCTATCGAAATGGTGCCGTGTTTTGATTAGCTAGAGGAACTCAACACATTATTATTATTCTTACTAGTGTGTGATAGTGTGACCTGTGTTTGATTAATTTTACAGTAATCTTGGTTTACCTTTAGATTAAACTAACATTGTATTTCAACACAGCCCATAATTGGGTTACTGTATTAGGCCTACGCCAACTGGCTTTACACTGAGTTAGTTATGTAGGCTACTATTAAATATTTGTAGAAGTTTCCATACCTTTAAAAAGATTTCCGTAATAATGAATTATTAAACAGGATGTTTTAAAATGATAACTAATAATCCAGAGTTTGAATATTAACATAGTTTAATACAAAACTTCCGATTGTAAAAGTCTTCCTCCTTATACAGGAATCAGGGTAGGGAGAGATGAGATAGAGTCTTCGCTTCACCTTCAATCATTATACTTCAGTCTTCAGTCTACTAAGTTAGCTTTGCGTGGAACCGGAACGGAACGGCACAGTTTGTTCTATTTGTTCCAGATTCTCTGCGGTACGGCATCGGCACGGACTAATACACTTCCGCCTAGTCGGTGGAACGGTTACGTCAAAAATAAAGCTAACTGCTCCTCGACATTTTCTACGATTAGAAGGTCGTGCAGCCGCGGGACCGCGACAGCGACGTTTTCGCAATGAGCTCTATACTACATCTGGAGTCCCTACTCCTGTTTACAACTGTACGCCGCTGTGAAAGTCGTTTTTCGCTCCGTTTAGTTGGCTAAAACCGCTGGAGGGCAAAAAGTTTGTTTTCCCATTTAAACCAATGTTAAAATGGTGATTTTAAAAGTCATTTTACATTTATATGATGTTGAGTTTGAGGTAAAAAGCGATCTTAAACTTATTTTTACAATCTCGCGATCTTTAATCAACACTAAGTACCATAGTTTGTGAATTGTTTTTGTTAATTAATTAGCCTAATTAAATAAATGCCTACACGACAAAGACACAATGACAGATTCCTATGCTTACTATAACCAACCAATCGAATCGTTTGCTCACCAGGAGAATTACCTGATTGGCTGATTTCTCTGGGGGGCAAGAAATTAATATACCCATTTAAACTAATGTTAAAAGGCGATTTTTAAAGTCATTGTACACCCTTATATTATTGGATTTGACGTAATACGCAATTTTATACTAACCTTTATAATCTTACGACTTATTACAAGCAAAAATAATCATTTATTTTCAAACAATTTTTACAATTTAGATTGAATGAAAATATCCTTGTTCCTTGAATGACAGGACTACCAACTTATGTAGCTTTTGCTGGCGCGCGTTTTAGAGAATTTTTGGACTAGAGTAGTGACTCCAGCATGTAGTATAGAGCTCATTGCGTTGTCGCGGTAACTAACTAAACCGTTGCAACGAAGTTCGCTCCCGCCCGCAGGAGCACTGATGTCGCCGACCCTCGATGAGTGAAGGGTGGGGGTATAAAGAAACATCAAGTCGCCACCTGACACCTTTTCATAATATTTTAACGATGAAGTAAATTTATTTTATTTTAGGTACTAGTTTTATTTTAGTTTATTTTTTAAGAAGGTATAATAACATCGTCAGTTTATTAAATAATGTTTGATTAAATAAATAACATTTTTATAAAATTGTATTTACTTATTTTGTGTTTCATCTGAACCCACTTCAGGAGGGAAATGGTTTCAAACATTGTCGTTATGCTTCTGAAAAAGTAAAATATGTAGATCACGCAGATCACGGTAACGTTTGCCTAGAAGAGTGTCAACAGAGAAGCAAGCGGTCCGGTACTCCCGTCGCAACGGTAGGTAGTGTGCAGCGACAGCGACACAGTCGCGTAGTTGTCTTGACGCGATCTCCAGTTATCGTTGCAACGGAACTGCTTCGTGGAACTAGTTCCACAGTCGCGATGTTCCGTTGCAACGCGTTGCGGGCTTGTAACTGCCTGGCACACCTCTAAGTGCCGGCTCCGTGGCACAGCCATTAGTGCCACCAACGACACGTGTGCCGGAGCTACACAAAGCGGTTTGGGCGGGGTATTTAGCAGACGCCTCCCTTTTCTAAACAACTTTTACCCGCCGCGCGGGGAATTTCCTGCGTTACCTAGTCGATTGGGGAATTTTCGAGTTTTGTCTCCTCGCGCTCCTAGGATATAAGGCCTACTGTTAAATGTGATTTTCTATGATTTAATATACTGTGTCGCCCTGATTACTCGTGAATCATAGGCCCTTCTCTCTTTAGGCATTGATTTTAAAATTTGCCGCCCCAGGGCTATCCAGATTTTGCCCCCCCCCCATGAACACTTGCCATATGTTGCAGCCCATTGTATTATCATCAAAACTAAATTTTGGGCAGACTCCGCAAGGCAAGAGAGCGCTTATGAAAAGAGGGATTTGTTTCCTTGTCTTCTAGCAAGCCGCGCGGCAAGTCTGTCTCACTCTCTCAGTCCTTTTAGCTTGTTTAGATTAAAGTCAAATTCACCCTGGAATGAGGTGGAAGGGGCCTGCCGCAACTAATCCGCTCAACCCTTGGGTCTATTGTGTGAGCTCCCACGTGGGTAGACGGCGCCGGCGCAGTCCAGGTTAATGAGTCACGCCAAGGGGCTCCAGTACCGTTATGCAAACTTTTTTGTTTTAATGAAAAAGTGAAAATAAATTACATAGCGTAATCCGCCAAGCATTCCTGTTAATTTTGATATAAAATTTGAAGCGATTTGATACGTGTTACGATTTTTTACTTAAGAAATTATTTATAAAGCGAAAAATGCAATAACATATGTTTGAAATGTAAGCACTTTAAAACTGGTTACAACTTATCTGTTTTGTAATGTTAAGTTTTTTTTACGAATAAGATTTATGTCAGTACATTGAGCCGCATTTACACTCTACGACCTGTTTAACAAACTTGAGTTGTACAAAGAATTATAGTAATTGGTTTGAACATGTTTAAGGATGCGATGAAAATTATTAAACAAAGTTGCAAACAAGTATGTTTAACTCAAGTGAGATAAGTTTTATTAATACAGTTGGATTAAACATGTTAGACGAACAAAAGTTTATAAAACAAGTTGTATAGTGTAAATTCATCTTTACTAGCCGCAATAAAATCAAACTTCAAATAGAATATTTATTTGGCGTCAAATTAATAGAGAATTGTTAAATAACAAGTAATATATTTATATTTAAAGTCAACCCTCTTACAGAATATTTTTACAAACGTCGTTGTCTGATCCACAAAGAAATTCCGCGAACAATCTTGAATGGGCATGACTTCCGCTAAGTTCCGGTAAGGGATGAGCATGACTCACTGTCTGTCACATAAATCCTCTACTAATCGATCCTTAGAACAGGAAATGACTAACACATTTCAATGTTGGTGTTAGATTCCCTGATGTGGTCAGTTTAGTTTTGCTATCTGTCTAGTGAACAAGGTTGGTTAAGTGAGTGAAGTGAGTGCGATGGCAGAAGTTCGGACTCAATCGCCGGAGAAGTATATTATTCCTAAGGGTAAACGGGCTTATTCCAGTGTAGAGCGACGACTCATTTTACATGTGTACGGTGTCCTTCGCATGGAGAATCCTCAAATGTCAAAGAGGGATATAGCGGTGAGGGTAGGTGTGCTGACAGGATCGAGTGCAACAACCGTTGAGCGGCTTAGGAAAGAATTTAGTGAAGGAACTCCAGTGACTCCGGGGAAAAAAGGCCCTATCAGGTAGGAAGAACAACTAGAATAAAAAAACTCGATGATTTTCAAAAGACGAGTATTAAAAGAAAAGTTCATTCACTGTTAAGGCAGAATATTCCACCAATATTATGTAAAAAATTATTATGGAATGCAAATCTGTACTGTTAAAATGGGTTTTTCAGTAGTAATGCTTAATTATTTGTTTGTTTTGTTTTATCCAGCCATACATTCTATCTTAATTTGCACTATATGTAAATATTCTGTACTTAAGTAGATTTATTTCAGTAATAATACGTCAATATTTCTGATTAAAATTACTCCAACTACCTTTGTAATTGTGACAAAACTTTCAAAGTCCTTAATTTTTTTAAATTTTAAAATAATTATTAACTGTAGGCTAACAAGTTGCTGTTGTTATTAGTTTCTCTGTAAATTAATAGTATTTTTTATATTATTATTCGCGCTTTCTCTGTAGATTTGACAACAATTTAAGTAGTACAGTGCCGTTTTAGACTATTTATTTATTATTTAAATTATTTGCAAATATTTTTACTTTCTCTGTCAATATCAAAACATTGTGGATATTCATAATATACATACATAAGCCAAAGTTGTATATACAAAAGCAAAATACATTTGGCAATAAAGAATTATATGAAAACATATACGCAATTTTATTTTGTAAATCCTTCTAAATTGTAGTTATTAGATTACATAACAGATAAGCTGTAACCAGTTTTAAAGTGCTTACATTTCAAACACATGTTATTGCATTTTTCGCTTTATAAATAATTGCTTAAGAAAAAAATCTTAAAACGTATCGAATCGCTTCAAATTTTATATCAAAATTAACAGGAATGCACGGCGAGTTACGCTATGTAATTTATTTTCACTTTTTCATTAAAACAAAAAAGTTTGCATAACGGTACTGGAGCCTCTTGGCGTGACTCATTAACCTGGGCTGCGCCGTCTGCCCACGTGCGAGCTCACACAACAGACCGAAGGGTTGAGCGGATTAGTTGCGGCAGGCCCCTTCCACCTCACTCCAGGATGAATTTGACTATAGGCGGGTTGCTCGCGCAGGCGATCAGGTGTTGCGAGGAAGCCGCGAGCGACCGCTTAGTGCGAACATTAAATTCGTCGCTGATACAGATACTAACACATTGTTGTTTCTGCAGCTCTACTGCAAGTTATTAAAGTTATTAAAAGTTATTAAGTTATTAAAATTAAGATTAACCGAAAGGAAAAATGCCAGGTACCTGATGAGAATTGGCACATATGTTTGTTAGACCCATCTGGGAAGTCATACAAAAAGTCCCGGGAGATGGAGACTATGCTCGAGGAAAAGTACAGGGTGTTCCATAAATATAGGTTTTTGGTTTGAATCTTAGAATTCTCCAAATAAACCAATAGCACATTGTATATTATTTTAAAGGTATTTGTGAAAGGAAACTTTTGATGAAAATAGTATAGAATTAATTATCTAAATTTGTATAAAAATGGCGGCTGTCATTTTTACAATTTTTTATGAATTCTCGGAATATTCTTTATCTTCTAAACCACAACAAGCTTAGCCAAACCCTCGGGTACTTCAGGTTCAGATGAGTCTGATAAGCAACCTCAGACAAACAGGAGGGATTTTTCCTTTGGGATTTTTTTATCCTTAAATTTGTCTACCTTATCTGGGCTAATCAAATCAATAAAAATAATTGTTTAAACAATTGGGTGTTTTTGCACAAAACCTTATAAATCTTGTAAATTTTACAAAAAAGGTGTATGTTTTTCTTTTTTATCTTATAAGTGATAAAACTCAGTGCTTCCGCAGTAGATAACATCAGAAAATATTTTTCTCCGGCTGGATTAGGCAAATACCCCACTGTGCGGCGGCCGCGGAGCAGAGCGCGCGGTTGGTCTGGAAAGGGTAGCAACCCAGCAAGCTCACCTGACGGCGCCAGCGGATGCGGCAACTTCAAACGATACCGTCATCCGCTACGAACGCCTATAACCCCAGAGCTGACGACTGACAACTTGGGGGCAAATTCGATCGCGTCTCGAAATCCCGCAATCTGTTTTCGGGAGTACTTGTGACAAAATACATATTTCACAAACACTAATGACAGTGCAAAAATAATTTTGTGCAGATAATAAATACTCTGCTTTTGTCTGAAGAATTAATAAATCATTAACTTTGGAGCTATTTTCATAAAAAACAAGCCATATCTAAAAATTGATTGAAAAATATGTAAATCCAGCCCTGCATCTCTCCGGCTACTCTTCCATTAATTGTTAAGTATTTATTTATTTTTCAACCTCAAAATTTTCCCGCCCCCCAACATCTTTCATGGCTCAATTTGCACCATGGCCCTCCCTGTGAGCACCCCTGTTCTGAAAGGACAAATCTTTAAAAGTACTCCATTATCGCTAAGGTAAATGTTGTGATTAACTCCGCAAGGACCGCAAGGAGCGTTGAGGTGGCATCCCATATCAGAACAACTTGCGCGCGCATCTCAACACATAGTCAGATTTATATGCAGTCCTATGTCTATGTCATTCTAACAACGTGTTGTGGTGTATTAGATGTGCTGTTATTGTTCCCTGACTTTACTAAAGTTATATGTGAATATAGTTCGAGTTTCAGACAAAAATTTGTTTTTGCTTTGGCCCTGGCACTTTTTTTGGCGCGCATATTTGAATTGCTTGAGAATCATGTTCAAAATATGAACTATTACGGCGTTCGGTTAACCGACGGTTCGGATGACCGACGTTCCGATAATCGGCGCTCTACTGTATTTTTTACTTTGGTAATTATTATTTGGTTTCCAGGGAAATTATTGTTAATTTCCAGTTATTTTCTAGCCGCGCAAAGAGCGGGCACTACAGCTGGTAAGTTAATATATGCTAAATTAATTGGAAATACAGTAACTGGTTAAAATCAGTTTGACTTACTTCCGTGTTTACGACGTCCAAGATATCGTCTTCATTTCCATCCTCTTCCTCAAGCTGCTGAATGTCCCCAATTTCGTCATCCGCATTGTTATTTACAGGGGGGAGGGCAGCATCGTTATTTTAGGGGAAATAACGTAGGGGAAATAAATGTATGTATGTACATACATACATTTAGGGGCAAATGTATGTATGTACATTTGCCTTTCTTAATTGTCTCAGCTGTGACAATGAACTCAAACAAATCATAGTACCACAACTTTGGTTGGTAAACGTCATCGGCACTAGCACCGCTTGTCTTGGAGGCTTGGACTTTACCATACTCTCTTCTGAAGCAAGCTCTCATGTTTTCGATTCTTTTTTTTCAAAAAATTCGGTGTTGCTTTGGGGATTGCTTGCTGTGTAAACAGCAATAGTTCTGTGATTGCTGCATCTTTTTTCTGTTTGTTATGGTACTCTTTGGAGTCTATCTTCCACAAACAAGGGGCGTTTCTGTATAGTTCGATAAACTCCTTCAAAAATGTAGGGGTCATAAATTTTGCTGTTAATTGTTTTTCATTTTCTAATTCAATGTTTTTTTTCTTTTTTGACTTTGGAACCTCCTCTTCCAAGACTCTATCATTTTTGTTCGCTTCCGGAGCTTCCGACATAACTAGGCTTGCTTATACGAAACAGTAGTAAACAACACACTACAGTAAACACTACAGTCCACAACAGACAACACAATACACACTATCACACCACGACCTCCACGACACTGAGCTTAAAACTAGATGTACATTCAATCTGATGATCACTGAGCGACTGAACTTTATCAGTGCACTCGCAGGTGTCCCGGTCAGCGATTCTTTAGTCGCTGGTCCCTGTATACTGTGGGACCGGAAACGGCGCGGCGCGAAGCGACGTATCGCAATAAGTTTCAATCTTCCAAGAAACTATAAGAAGAAAATACACTGTCCCAATTTGAAATAATAATAGAAAGCAATTTTAAACTACTTAACACAGTACAGTAATTAAACTTTAATTAACGTTAAAGAAAATAATAACATAATTGCAAGTAATAAAACTATTTGCACGCATACTGTAACTTACATTAGTACTTATCTGTTATTTAGTATTTATGTATGTATGTATGTATGTATGTATGTACCCGCTTGGTGGTGTTGTATAATATATTTTAAAGGGTTTTTAATGGGAGAAAACTTGACGACGAGACGGACAAAATTGGGATTGGCCATCCACGAGCGAATATTGTCCGCCACGAACAAAATCCGCCCGCGGTTTTTAGCCGAGACCACTGACAATTTGTCCGCCGGACATTGTACGCCAAGGACAAAATCAGCGCTTGTAGAGCCCATCTACGAGCGTACTTCTGCCGAACATTGTCCGCGCGGACAAAATCAGTGCTTTCTCCCGGACAAAGTTCGCTCGTGGATGGCGGGCTTAAGTCCTTCCTTCCTTATAACAGCTGTTAATGAAAGAGATAATGTTAACCATTTTTAAAAAATCGTAGGACGGCTCTGTTATTTTGTTGTTGTTCAAAATTTACCCTAAAATGTTAGAAAATACTTTGGTGGCATTTAATCAAGGCATTTTCTACTCTACGTACATAAACTTTCATGAAACAGGAAACTGCTTTAAGATTCACTAAGCACGCACGGTCTGCTGCGAAGAGGGTATTTCCTGACTCAGGGTCACTCTGTACTACAGCATAGATTCAACGATAGGCCTACTGAGTATAAGCCTTCCCAGGCAGCGACGACCTTAGGGGTTTTGTCAGCGGGGGCGCTGGAATGTGCTGGCATGTGTAGTATACAGAGGCCAAATAAATAAAAATGCCTCGTGCGGCGGGGCAGCAATAGTTCTACGTACTCCCGTCTGCAGCGAAACCCTTAGCGGATTCCTAAAACATCTTTCTGGCTGATGAAAATATAGGCTATCTACTTCATATTTGTCAAATACCACTGACCTATCATCGCACAGCCCAAACTACTTGAACTTGACTTCGAACATTGAAACTTTTCGTGGACGTTCCTATAGGGCGTGAACATCCTCTGAGAACGGGTTTTTCAAAATTCAAAGTTTTCAGGGTTTTTTGGTGGGGTCAACGGTCTAAAATCTTTCTGTATAATTTAATGGATGATTTTTCGAATAAATTGTCAATTTTCATTTACTCAAGAAGGCGGTTTGCTCTTCACATACAGATAGGTCCCTGCAGCTGATTTATAGTTTGGTTCCTTTTATCATGGTCGTTTTTTTCTCTTTTTAGGTGATATGTACTATATTAAAGTCACCAATAGTTTTTGTACCTTATCTATTTCATCATAAACTCACTATGTGGCACCATCTTCATTTAGGCAGCGGGTGTTAAAATTGTTATCGTGAGCGAAGCCACGGGCAACTGCTAGTTAAAATTACAACTTATTAAATCATGGTAGCGTAATATGGTAACGGTAGTAGAATAAGTAAATTCCTCGCAAGGTCCGCCACGAACAACACAATTGCAAGGCAATTGACAATTTGTGTTTATTTTCGTTGCTCACTGTAAACACATCGAGTACGGTTAGCGTTATTTTTATACGTTCGTAACCATCACAGGATTAGATCAGTCGATATCCCACGAAGTATGCAGCAGTAGGTTAGCCGTACGCCGCCGCCGCCGCGCGTTTGAAGTAGCTAGCTCTAGCAAATGAACGACGACGCCATGATTGAATCTCTCAGAGTCGCCAACCGAACAAGGAGTGAGATGCGGGATGCGGGGAGTGGAAGGGGGAATGGGGGGGGCTGATCAGCGACGCCTAGCGGCAAGGACATGAACCCGGTGCAGTCGCCATTTTCAAGGACAACAATGCCTCGTCCGATCTACCTAGGTCCATATTCAATGCTTTAGGTTAGGCTAAATTATTTTACTCTCGAGTTTAAGGTAAAACACTTGATCGAGTTGCAAAATACAAACAACATTTTTATACCTCAAGATTTCATTTCACGTTTATTCGTGTTGTGTAGTTTATTCACAGTACCTGGTGGACCGAGCCTTGCTCGGTGTTATTTCATGTTTACCAGTTCATCCAGTTACTGTAAAATATTTCAATGTCATAAAATTTATAAAAGAAACCTTTTTTATTGCTCCATGGACTCTTCATCACACTTGAGTTGCTGTGTTTTCCCTTGATGGCTGTAGATTCCAAACAGCTGTTATATGATTACTTCATTTGTTTACACTTTCCTTGTTTATTTTCGTTGCTATCACGGCAACCCATAAGGCAATGTTAAAATGTTACAACTTTAAAATTCGATTTATTACGTTATCCGATTTTATCTGGCCAAGTAATCTGCATAAAAGACGTTTTTGAGTCATAAATTACTTATTTACAGATTTTAAAGAAAATCCTCGGAGCCTTTTTTGAAATAATTGTGCAGGCAAGCACGATAACATTACTCATATAAGATTATAATAAGTACCTGGTGGACCGAGCCTTGTTCGGTGTTATTTCATGTTTACCAGTTCATCCAGTTACTATAAAATATTTCAATGTCATAAAATTTATAAGTAGAAACCTTTTTTATTGCTCCATGAACTCTTCATCCCACTCACTGTATTTTTCCTTGACGACTGTAGATTGCAAGTAGCTGTTTTGATTATATAATTTATTTACACTTTCCTTGTTTATTTTCGTTGCTATCTAAGCAACTCATAAGGCCAATGTTAAAATTTTACAACTTTAAAATTCGATTTATTACGATATTAGATTTTCTCTGGCCAAGTAATCTGCATATAAGGCGTTTTTGAGTCATACATTACTTATTTCCAGACTTTGAAAGAAATCCTCGGAGCCGTTTTTGAGATCGTTGTGCAAACATGCAAGCAAGCAAGCAAGCAAGCACGCACGCACGATAACATTGCTCATATAAGAGTATAAGATAGGAAGGATTTGTCAATCTTTTTCCCGATTTCAATCAATTTTTTTTAGCAGATTAATAAAACAGGTGAGGGTCTTAAAACAATGGCTGACTTTAACATTTTTTTACTTAATAAATGGTATCAGCAAAATTACACTTACTTTCTCCCTTAAATCAAGAAAACCTACAATATATAACTATTCTCAATTATCCCACAAATATATACATTTTATCAAAATCGGTTGGTAATTATCAGAGATATCGGGTTTTAAATATTTGCTACAAGAATAAAAATAGACAACGTACTTTGTTTACCGCCAAACGAAAATATCAGTATCTCCGCAACCAGTTGACGTAGGCTAATAAGTAGGGACACCTTATGGGAAAATGTAGTTCCTGCCGCCGAAAAAGAGATGGCGACTTTTAGTCCGATTGAAATTGTTGTAGGAGTTTACGGATCAAGATGACTTTCCAAAGTCAAGCAGCTGGTTGTAATATTTTGACAGTTGTATGTTTTTGTTTTGTATTGTTGTGTCTTTTACCACACTGTTTACCTGTTATTGTTTACAAACATTCTCATTTTGACATTTTGGGTAGTGAATAGAAGCGCCGACTAGAACGGGTCCAGCTTGAACTTCCATGCATCAGCGCTAATTTCTGCTCTGCTTTTAAGCGGCGGAACTAAACAAATTAACAATGGATGTCCCTACTTAAAGGGTTCTGTATACATTGCTAATAATCAATGAACCATAGAAAAAAGAATATTTCGGAGGAAATTTTTAAAGAAATTAGGTTACGTTTATGAGTTTTGTATAGAAGTCTCACTAAATATTGCCACATACTGTTGCTGTATGGAGTGTTGTGATACCGTTAACGCATGTTGTCACTTTTCCAGGTGGTCGACGACATAAGGAGAGGTGGGTAAACATGGCGGAAAGCGCTGTGCATGAAAACGACTGTATCAATAACGGGATGAGATAGAATAGCGGGAAGAACTTCATTTTAACCACAAAAATTATTTAGATGAAAAGGGTCCTTAGGTCCATGGTCGTATCTTAATAATAAACGTCTTATAAAAATCATACATTAGAAAATTTGTGTTTATGACCGATGTCTTTTACAAAAAAAAAACGTAAAATTCTGCCAAGCTTTATTGTTTTTTATGATAACATCATAACCATGTTTACGAAATAAATTTTAATGTTAATACCGTCAAGAGTTAAATTTTAATGTATTAACAGATTGAACTATTGCGTAAACTGTGCGTTAACGGTGTGTTAACTTGTGTTAATTTGTATTTTCATTTGGTCATCCAATCGCACACAACTTCTAAGTCACCTTGTACTGTAATTGATTCTTGTTTTGAATAATTGATAATTGTATCACATCTTGTTTTCAGTTTCAGACTCTATTTTTATTTAAACTGACTTAGGTAAAAAAGTCATCTGAAGATAAACAGCTGTCAGCTGTCATAACGCAAGTTGTTCAGCACTGGAGCGTTTAAAGCTGAACAATAAATAAATCAAAGGCTTGGGGGTCCGCCCAGAGCGCAGATCAGTCGCTGTAATAGAACTATAACTAGTAATACGTAGTTACTATAACGGTTTATTCTTCTATGGTCGCTGTTCGGCCGCTCACTTACACACATGCAGACCAGCTGAGCTACACACACACACACACACACACACACACACACACACACACACACACACACACACACACACACACACACACACACACACACACACACACACACACACACACACACACACACACACACACACACACACACACACACACACACACACGCACGCACGCACGCACACACACACACCCGGTGCGCTATATTTGTGGGGCCCTGGTCGGAGACTCAATTGTGGGGTCTTTCAAAGTACAACCGTTATCTAACGTAGTTAGCAGTCCCATTGTTGGTAGCAAAATCAGTTTTCCTAAACACACCAACAGTTTCACACATCCAGTATATAAACTCCATTTATGGGGCCAGGTGGAGTGTGAGGCCCCATATTTGAGTTCATTTCACACACAATTTTTATGGGGCCCTAAGCCCTCATATCGGGGCGTCTGCACACACATAATTTTAAGTATAATCGTATTATTATGTAGTAGCCGTACCATTGTTGATAGCAAAATCAGTTTTCCTAAACACACCAATGTTTCACACATCCACTATATAAACTCCACTTATGGGGCCAGGTGGTGTGTAAGGCCCCATACTTGAGTTAACTTCACATACATTTTTTTAAGGGGCCTTAAACCCCCATACTGAGGCGTCTGCACACACATGATTTAAAGTAAAATCGTATTCTTATGTAGTTAGTAGTAACATTGTTGATAGCAAAGTTAGTTTTCCTATACGCATCAACAGTTTCACACAGCCACTTTATAAACTCCACTTCCGGGGTCAGGTGGTGTATAAGTCCCCATATTTGACTAAATTTCATACACAGTTTTTGAACTTTAAAAAAATGAATCGTAATAACTGAGCCAATAAAACAACTTTGTGATACGGTCATTTTTTTAGATGTCGCAGCTGTATTGAAAATTTAATCACGTCAATTACTCTGAAATAATAATGATGGTAATATGCCGGGTCCCATAATAGTTTCCCCCCAAACCTTTTCCTATATTTTTTCAAATATCAATCCCATACCATCCCAAAACATTGTTGGGTAGTTAATAATTCATTTTGACCATCATCCGCCATATTGGATCAAAAATATTTTTCCAAATGTAAAAGTGGTGTTGTGACCCATCATTTTAAGCTAGATTTTTTCACTGATTACAGTGCCGCAATCCATTCTTTAATATCTTGATTGGTTCTCAAGATATGAGTACTTTTAATTTATACTTGCTTTTCTTACTTTTTTGGTTATTTACTTTCAACCAATTTGGACATTACAAATTGATCAAACAGGCCCGTAACCACAAAATAACGCTACATAGTGACGGATAACCACTATCAATCATTGTTGAGTTATTACTACTTAACTTTCACCGATTTAAATATTTTGGCCGCCATCTTGGATCCACCATTTTTAAATGAGATAAGTTATTTCAAGTATGAAGATGATATTGACCCATCATTTCAAACTAACTTTTTACGCCGAATTCAATGCCAAAACCCATTTTTAGCTAAAAAATTTAGTTTTTCAAAAATTCATATTTGTTGACATTTTTATTAGAAATGTGTCAATATCTTGAAAATTAAACAAGATAGTTAAAATTCGAACGAATGGTGTTTTTTGCTTCTGGTAGCCCCAAAACGAAAAATTATCATGGTCTCGGGTTTAGGTCTTTCCATGAGACCTACATAGGGGAAATTCGCTAAAAATGTGAAAACAAAACAATTATCGCCGTTTCAACTCTGTACACAATGTACCAACACAGAGAAGAAACATAACAGAGTACGCGTTCCGTGTTGCGCTGTTTCTCCAGTGTTTCCACTTTGGCCCAATCAACTTTCCCTCCGGAAAGTAAAATTTCCCCTCTTTTCCCCTCAGTTTAAAATAAATTTCCCTGAAATTTCCCCTCAACTCATAGCAGGTAATGAGCAGCTTAATAAGCAACTATGTGCAATCTAATATTAATTACCACCAAGCTGTTTAGCCTATTAACTAACTAGTAGCTTAGAGAAAGGAAGAGTTACTTTTATCTAAACTACTAGCACGTCGCGGCTTCGCTCGCGATTAAAATCTCATATTAGATATACTATTAAAAAAGATTTGTTTTTGAAGAAATCCATGAGGACTCCTCTTTCTTGGATCCCAAAAGTGCAAGAAATTTAGAGCTAGCTTCACTAGCTACATTAGGAACAAAATATGTACGTCACATGTTCCTATCAATTTAACAGAACTTGAAAGAGTGGTGAAGCTAGAGTCTTCTCCCAGACGAAAACCTAGAAACAGACTCAATTATTCAGTATTGGAAAATAATTTTTTCAATGAAAACCGGAACTGTTAAGGGGCAACCACAATTTGTGCATTTACCTACTTTTTTCAATTATTTATTGTCTTTGCCTTTTTCTATTGCAGCTATTGAAAGGTTGTTTAGTGATCTAAAAAACATTAAAACTGATAAAAGAAAAATATTAGAAAACGAGACAATCGGGTCAATTTTATGCGTTAAGTATGGGTTAAAAAGAACAAATAAAACTGCAGTAGAGATAATGAAAAATTCAATTCACATACCGCAGTTGAAGAATGTGCGTGCAAGTGCTACTGCCACAGACTAAAAAAAAACTTAGGTTGATGCCAACTGAAAACTAGCAACTATTCAAGTTACAACTTTTGAAGGTTTAAAGTTCTACTTTAATGACGATTAACAATTGTATTGTAGGATTAATCAAGTTTCTTTTATTTGTATTCTACTTGAAATATTAATTTAATAATTTTAATTTCTAATATTCTTCAATTTTACAGACTTTGTTTTTTATTTTTTTCCTTTTTTTATTACAAATTGAATTATTGTAAATTCCAGTTTCCCCCCTTTTCCCCCTTAAATAGTGTTTCCCCTTTTCTTTCCCCTCCAAGGGTCAATTTTCCCTCAAAAGGGAAATTTCCCCTCAAAGTGGAAACACTACAGTTTACGTGTCGAGCGCTGGCAGGCCAGTGCCGAGCGCTTAGTTCAGCGGTTCGCTGCGGTGGCGCAGCACCGTCGCTGCCTCTCCCTTCCTGTCCCCACCACGCTCCTTCCCGCCAACGGTCGCTCCCCGCCCTCCGCTCCCAGCGCGCCCGCACCAGCACCCGCGTACCGCGAATACTTCATATTCTCCTGTACTCGCTCTTCGCCCTACGCCCAGTGGCTCAATAAGAAAATTCATTATTCCTTGTGCTTTGAGCCTCTATTTACTGACACGGTCTCATTGTACAAGCATCGTGGTTTGTCAGGGCATAATAAGTCTTAAAATGTCGTCAAACAAACTTACGCGCAGTAGTATGGTTGCCACATTATAATGGGGCTTTAAAATCACTTCCATTAAAAATACAAACCAGAAAAACCAGAAAAAAATTAATGAAACATTCTACAAAATTTAAAATTATGTATTATGAGGTGCCACAGTGGTTTTGAAAATAACAACAAACTTTAAATAAACATTTTGTTTAGTTTTGTAAATTTTCATCAACCTTTATCTTTTGTTGCCTTGTTAATTTTTTACTGTATATGCTAATTAATTAGACTGAATGGTATCATTATAGTGTACTAAGAAAAATATTGAACTTATTACAGTTTGCAAACGTCCAGCAAAACTAACTTAAAACCTTAGCCAAGCGAAAAACTTAAACTGATTTATTACAAAAATACTACACAACAAAACTAGACAAGTTCAAAGTTTATTTACAACAAGTAAACATTTGTACTGTCAACTAAAATGTAAATTTAAATTTGAAGAGGAGTGAGTTATATGGTTAGGCCTATTAGGGTTATCACTGAAGTACCCTAGTAGATCTAAAAAAATAAATACTAACTCAATTTTCTATTTACAGGAAAATGCTTACAACTATTTTGTACGACAAAGAAATAACTCATTGATTACACACTGAAAATATTTTTAGACATGGGACTAATAGTTCTATCATAATATAGAATGTTCAAGGTACAAAGAGTATTAAATAATTTTAAAAATACATACACAATAATTATTTACTGAAGAAAATAAATTATTTATAGCAACTATTTGAAAACTCGAACTTCCTTAACTACGCAGTTAAATGAATTTATGTACAAAGACACAAACTAAAAATATAAAAAGGTAACTAATAACGTTTATTTACAATAAATTTGAAATGAAGGTATGCTCTACTCTATCGCATGCACGGGCGTGGATGTCTTTGGTGTTTGGTAGAACTTAGTGAAACCGCATTAGGCCAAAGTTTAATTTTCCTTGCATCACGGAAAGAAGAGTCTTGAAAATGATCAGCACACACTGTTTTGTGTAATAGGTTTTTCGAATCACTGTCTAATATTCCTATGTTTTCCGTGTTAATCATCCACTGTTTGAAAAGGTCGGGAAACTTGTCAGGATTAGGAAAGCAAAAAAATCTTTTATCTGGGCAATTTTTTTTACGTTTTTACACCCCTTATATTGACATTTACGCCGAGACCCCGAAGGACCAACGCGTGGAGGAGACATCACAAACAGCTGGTTACATATTAGAACGTAATACTATCGGCACTTACTAACGCATCCGACTCGCACCACACATAGCATCTATACTAAAGGAAATCTGTCAGTGACGCCAATCGCAACTCACATTTTTGGGGAATCCCGGGGGGAAGTTCTACCACTATAACAAACACAGAACGTAGGGGGAAGAGGGTGGATTCCGTCAAGGTCACAGCTGTCCGTACCAGGCCGTACCGCTGCGCTGTAGGAAGCTGTTCAGCGCCAGGACTACAGAATAAAACATACATACAACATACATAAAACATATAGTGGCTGCGCCACTCCTTTCATCTCAGCTAAAAGCCGACAGTGCCCAAACTCTCCTCCCTCCCCCCCGTAGTGACGTGGCGGCGATACACAGCTGTTGGCGGCTGCTACTTGTCTGACTGATACGCGTGGCTTTTCCATCGCTGTTTTTCATGTCCATAAGTGAGATATTTGGGTGGAACCTTATATATTTATAATCTGTATAAATTGACGAATCTTATGGTGTAAATATTTTCCAAATAAGACTTATGAATAATTTTCTACAACAACTAACTTAACATATTGTATAAATTGTGACTTGAAAAAGTTAGTCGGCTACTACTTTTTTATTTTTTGGTCAGGTAAGTTTCGTCTGCACGAAAGTTGTAGATAATAAAATGAACTTTACACTTTATATTTAAACTTTTTTTCTAGCGCGTCTAGTTTTCCTAGAATTGCAGGTTGAACAGACCGGAGAGCGAGCTGATTAGTGGAGCGCGCGAAAAACCCGGGCGGCCGCGTCTTAACTCGAGCTACTGCTCCAGTTTTTCCACTTTAGGGATTTATCCCAAAGATGGGATATGAGACAATACTTGGAGAAATGAGGGATAAATTGGGAATTTTTTTTCGTGGGATATTATCTTCCGTAAATTGGACACACTGTTTTGCTCGTACACGCTGTTTCGCGCGCCTACACTCTTGTAAACAATTGTTGTTCGTGTCAATATAAGTGTATTATTTGCCTATTTAGGTTTAGTTTTGATTGATAAGCTGTTTATTAGTTTAAAATGTGTTTGATTAATGGTGGCCTGTAGTGTAGCCTCTTGCAGAAACGACTCCCGAACTTAGAATACTATTTATTACTATTTAACTATTTATTAGAATTATAGACATCTAAACAACAAATGTCAGTTGTCCTGGAACAAGAGGAAAATCGCCCAAAAGAATGAAAAATGGGCTAAATAACGAAAAAATAATTTCAAACTGTTGTAAGTTAATGTTTTTAGTCAGTTTGTAAGAAAGATTTACATGTGTACTTATGTATTGAAATTGCGATATAAATTAAAATTAACTGAGATTTTTTTTATACATCAGAGGTTTAAAATTTTTTTATGGTAGTTATTTGTAAGACACAATGGACAATCGTAAATAATTATGACGTGCATGTAATTAATTATGCCAGACCCAATGACGGGTTGGGTGTGGCGGCAGACGCGTCGCGGGCTCGCGGCCGAAGTAGTCTTAGTGTAATCTGAGTTTCTGGGAAAACTAGACGTGCTAGAAAAAAAGTTTAAATACAAAGTGTAAAGTTCATCTCATTAGCTACAACTTTCGTGCAGACGAAACTCACCTGACCAAAAAATAAAAAAATAGTAGCCGACTAACTTTTTCAGGTCACAATTATAACAATACAGTTAAGTTTTCTTCATAAATAATTATTTTTCAGTCTTATATAAAACGTATTTACACTGTTAGATTCCTCGATTTATGCAGATTATGAATATATAAGGTTCGACGTAGACATAATTTTTTATAAGCATAAAGGAGTGTGTAAACGAGGCAAGACATACACTGGAACATGTTACATTACATGATTACAAGAAAACATCGGTTACATGTAATCGTTTACAAAAACATTAGTACATCTTGTTTTAGAGCTGAAAAACAAATTTTAAATATAAAAGCTAATACGACATTGTTATTTTTTAAACCGCCAGAGGTTTCAAAATGAGTGGAGTCAGTGGAGTTAAAGGACTGATAATATTTGAAAAATAATACCGTAAATTTATTAGTGCCACAGAGTCTTGTTAACGAGCATATTATATTTTAATTTCTTTAACAATGTCAAAAAAATTATAAAAAAGCATTATCAATACAAGAAAAGTGAAACGTAAGTAATAGATTTACATATTTGTAGTACAACAATCACCAGTAGGTCTATAAAAAATTATTTGATTTTCCACTATTCCTAGATAAAGTTTAAATAATCACTACAGTAGTATTTTGGAAAATTATCATACGATTCTCCTTTAATTTGAAGGAAATCGCAAATTTCTTCAGCAGAGATTCGTACAAATAGCGAAAGCAGCGGGCCGTGCAGCGGGCCAGCCAGCGGCCGCCGCGCTCGGCATATCGGTCCACGGGACTGCCGAGTGGTGGGGGACGGCGGGGAGGGCGACATACGTCACAACTTCCTGCTCCTCTCGCCCCAACGTGCGTTTGGAGCTTCGTGCGCTACCAAGCGGATTCAACTGTAACTAGTACTAGGGCGAAACATTGATTCGTAAAAACGCGCGCTCTGATTGTTTTTTCTCTGTGGTACCAATGAATTATTAATTGAAATATTTCCAATTATAGTAAAAAAACGAATAGATGACTCAAACGAATAAAATTGTACTCATTATTGAAAAAATAATGAGTTCTGAGGAGCTTTTAAAAAAAATTCGCTGATGTCTATCTATCGTTGGAACTTGGAACCATTAGCCTTTACTTATAATACAAAAGGCTAATGCTAAAATTATTGTCGTTAAAAACGAACCTTTAAAACTTGTGTTTTAACATCATACTCATAACATTTAAAACATTAAATTAATTTGAATTCGTAATACTCGGCTATTATAGCAAAGAATATAACATAGCTCTATTGTGAATAGACTGGTAAAAATCTGGTCTACATTAGTCTATTCCTCCGACGCGACGTCTGTTTGGAAACCCCAGGTCCGCTGCTGAAAATATTAGAAAACTTTAAATTATTAGCCGCTTTTTATACTGAGTTTTGACGCAGATTGCTAACTTAGCAAAGGGATTGTTGGTTATACGGTTTTCCATTTCGCATGGCGTGTAAGGGATTAAGACGACCGTTGCTCTCGCACGCACACTCACCAACGCGGAGCGGCCGGCCCCACTACCCTCTGACCGGCAGGTAGATGACTCATGCACTAGGGTCTTAAGAGAGTAATTGCATTTTTTTAAGCATTAACTTCAACTAATGACCATAACATATTTGTAATCTTCGTGAAATTACGAGAAAAATGATACCAAATACGTATAGTTAAGATAATAGTTCATAAATGTTGCGTGCAGTTACGATTCATGAAACATACAACCATAGATTAATCTATATGTAAAAGTAAATTAATCCATTTTCAAGTGAAAAAAAAAATTCGTGTACCTCCCATTTTTATAAAAAGTAATTATTTATTTCATTCTTTCAGTCGCCTTAGTAGAGTCAGAGGAGTATTTT
The DNA here is from genome assembly GCA_035578135.1 of Flexamia atlantica. Classification (NCBI taxonomy): domain Eukaryota; kingdom Metazoa; phylum Arthropoda; class Insecta; order Hemiptera; family Cicadellidae; genus Flexamia; species Flexamia atlantica. The sequence continues at coordinate 1,035,642 of JAQJVK010000071.1, forward strand.
GTTTTGGGAGTAATCAATGAAACACATGGATACAGCACGGAAACAACGTATATAATCAATATTTCCTAGTTTTATACAAAATTTAAAATCAAAACTCTGAGTTTGACTCACCGTCTTGAAATTGCGAGCTTAATAACTTCTCCAGGTGATCATTTAACCTTTTGATTATACTGTATTGGAATCCTCCATATTACACGAATAAAAATTCACTACACATAATAAATAAATTTAAGAATGTTTTGAAATTACTTTAGACTTAAATATAAATATTGGTAACTAACTATAGGGATATTCACAAGCATGAAACAATTTGGCATCCTATATAAAGAATTACAAAATTATATTCTTCAATACACATGATCAATATTTGTCGGGTTGGTTTCTAGAATTATAATTGTATTTTATGGTCATGTTACAAATTAATGATAAGTAAACCATCGAATTTGTCTACAAACGAACTTTTAGTTAAAGTCTTAAACTTAGTTTGATTCTAGAGGTGAAATATGTTTTAAAAATAATGTATGTACCCAATATAATTTAATAATAGGGAAATGGTGTCAAAACCGAATAAATATTGTGTTGCTTTATTTTCCCCGCCTACTATTTTTCGTCATTTTATACTCCTTGAGTAAAATAATATTCTATCTCCCGCCGGGAGTAAAGTAAAAGTAAGCCATAAGAATAAAATAGTTCTACACATTTAACTATTTTTGCTAAGCAGGTTTTCATACACGGAATTCACGTTCAGTAAGAAATATATTTGCTTGAACTTAAAAAACGAAAATAACTTTTTTCCTGCCTTATACAAATTCAATAATTTTATTTTAGCTGTCGTGCGGATACAACAAAAAATTATTGCGTAATAAAATTAGCTTTAGTAAAACGTGTATACAGTAATTGTTTATCCTGTAATATAATACCTACTAATATAATAATTACTACTAATATAATATAATAATCCTACTAATATAATAATTACTAGCAGTAGAACAGTGCAGAATCCCGCATAGCTGATTAAATGTTCGTTCGTTTATATTTTCGATTTTGTCAAAACAAACTTTATTTTTTCAGTTTTTCACGCTTTTTCCAGTTATGTTATTGTTTAAGTTAAAAATCGTATTAATAATAAATAACAATAATAATTATAGTTATAGTTCTAATTATAGGCCTAATAATTATTACTATGAATGAATGAATGAATGAATGAATGAATGAATGAATGAATGAATGAAAGAAAAGTTTATTCCCATACAAACTTAAGCTACTGACATGAAAAATAACAAAATGCTTGTAAACATAAGTCGTTTATAAATAATAAACTAAACTAAAATATACATAATTGTTGTAGCCTTTAGTGGAAATGAAAGATAAGGAAATCAGCAGACATAGGCAGGTACTGCCTGTGCGTCCGCTGGGTTGCTTTACAAATTATAACTAAGACCACAAAATTGGGAATAATTAAAAAAATGTTAATAAGAATAGTTGAGGTTGAAGTACGGTAGGGAATTTAAAAGTTGCTATATCTGTTTTATGAAAAAATTCTTGACTAAACTCAGAACTTAAAATAAAAAAAAACTTGAGTAAAAGTTGGTGGGAAATAACTATCCTGAATCCTGCCGGCAAGCAGGAGAGAGAGGTGCGGTCGGGGGGGGGGGGAGAAACAGTAGGTGCAAAGGTCGGGTCAGACACGTCTGTAATCGGCCGTGATGATAGCATCGGCGTTGTCCGTACCTAAGCTGAAGATAAATTCATTTACTCGGATTTTAAACAAACTTAGGGAGGGACATTCAAAAATCTTAAGGTTACTAAAAAAGTTACAAATATTGCGGTAAACTATGTGTGAGATGTAAAATGAGTTAGTCGTGGAAAAGGTGTAATTAATTGGCAAAACCGTGATTCCAATTTTTGAAGAATATCTAGTGTTGTGACTGTGGGAGATTTCTTGAAAAATGACGCCATGGTTTTTGAAAATATTAATTAAAATACTCTTTAGGTATAATTGACGAACTGTAAAGACAGATATTTCTGCAAACAGAGCGTCAGTCGGGTATCGTCTACATTTCCCAAACCCCATTTTTAAGACAGATTTTTGAGCTACATTTAAAGGTTCTAGTATACATTTATAACACCCGCCCCATGCTATTATACCAAATGACAACAAAGATTGAACGTAGGCATAGTAAGCCATCTTTAATTCCTTAAATGTTAAAACGTCATTCATTTGTTTGAAAAATAAATTTTCGGATTTTATTTCTCAAATAAAAAATGTGATCGTTCCATTTTAATCGCTCATCAAAAAATACACCCAAATATTTATATGAGTTTACCTTTTCTATAAAATCACATTTACAAACAGTACTACGGTAATCGTCACAGTCGTGAATGATGAGGTTATCTAAATTGTAATCTGTATTCTTGTTTACAGATATTGGCATGAACTTTGTTTTGGAAACATTTAAGGAGAGGACATTTTGACTTAACCATTTTTTTACTATCATAAGATCATGCATAGCCTTTTCTTTTACCTCGGGCCAGGTCTTTCCCTGGAGGAAAATGAGGCTATCGTCTGCAAATAAAAATAATTTTCCAAATAAATTTAATTTTGAGATGTTATTGATGTATATTAAAAAAAGTACTGGCCCAAGATTGCTGCCTTGGACCACCCCGTAGTCTACTGGCATTCTATCGCTACTTATATCAAAGATAGAAACATACTGTGATCTATGTGAAAGGTAACTTGCGAACCAAGCGTGGGCGTTGCCCCGTATACCTATTTCTTCCATTTTACCAAGTAGTTTTGAACGATCTACAGAATCAAATGCCTTTTTCAAATCTAAAAAAATTAACAGTGGGTGATTTTTATCTGAAATCGCGTGATTCAATTCTTTATTAATATCAAACAAAGCATCTGAAATATTTTTGTCCCGACGAAACCCGTACTGGCGCTCGCTGAGAATATTATTTGTTAGTAGATAAAAAATTAATTGATCTTTCACTGCCTTCTCAATTATTTTAGTAAAAACGCTGAGCAAAGAGATTGGCCGGAAATTATTCTTGTTCGTGATGTCGTTCGATTTATATAGTGGAAAAACTTTAGCTAACTTAAAACAATCTGGGAAAACACCTGAAATGAAGCTATGGTTTACTATATGGAGCAGTGGATAACAAAGTGTGTCAAAGTTATTTTTTAGGACGTCGACCGAGATACCATCATAGCCCGGTGCCGACCCCCCCCGCAAACTGTAAACGTAACGTCGCAATTCAAGTGCAGTGATCGGTTGAAGCGTAAAAGTGCTGTTTAGACGATAGTCAGAGTCGTTCAGAACTGAGTCCCCATTGCAGTTAATCGCATCAGCCAATTCTTTACCTACGTTAGCAAAAAAAATATTAAAATCATCGGCTACTTTTTTCTGTGATGCATAAGTTAAGGGTTGAGTACTGGAGGTATATTTTTCAATTGGAAAAGAATCCTTTTTGTTTGATCTACCTGCTAATTCATTAATTATCCCCCAAAACTTTTTCGGATTTGTTGTGGATTCGTTTAGTTTTGATCGGTATATTTTCCAAACCAACCAGCTTTTTGGGCGTATTGCCTTAATAAATCACCCTAATAGCTCGTATTTTGTATCATTTTTCTCGTAATTGCACAGAGATTCCAGATATAATATCATAGATGGTCAAAACTGTAGTAAAAAAAGTTAGCATTCAGTACTAGAGGCCCCAGTGCATGAGTCATCTACCTGCCGGGCTAGGCTGGACGGGACGGACGGGGGGGTAGCTGCGTTTGTGTGTCTGTGTGTGTAAGGGTCTCCTAATCCCTTACACGCCATGCGAAATGGAAAACCATATAGTAATCCAAGCTTCAACAGAAAGGTAAAGGTTGTTGGATATTAATTGATTAGGTAACTAATAATTAAAATAATAAACGCATGATAAATACCTTTTTGCAGTACGTTTTAGATTCAGTCTATAGTTCAGTTTAAAAACGGAAAAATTGCTTTGGAGCAGTGCTTGAGACGAACCTAGCTGTAGCTATTGTTCTGACAACTACCATATCTTCCTAAGTTTACTTGGATTTATCATGATTTTTCGTACTGTGTGTATAGCCACAGTAACTTGAACATCTATACGGTAAGTATCATAAACAATATGCGCAGTAGACCACCCAATCAGCAACCGTTCTGCTGGTCGGTGGTGCGCACCAGCGACGGGACTACTTTTACACTTATTATTGCGCAAGTCGACGCACCAGCAAGTCTCAATGCAAGCCAAATTAGCACCAACCGCAGACAGCTGATTAATTATTATAACATGTTTCTTAAGCTTTTAACTCATCTTTTATTTCAATGTTAAATATTTATTTGTCAACAAATGAAGGCTATGTTTCATTCTAGTAATGAAAAATCCCACGAGATTTGGCGTATTTTCACGAGATTTACACGTGAACTTGCTGAACCTTCTTTCAAGTGCTATACTATCATGACGTCACTTCTTATTCTTAGTCTCACCTGCGTAAGATACCTACCGTATAAAGATATTCTAGGTACTGTGTGTATAGCCATTGACTTTGAATGTATAAGGAGACAAACCATCCATATGGCCGCCTTGTGCCGGCTCGACTTGGCAGCTCCACGTAGTTGCCATCGCCGCCGTTAGAACGCGCTGCCCGCGCGCTCTGCGCTCTCTCTCACTCCCTCTACCTTGCCCCTCGGCCCCCTGCCGTGTGCGTCGTACGTCTCTCACTCATCTCTACTTCCCCCACGCAACGGCCATTCACAGCGAGTGGAAAGCCGCAAGATGCGGCAAACCTGAGAGCGGATTGGCGCGACGTCGTTCTCGATGAGGCAACGCAAGAGCTTGGCAATCTTATTTATTTTTTAACAAACATGCTATAGATTGATACATACATAGTATACATTTTCTTAATTATATTTAATATATCTGTATTGTAATATATCTATAATTTTTTATCATCCCAGTACGGTATTTTTAATGACCTGATTTGATGATTGCTGCAAACCATAGTTTTACATTTTTTTTGGGATATTATGAACATTTTGCAATGTGCTGATGAATTTATTTTGTGTTCTCGGATACACCATTTGGGATTAATAAGACTAAATTCTGCTATTAATTATAGACAGAAAAACGCAGTAGAAAACTCAATTAATTAAATTGAGGAGGCAATAATACAATTTAAAAATTCAAATATAGTTTATTGGCATGTAGATAATTGTGGCATTCTTAAATCCGAGGTGCGAACGCTATTTTTCACCACACTACCCACTGTAATATACCCAAAATAATAAAAAAACCGACTATTATTTGACTCACTTGAAATAGGGCCTTATTTTTGAAATGGGTGAGTTGGCGGTTGAGTGAGTCACTCATCCCTCAAGTTATTTGTTTCTAATTATAAAATTAATTCACATATAGAAATAAAAATATTCCTACCCAACTTTATGAATTCAGCCTCACAATATCTGTGAATATCATTTCAATAGGCACTTACTCTTAAAATTTCATTATTGTAATACAGACATAATATACATTGAGTATTTCACCAATCCAACCGTTTTTACTCACCAAGCAATAGGCTGTAAAAACGGGTGAGTTGACAGGAAACAAGCTTCTTCTTCTTCCCTTTTGGAGGAAGTAATAATAGTAATCATGGAAAACTTTTCCAATTAGGTTGTGTTTACTTTTTGATACTAAATATTTAAAAGCGTTTGGTATTTAAAAGGCTATCCTTTGAACTATTTATAAAATGCCTTACAACTAAATTTACCTATAAATATACCAAGATAGTCTAGTTAGTTAAAGCCACTAAAAACATTCTGCAAAAATGTCAATGTGATCTAAAATTTTCAGAATTTAATCTATGAGCAGCCTCAAATTAGTTCAAATTTCGGGAGTTATTCGGCTTGTTGCTATGCCTCTAGGTTGCCTAAAACACGAATTTACAGTTGTAATTTATGAAAATTTCTCGGGGGAGGGCTCCCGGACCCCCCCCCCGCCCCCGGTTTATTCCCCCGCCCCCGGAAATAAATCCTGCGGACGCCACTGACTGAGATAATATTGTCTTTGGGGCGGCATTACGGCATGCTACATATTGTTTAATATTCATATTGTTATATGAATATTAAACTTACATCTAAAACTGATATTGTTTTAGGCACATTATAAAACACTTAACTCATTCATACGAAGCAGTAAGTGCAGGTTTGATAGTATTTCACATTAAACTAATTAGAAGTGAAACTGTTTTCTAACAAGTTCAGCTTGATGAGGCCAGAGACAATTACACGGCGGTAAATTGCGATCTTAGGCCGATATGCCAACAAACAACAAAAGGCTAGAATAGCAAAAGAACGTCACTGCTCTGACTGCTGGCGGTGTACCCCCTCCACTGGCGGCATATCCATCAAAGAGCCTAGTCGCCGCCTCCCACCCCTCTGCTTGACCGAGGACGACCTCGGTAACGAAGCTTTGGTTGCATAAAGTATATTGGAATCAAGATATATCCACCAGTTTTGTCAAATTGAGAACCAAAACATAATTTTAGATAGTTTAGGCCTACTTGTGTCTATGGGAAAACGCATATATGAACAATAGGGTTTTCTATTAGAAAAGGACCTAAGAGTAAATTCTTTATCTAGGAACAATATTTCAGAAACAGAATGAACAGACTGTAGACTATCCGTTTCCATAGGGACGATACGAAGTCTCCAGTAACCACGTTTTTGTAAAAAAGGTAGAGGTATTCAGCACATACATATAAATATTGGAAAAACGACAAAGTGCAATAATGTAATGTAGTGTAATGTAACCTTCTTTATCACCGTTGGACAATACAACTAATACAAGTAATGCATGGCAGTTTTAAAATTATAAGAATGGTTTTTACACTGTTAATATAGGAATAGACCAACATATTATTTTTTCTAAAATTCTAAAACAATCGTGTAATAAACAAGTAACTAGTAAACCCGTTGCTCGGAATCGAGCAATTCATGTCAGGTATTGATTTATAAAAAAAATTAATTATAGTACAGTACTCTAGAACTATTTTATTAATGAAACAGTTAAACTTCGAAGTCACTTCCGGTAATACTGTCATTATTTACAAAATTTCTTTATAAACAGTATTGTTTGTGAAAGCACTATCATCTATCTGGAGATTATTTGGTTTAGGTCAAATTATAGACCTAAAGTTCAAGTTTACGGAACGTCCTTATTACAACCACAAATCATTACTTAGTACCAAAATAATACCCGGGACGATTGGCCTGTTGAAAAATCCTGCTCTACAAACAGTTATTTGAAAATTAACTCCAAATTTTTTTATACCACACAAATGTTTTGAAATAGGTTGTTTTTAAAAATAAATAATGAAGAAGTAAATAATATTTTGCAAAAAAAGAACCGTTGTTTTGCTGGGTCTTGCATTATTTTCGCAAACATTGCTGTAATTCAGATTCTGTTACTTAATTATAACTCTTCTAAATCTTACCTCGAACTAAAAAGGCTCACAAAATCTACTCATGTATGAATGCTTTTAAAGTATGTTCCAGTATACCGTATACAATCAAGGGTTTCAATTCCACTAATAACACCTGACTTTGCTGGAAAACTTTGTTTACCCTAGTCACTCAGTCAGCTGCTTTATTTGAATATTCTACTCCCATGTTAAATTTTATGGATGAATGGAAAACTTTAACGGCGTCTAGGGCCGATCCCTTTTTTTTATCTAATCTTCATAAATTTTATTTCCTGCAAAACTACACGCCAAGCAGTTTCCAGCGACTCCTTAATTATTAAAATCAGTCCAGTAGTTTCGGAGAAGTAATGATCACAAAAAACCCCTAGAGTATTTAAAATAAGTATATATATATATAGATTATTTAAAAATTAATTGCTCTTATATATACAGGTATATGAACATACTATGGTATAGAAGTGAGGCAAGTCCACCAGGCGTTTGCCTACCAATGGATCGGAAACCGCAGAGAAAGTATGATAAAATTGTGATGCGCACATTTTAAATACATCGTTTGGAACCCTAAATTTACTCGGATAACTTTGCTATTTTATTTCCTGAAAGATCATTAGAGTAGGCAGGTAACGGTACGATTTTTTTTATTATTAAAATCGTTTTATTATTAAAATAAATTATTGAAATTATAACTTTTTATACAGATCTAAATCACGACATGAAAAAGTTAGTCGGCTGGAAACTTTTTTGTTTTTTGGTCAGAGAAAAAGTATAAGCGCAAAAGTTTGAGCCAATAAGTTGAATTTTATTAAAAATATTTTTTCAGAAAATTAGCTCAAGTAATTTAGTTTTTACAGAAGGTTAAAAGTACTTTCTTTTTAATCTTGTTATTCCCATTGACAGTGTTAATCCCGTTTTGGCATTGTTCTTTTGAGACTACTGTCTGGAATTACCTTGCTTTTTTCCATTATAGTTTTATTAATATGAGCATAAGTAGTGGGCACTTGGGGCTGCTGGCCCAATCAAACTTTGACAGGCAGTCAATTTTTTGACAGCTACTTCCGGTCACGTGACCGGAAGTGACGTCATCAGCTGTGACGTAGCTGTGACGTGTTGTTGGTGGGTATTTAAAGTTTAAATGCCCTGCTGTGCTGGGTATTTAAATTTTAAATGGCCGGAAGTGTGTCAAGGTCGTTTGGGGATGTTTTTAAAAAAGATCTTGCATTTTCGGAAAATCCGAAAATGCAAGATATTTTCTTTTTTTATTTATTTGTTTTTTTTTACAAAAGTATTATTTTACAAGTTAGTAAAGTTTGCTCCCAAATTTGAAAAGTAAGTTGTTGTCGGTGCTGAAATTTCTTGTTTATTTTCATTCTTCTTGTTGTTGTAAGTTGGCAAAAACACATTTTTTTCGTTTTGATTGTTTGTTGCATAAAGTTCTAAAGATAAACCAAACCCAGTGGTTATAAGTTGTTTTAGTTCTTCACTAAAAATTTCCAAATCCTTGTAGGTTGTAAGATTGATAGTGTTGTAGTGAATCCCGCGAATGTTGAGAGACATGACTAGAGTTGTTTACTCGACGAGAGGTGTAGCAGGAATGACTATTGCAAAGCCGGTGCTGCAGGTACCTCCGATGGTAGTGGGGGTAGTGGTGGGGGTAATGGCAGGTGTTTGTTTAATCACTTTGAATTTAATCGTTGCCACAATAGACCGAGTCGATGTTGCAATTCTTCTAGTTTATCCAACCGGTTCTTTTGATATGTTTTGCAACTACATTTACAATAGCAGAAAGAATTACATTTTGTACAAGCTTGTCCGTCAACTTGATCTTCAGGTATTCTAAAACATTTTTCTTTGCAACAATAAGTTATAAGTGTTAGATTATTTCTTTTGGATGACATGTTGGTTGTAGCTTGTCTTAAACAGAACTGAGCCTCTCAACGTTAAAGTTTCGTATTTATGTAAAGTATTCGAATAAAACTATCGAATAATACTATCGAATAAAATAATCGAATAATACTATCGATTAAAAGTTCAAGGTCATCCGTTTGAGGTTTTAAAAAAATACAACATATCAGTAAATAAAAACATATACTGATATGTTGTTGTTTTTTATCTTTTTATTTAAAACATTTTTTTACAATGTTATTTTTGTGCGATGTGCAGAGTTAGTTCCGTAGAGTTGTTTCCGCTCATTCCGTGTGACACCAAATATAATGATCCTGGTTGAATTTCCCGCAGATCTTCATTTTGCAGCAACTGGACGAATCGTTTTGGAAGATATACTTGAAACTTTGGTTCATCACCCGGTGTATATGGTGCATCGGATAAAGATGCGACGACTGCGTCTCCATGCGTTGTATCAATTTTCTTCATTTCATGAACAATATAATGTTTCTGTTCTTTTAATTCTGAACATTTCTTGATAATTAGAGTATTTGATTTTGAATGCAAGTTGAATTGTTCAACTAAACATTGGAGAAACTGTTGTGATGCCATCCTTCACAGGAGATGTTGTCTGTTCGGAGTATGGAGTTAGACTGATACTCGGGGTGTGTTGCCTCTTCGTTTATATAACCTTCGGAACCCCCACTACATTCTTCCGTTTGTTGTTGTAAGTAAGCAGCCAAGTGATACGCGTTTTGTAATGCGCATTGAGATTGGTTGTGTTTCGGATTTATTGTAGAAACACAAATATTTCTAGCATCAAAGTGAAATGTTTTGTCCACTTTTATGTTTAAAACTTCTTTGTTTGTGTACTGTCGTATCCAATTCTTTTTTTCCAATCCTCTGGTATATATGTGTGTAAATTGTTTGCAAAAATGAAACATAATTTTGTGTACATTGTTGTACGGTAGGAAACCTTCATACCAATGGATATGATGAAAATTATTTGTTAGCCATCTGTTTGTTATTTTAGCTTTTGACTTTAGTTCATGGACAGAACACGGTGCTTCAAATAAAAACGGGTATGCTACTTGTGTAAGCAAATCCAAAATTACCAATTCTTTTATGATAAATCTATCATCGTTTCCGCGAAATGCTTGAAATTCAATTACACAAGGTTTTGCTGCCATTTCTTCATCCTGTCTGCTCATCACGGTGTCTGCTGATCAACTGTTTTCCACACCACGGTAGGTTAGATATATATATATATATATAAACCAGGCCGTACAGTTGTAGGCGCGTTGGTGTATGTTTAACGTGGGCACCATCCCCAGTAGGCCTACCCCACGGTTTATTCTTTTGTTAAATTACATTGTAGTTTTAACCTAGCAAAGTTTCTTCTTCTGTATTATTGTTGTTGGTGGTTTCTTCTTCTGTACTGTTGTTGTTGTTGTTGGTTTCTTCTTCTGTAGCCTCCGTTGCAACTTCGGTAAAAGGTTCAAAGTTTCTTAACTGCCTCCACATTTCCACTTCGTGAGGTATTCTATTAAAGATGGATGTATCTATTGGTCCGTATTGTAAAGTGCTTTCTGGTTGTTTTTCGCATGCATCTACCAGATATTCCTTAATAACAGAGCTTGAAAATACTAATTGTTTCATATACCTGGTAATAGGTGATGTTGCATAGTTTAAAATGTAAAATTCTTCACGTGTTAGAAGAATTTTATTTTCAAATTGTGTCGAGTCTCTAATTCTTACTTGTTGTTGACCACGATGTTTAATAATGTCAATTTCATTGTCACAATCCAAAAGTCGAATGTTAGTTTTTCTTCCAAAGAAACTGTTGGCTAAATAACATTCAATAAGATGTAGATGTTTTAAAAAGGAATCCCAAGCATTTTCTGAAAATAAAACCATCTTTGTTCCATGGCTTAGTATTACTGCGGGAGAGTAGTCTAATGATTTTACCAATCCTATCGACACACTTTTACTCATGCAAGATGAAATAGGATAAAAGATGCGAAGGAAAACTTCAGTTAAAATGTTTGGTGGAATATTTTCTTCAAGTTTTCTTTTCTTTCTTACGTTTGTTTTATTATTTTCCAACTTTTTATTTTGTTTTCCAAACTTTAAAAAGTCATCAATTTCCTTTACAATATTTTCTTCAAAATGTTTATCATCATTTTCCAATAAAGGTGCTGTTTCGGAAACGTCTTGTACAACTGATAAAGAACTCATTTTGGTTATAATGCTGTAGACGATGTTACCCATACAACTGTAGACAGTAAACTAAACAATTTTCGTTCCCGCTCCTGCTTTTATAACCGAGTGGTGGGGGTATTTTTTTTCCTTTTCATTTTACAAAACTGCTTTTACAATTCCTGTTAAAGGTGTATATGTAACAATTTTATCATGTAAAATTAAACAATAAGCAGATGTATCTTTGGGTACATTTTGTTCAAATTCCATTTCTATTTTTATATCTACACTGGAAGATTTTACAGATTCGTTTTGTTTTGAACAATCAACTACAACAATCGGATAGTTAGATTTAAATTGGTTTGGCGTTAATAAAGGTGTGTTTGTTTTTCCATAATATGAATTTTGGAATCTTGCGTACATATCGTACAAAACGCTAAACCTGTCTTTTGTAAAGTTTATGTTGAAGTTGTCGTATGGAAAGAATTGAGAGTTTAGAAACACCTTAAAATTTGTAAGTTTGCAATGATCAAATTCACCAGCATGTTTAGTTATTTCGTTTCTTCTTTTTGTTTGTAATCCAAATATTACATATCTTGCCTTTTCCAAATGAGTAGAAGTTTTTACAGTCCATGTATGACGTTGTGTTTCCGGTAAAACCGGATATTCATGAAACTCCCAACTTCTAAATGGTATTACGATATCACGATCTGATTTTAAAGTTCTTAATAATGAAATTCTATTCTGATCGTTTAACCGTACATGCGGTACTCTCCAAACAATTTTGTCTAATTGCATTTTCCATTCTAAAGTAGCTTCCGTTGTTCCATCAGTTGCTTGAATAATATCTTTGTCGTTTGATGATCTTAACAAAACTAATTCTTGTTTTACGTTTATTATTATTTTTCGGTAATCTTCGGCAAAGCCTAAAAGTAATCTTAAAGGAATGTAAAAGTCAAAATTGCCTGAAGTGTTTGGAGTGATTGTACTGGAATCGGGTGCTACCCATCCTGCGGCGGCCAGCATATTTTTTTCACTCGGTGTTAAAGATGCTAATCCTTTTAATGTACTTGTAATTCCCACCTTTTTTGTTGAATCTACTGTAACTCCGGAAATTTCATATCTTATTTCATCAAACAAATATGCCATGGGGTTATTTATGAACGGAACAGTACTTGCAGTGCTTCCATCTCTTTTTGTTACTCTTCCTTCGATATACAAATAACTTTCACATGGAAGTGTATAAATATCCTGTTGTTGTATGGGAATTCTAATTTCATCATTATTATTTAATTTTGATGAAGCGTAAGGGTTGTGCGTATGATATTCCTTTTCCCATAAGGTTTCGTCGAATGTCGGACCCTGCGCTATATCCAATATTTCCATTATTAATAAGTTTTAATCCAATTTCTTCTAGAAAACGAATATAACCACTTGTTAATCCTTCTATAGCTGAAGTGCTACTGACTTGTTTACCAGTCAGCTCTTTCTTTTTAAATGATAACCCCATCGTTATACGGTTGATTTTATATGTATTCGTATAGTTATAGGTTCGTCTCTAAAATCAATATGATTTCCGTCTTGATCTAGTATGTTCACCACAATGTCTGAAATAAAACTGGTGTTTAACGGTAGGTACACCAAGTTTTGTGGCTTTTCCACAATTTTAAAACCCGGAGCGACCGTTGGATAGAATGTGTGCAATATATGAGTATTTTCACCATCTCTATAAGAACCATGTATAATATTACATGTAATATCTATACTGTTAACTTTCATTATTGTTACAGTTCTAGCACCTGAATGGTTAATATTAGGTTCTAAAATTTTTGTTGTTTTAGGAAATCCTAATAAACTACCAATTGAATGTTCTTTGCTAAAATCTATATAATATTTAGATTTAATTTCAGCTTTCATAGTATTGTTATTTCCTTTTATTGTTATATTATCTTTTCCCATATGATTTTGTATCGCTTCATTTATATCATCAATTTTATATGCTCCAGTGGGTAAACTAAATACTTGTATATCTGAATATTTGTTTGTATTTTTATCTTTTGTTTTGTAATAATGTATTTTGTCATTAACATTTTCAGTAACGTTGGGAATAGAATTATAAGTTGTTATATCTAATAATGCGGCTTCCCATAATTTATCTTTTTCCAAACGTAATGCAGGGAAAAGAACACTTCGCAAAGTAGATGAAGTTCCAGTTAATGATACTGTATAGGAAGACATCTTAAAGTTGACTAACGCTTTTTGTTAAAAAATCTAAACATAAATGTCCACAGATTACCGTATCATCAGGTTGCTCTCTTTTATAATTGTATAGTACATTTTTAGCTGTTTTAAAGTAATATTGTAGTTCTTTTGGTGGTGGGAGATTACCAAAACTATCAAAGTAGTAAATAGTTGATCCTAGTTTCTTATAACATACCCAATGAGTGCCTGATCCTTTACTATTATCTAAATTTACTATTCCGGTTTCATTTTTCCATATTTTAACAGGTAATGCATCTTTCATAAACACTCCTCTAAAAAATGGAATTTTTAAACAAGAAACATAAGTAATTAATTCTTTATCTGTTAATTCTTTATTTGGAATTAGTAATTGTTTTTTTCTGTTTAATACACACGATACGGTCTTAGGTATAATCCTCCTCCTTTTTTTATCATTGACCATATTGTTTGTTTCTTTTTATTTTTACCTGCGGTGGATCGTCGTTTTCTTCTTATATTTCCTCCACGTTTCTTTGCAGGTTTTCTTCTCCTTTTTCCACCTCCTTTCTTCTTTCCACCTCCAAACATCGTTTTACCCTTCATTGCTGCTGATACCGCTAAAGCTGCTGCTTTTTCACCGATACTAGCGTCACTGGATGTTACTCTTTGCCAAGCTTTTTCAGCAAGTGCTCTATCCGCTATTGATCTATTTTTAGTATCTGCAAACTTTGAATATGCTATATCGTGTTGTTTGCAGGCTTGATCAAGTTTATTTATTCCAAGATCTCCTCTAGCGAGTCTTTTTTTCAATTTTGTTCCAGGACCACAATATTGATAACCTCCTGGTAAATGTAGTTCTACAGGTAATAAATCGATAGCTTTATTAACTATAGCTCCAACCGGCTTAGTAATAAGAGAAAGTGCTGTTGATGCTATTCCTCTTCCTCTCTTTATAACGTGTCGATTATGACTGATGCGTTGAACTTTCAACATGGTTTTTTATAGTGAAAGGAAATGCCAATACTTGTTTATTTTATAAATTCTTTATAATGAATGATGCACTTATCCTTTGACATTGTTTATTTATAATAAACATGTATTTTGTTTATGGGTAATAAACTTTTACCCAGTCTTTTGGTAGGATTGTATCCTTTTTATCAACATCAACTTGAGCAAATCTTAAATTTCCAGTTTTCATATTTATAAAATATTTTTCCATAACATTTTTCTTAACCCAATGTAGTTTTTGATCAGCTTTTATGGGCTTTATCGTGTTATAAACATCATATAACACTACACTTAAGAGTCTTATAATGTAATTTACATTAACAGCATCAACAATATCAATAGGGTCATCTAAGCTAGTCAATCGCAAGTTTTGACAATAAAAAAACTTGTTGTGTTTTTCTGTTCTTAAGCATCTTTCACGCCATTCTTTTACTCTAACTGCATCACTGTCATTTACTCCCATTCCAACATTAAATAGTGGTCTTTCTTTACAATCAAAGCCTTGTTGACCAAATCTTGATGAAATTTCTTTTAATACAGGAACTTGTCCAATTGTTGCTACATCAACATCATTCAACCCTTCTTTAACATTAGTAATTATTTTTGCATCCGCATCCCATTTGTTATTGTTTAATTTCATTATTTGACTTATTGTAGCTGCATCTGATTTTGCAGTTCCCTCCTTAACGTTAGTTAACACTTTATTTTTGCAATCAATTGACTTAATATCATGTGTAATACAATGATCTGTAACATATTGAAGGTTTACCGCATCTTTCATATCTTTAGGGTCTCCAATATCGTGTATTACAAAGTTGTAAAAGGAAAATTTATCTGTTTTTTCAGGTATGACTGAATGTAAATACTTTTTGGTAACTGAATCTTGATCATTAACAGGATCTGCTATATTGGCTATTCTAAGATCTTTTGCATCATATGCTTTATTATTACTTTTAGGATCATATCTTAAGGTTTGGTTTATGTACCACATTAAATATTCTTTATTTACCGAATCATTCTTATCTATTGGTTTTGGAAGATTTGCAATTCTATAAAAATTAGCGTTATACACTTCATTTTGAAGCTTTAAGCTAGGTAATGTTTCACTTCTTAAAGTTTTAAAATTTACCGCATCATTATCATCTTTTGGATCATTTACAAACTTTAAACGTTTGTTATTTATATCATAATCTCCATCGGATGTTAGTGGTAAACCACCTCTTTTTCCATAAGATCCTGATTTGCTTCCAGTTTCGGAATACCGTCCAAACTTATCCACACTCATGGTTATACTAAATATTTAATCAGTTATACTTGTATTATATATATATATACTCATTTTTTTTTATGCAATTACTCCTCGATTTCGCAGTTCGCCGACCAAAGCTACCCATTCATTTTCTAAACCACTATGTCCGGCTTGTTTAGCTTCATATATCAACTTCATTCTGTCAACCAATTTGTTTATATCGTTGTAGTATATTATATTAGTATCATACAAGTTTTTTAATAATCCTTTTCCTGATAAATTTGATTGATTTGTTTTTCTTCTTTTATGTAAAATATTTATTTCAGCAGAAGATAATGATTTTCTTTTTATGGGTTCCCTTCTTTTTGGTGGGAAAAGTTTAGCAATAATAGTTTTATATTTTTCTGATGCATTTCTATGAACATTGAAATTTTTAGAATAATTTTTCTTATGCGCATTTGTATCCTCCAATATTTGTTTAAAAATGTTTAAATCCTTTTTAGTATATTTATTAGGTTTCGGCTTAAAAATAAGTTCAAACAATCCTTTTGTACCCTTGTATTGTTTATTATTTATAATAATATTGTCATGTTCGTCTACATCAAGTTTGCTATCTCCAATCATTAGCCCATTTTCTTCTATTCTAGCACCAAAAGTATGATATTTTCGAGTTGGTTGTGCAGAATGTAACATTTTTAATACAAATTGTCTTGCAAGCGGCCCTTTATACGCAATATCCGAGCCCAATTTGCTCAAGTTGGATGGATTAATAGGCTCTTCTTCTTCTTGTTGTTCTTCGCTTGTAGAAAGACCTTCTTTTTCTGTTAAAACATCCGTTTCTTCACCTAGTTCGCTTTCTTCTTCAGTTGTTTCTCCTTGTTGTGTAAAACTTGTATCACTTTCATATTCTTCTTTTTGTTAAAATTTTGAAATGGGTAAAATAGCATCTCCGGAAAAATTAAATGTTGAATGTTTAACATTTTGTCCTAATTGTTTTAATGGCTCAGTAATAGGTTTAAATGTTGATTCCAGAAATTTCTCTCTTTCACTTATTCCTAATCTTAACGCTCTGTTTTTATGTCTAATAGAATCACTAAGTGATTTTATTTCTTTTAATAGCTTTTCCTGATTAACCATGTTTACACCATGAAGACTTGTACGATAATGTTGTTAATTAATGTATTAAAACAAATTTATCAAAACCTATGCGGTAACGACCATCTGTTATAGCTTTATCTTTCATAATTACCAAAAATCCATATTTTTCCGCCCAAGCTTTTCCACAAAGCTCTTTGAAATTATCAAATGACATATCAGCATTTACATGATCGTTGTATATATGTTTTAGGTTTGTATCGTCTTGTTTGAATAAAACTAAAATATTTGCATTGTCTCTAATTAGTTGTTTTGGAATTTTGCTATATGTTTGTCCGATATATATGCTATCAATATTATTATGTCTTCCCATGGCAAAATAGTTTCTAATAGTATCATGATTTTCACTAGATACATCATCAAATACAAATACAGAATACGGCTTAGCCTGGTCTGGTTGCATAACACTGTCACTAGCATTAAATTTGTAATAGTTAACATCGGGCACATCAGTCAGGATCTTTTCTAACAATTGATACTTTGGTTGATGTAAGGACTTTGAAAAAATATATAGGTTATTAAATCGCAATCCTTTTGTGTTTGTAATTAAGTTAAACACAACGTTAGTTTTGCCACAGTTTGAAGGACCGCTGACTATACATCGTACAGTGTTTGGAAATAAACTGCCGTGTTTACCATTGTTGATTTTAACGTTATCTACGGTTAAATCATCAATGTTATTAATATTAAATTTATCTTTATGGTGAACAATCTCCATCTTATTCAAAGGCAGAAGAGTAAATAAGTTGATTTAAAACTAAATCAAATCTTTTATAGGTATCCACGAATCTTCAGTTTTATCAAACCCCAACCAACGTACTTTAACTTGGTCTTTTTTCCTTTGCAACACCTTTTCAACAAGATAAACATCGCCTACTGTTGACTTTAACAATTCATGTCCGTAAAAACCGCCTTGTAACAAATTTCCTTTGTTATCTTTTAAAATATAAGTTTCCGGTACAGTAGGTTGTACTTCATACACTGTAAAAACTTCGTTTGTCCAATTGGGCAGGTATTTTTTAGTAAACACTCCTTTGTATTTACTAATTCGAACTTTATCATTTACATTAAATTTTCTTGGTTTTCTTTGTTCCGCTTTTAGCTGTGTATTTTTTTTAATTCGTTGTAAAACTAGTTTAGCGTTTTTCTTATTCACTTTGTTAGGTGCCATACCGATAGTTCTATGAAACTTGTTGTTGTAATCGCTTATTAATTTTGGTAAGATATCAACCCATACGTAAGAACCTCTTTTCGAAAACATTTTATACATTGCACCTTTTAAGGTTCTATTAAATCTTTCAATTATAGCTGCCTTTTTCTCAGAATTTGTGGAATAATGATTTATGTTATATTTTTTCATTAACAAGGCGAAATGTTTATTAAAAAATTCTTTCCCATCATCAGTTTGTAAATGTTTAATTTTATTTTTATCTCTTTTTATAGCTACTTCCATAGCTTTTGTTATGCTATTACCAGTTTTGTCTTTTAATGGCAAAGCATCTGCAACTTTAGTAAAACAATTAATAATCGTAAGTATGTATTTAAATCCTTTATTTATTTTACTATGCGGTTGCATTTCAATTAAATGCAGGTTTATGAAGTTCATTAACAATCTTTTCCTTTAAGTCTGTCATGATGATTTTACTAACAAAGTCAAGTTAGTATTGAGTGTTTCTTTTTCTGCATCCGCTTTTATAGTTCAAGGTCATTTCAACATATTTTTAAAAAAAGGGGAAATCACAGCGAGCATGCTGTGATTTCCCCTTTTTTTCTTTTTTTTCTTTTTTTCTTTTTTTCTTTTTTTCTTTTTTTTTCTTTTTTTCTTTTTCTTTTTACTCATTGATAGGATTGAGAGAGTAGTGGCCGAATGGTAGAGTGTGAATTTTGTCTGGAAGAATGTGTCGTTTGTCATCATTGGAGCAGAGTGCTTTTTCACTTCTGTTACGCTGTACAGTTGATGGTTGAAACTTCTGATGGTGTTGAATTTTGCAGTTATAGTCGTTTCTTCAAATAATTATTGCTTGTAGTGTTCAAAATTTACATTTTTCTTAAGATACAAACTTTTTACTCCCTTAGCTTTTTTAATAATATTGTTTTCTTCTTTATGCAATTGTAGTGAATACAATTTTGACATTAGTGCAATAAGTTCTTTCAGTAAAATTCCATTTGCTTCGTCTTTAAATTTTCCAAGTTTCTTTTTGTTCCGATCATTGTCATAATTTAAATGATCTTTTGGATAGTCACTAAAATCAAATTCATTTTTGTGAACAAATGTTCGAAGATCCAAATACATATCTTCAGTAAGAATCCAGTAGATGAAAGCGTCCGTGTCCATGTAGGCGATTCCGATGTTATCTCTACCGTAGAAGGCGACCATTTTGTTGTAGTGGAAATCATACATGTGGGTTTTGGAAATATCCAAGATTGACATTCCAACGTACAACGGACGATCCATTTTCACGCTTGTCTTCTTCATAGATACTGCCACAAGGTTTTCATTGATGATAACGGATGTTCCAAAGTTTGGTTTTTGTACAAGTTTTTCTAGTTTTATAGGATCTGTAATTAATTTAACATTTTTGTGTTTTCTTTTGTTTTCCAATGTTTTTCCAAATATCGCATTATTCATCAATTTAAAAAAGTCCTTTTGAAATGTTGATGTTGCAGCTGCTCTTCTTCTGGTGTTTGAATCAATGTACGGTTTTAACCAGCAAGATTGGGAAAATTTTAAAACTCTATGAATTTTGGTTATACGTAAACCCAATTGGAGTGCTTGTTGAACAACCCAAAAGTGAGCTACGTATCTTTGTTTATTTTCAAGAGTCATCATTAATTTTGGATGTTTGCCAATTGGTGAAACTTCTGTTTTTGCAAGGAGCGGAAGATCGTAATGAAGATCATGCAAGTGTTCTGGATATTCAAAGTCACAGTCCAATATGTATCCGGTGTCTCCGTCTTTTGAAATTTGCGAAATATCACCAATAGAGTCTGGATTAACCCATTCAAAGTTTCCAAAAGGAAGTGGATTAGACATGGCCCATCCGTATAAATTGTTGGCATCGAAATATCCTAAGAACACTGATGGTTTTTCTTTATCGTAGTTTGGAAGATATTTGTTGTTAGCTTTAACATGTCTAGTAACACTTTGGGTCAATCCACCTCTAACGCCCGATTCGATCATCAACACCATGTCAATATCTGTTAATAATTGAAGGTTGCACTTTGTTTCTTTTAGCATAGCTTGCCAAGCTAGTCCTGGAGAAGTATAAGAATGAAGAGGGTCTAATCCGTAAGCTTCAAAGCAGGTGTTTCTAAATTCTTCCATCACATCGCAGAGAAGGGTCACATCAAGTTTTACATAAAAGTCAGAATAATCTCCCAGAGTGTTCATTTCCAATTCGTCCCAAACTCTGCATGCGTGTTGATAGTCTTCAGGTGAAATGTCCAAATCGGTAAGTTTACTTTTGAAAGCTTCTGGTGGAGGAAGTGACGTTTCTTGAAATTTATGTAGTCCATCGATGTAATCATACGGGAAAACTCCTTTCCGAAGAACCAAATCCATTTTTTCTGCAGGTACAATTTTGCTTGTTTCTATTAAATTTTGTCTTCTTAAATTTTCAGAAAGTTTCATAAGACTGGAAGGCATAAATCGAAAAGAATCAACAAATCTAAGTTTAATTTTGCCCACCTTTTTTGAAAAGCTTATAAATTTTTCCATAGTTTGTGCTATAACGTCTATTTCACCGTTGTCTCTTGCTAATTCGGGAATGATAAAATGTCCATCGTATCCGCTAAGATTGTGAAAAACCACGGGAATAAAAGATGGTAGTTTGTAGTTGATGTTACATCCGTTGCAAGCTGCACCTCTGTAGGCTCCTGTCAGATGGTCATGGTCGCGAACTTTAACTTTAGTTTCTGTAAATTGATTGTTACACAAATAGCATGTTGTTGTCAAATCATAAAGATAAATTTCTTCCGGTGTCATAGGTGACATAGGAACCACATTGCTATACATTGCTTCCACTTTCCCAGCGATGTCGTATAAATCATCAACAAAGTATCGAGCTGCTTCTTCTCCACGATAAATCTTTGGTGTAGATGTCAAACCATATTCTTGAAGATGTTCTTCAGGCAGAGTGGATTTTACTATTAAACAGTAGCTGTTTGGTTTGTGAAGTTGATACTTTGTTCTGCTTGTAATTTCCTCTCCCTCTTCTTGTTCAAGTGGAAGCAATGAAGATTCAAAATCTGCATACACTACAACGGGAATTCTGTATTGTTGGATAACTTTATCAAATTTTACTTGTGATCTGCTAGGGTGTGGTAATTTAATTCTTACTTCATAGTTTCCATTGCATAATTTTTGATGTTCCATTAACCATTCTGAACCACCTCTTCTTAATGGTTTGTTTACAAAACAAAAACATCTTTTACAAGTGGTTTTTTCTTCTTTATGTTTTGATAACTGTTTGCAAACTAGAGCTTCGAAATCTTTAATATATACATAATGTGAAATATCACCTTTTGTTATTAATAATAAATCGGTATGATCTCTGCGTTCGGTGGGTGTTATACGTAAGGGATAGACATTGTTGGATGAATCTAAGCCAAAGATGTTTACAGATGCAAAAGGATTTTTCTTTTCAAATTTTGATATGTCTTGAATTGAAACAGGATAAGTCATGCCTTGAAAGTTATACATATAGGAAACCTCATCGTATGCTCTACTCGGTCGTTCCACATGATCTTCTACATATTTTGCGAGCATTGCATACTTGAAACATTCAGCATTTTCATTTTGTACATTAACACAAGATTTGGTTACTTGAATCTTCCTTGGCAAAGCAATATAACTACTACCTCTCATTCCATATCCATGTTTATGAACTCTCACATCTAAGCTTGTTATACTTAACAAACTCCATCCAGAACCTCTTCCTTCATGTTCTTGTAATTTTGTTAAAAGTTCTTCAAAACAATCATCCACAATTGAGCTTATATCTGATGCAAACATGATGGTTTTGTTTTTAGTTAAAAATCCTCTTGGTGATGTTTCATTCTGAACATTTGTAAATACTGTATCTAATAATATTCCAAACTTTATAAAATTTAATCTTCTTAGTTCATTGTTCAATGTTTCTGTTACTAATGTTTTTGCTTTTGAAATAAACTGTGCAAGTTGCAATTGAGCATTGTCGATCTTAAAATGAGTTACTACACTACCTGGTAAGGCTCGGGCGTATAATTCCACATCCAAAGATGGTCCGGGTGCGTATTGAATAACACTTGATCTTGAATTTAGTTGTTGTTGTACGGTAGCCAGTATTTGATCTAAATCTTCCAATATTCTTCTTCTGCATTGTTATTTGTTTCTTGGTTTGTTTCTTGGTTTGTTTCTTGGTTTGTTTCGTTGTTATGGTAAACTTCTCTGTGTATTTGTAGTAAAATTTCCTCTTCAAAAGATTCTTCGCAACTAATGCAGTAATACATGACGTAGGTGTGCTCTCCACAAAAGTTGCCGTAATAATGAAAACCACTCTAAAACTACCCCTTTTTATAGCATTACCCCCACCACTTTTCCCCCACCACAAAAAGTGTAAATAACAGTTAAATTTCTTTTATTTTAAAAACCCCTAAGTATTAAGATTATCCGATGAAAGTTTAAAAAAGAAATCCAAGTTTCAAGGTCAAATAATGCAAGTTTTTTAGAAAAAATCTTTTTTTCTGTATTAAACATAGAAAGTGTAATTAACTGCTAAATGTTTTTATATTTCAAAACCCCTAAGTATTAAGACCATCCAATGTAAGTTTCAAAAGAAATCTAAGTGTCAAGGTCAAATAATGCAAGTTTAAAAAAATCTCGTTGTAAAGTGAATGTTGAAGCAAATGTTTGAAAAACTTTCTAAGTCCTAAAATATTAATTAAGGGGAAGTTTTAACGATTAAAATTTTTACAAGTCCAATGTAAAGTAAAATAAAGAAATGTTGTTGCTTGTTGGAACAGTAACAAAAGAATGATGGGTTTAAAAAACTTTCTAAGTCCTAAAATATTAATTATTGAGAAGTTTTAACACTTAAACCTTTTACAAGTCCAATGTAAAGTAAAATAAAAAGAATTGTTGTTGCCTGTTGGAACAGTGGTGAAAGAAAGATGGAAACCAAACTCGCAGCATAAAAGAAACTTAATATTGTAAAATAAATGTTGAAGCAAATGTTTGAAACTTTTTCTAAGTCTAAAAGGATTAATTATTGGGAGGTTTTAACACTTAAAATTTTGCAAGTCCCATGTAAAGTAAAAAAAGAAAGAAGTGTTGTTGCCTGTTGGAATAGTGGCGAAAGAATGATGGAAACCAAACTCGCAGCAAAAAAGAAACTTGACATTGTAAAATAAATGTTGGAGCAAATGTTTGAAAAAATTTTCTAAGTCCAGAAGGATTAATTATTAGGAAGTTTTAAGACTTAAAATTTTACAAGTCCCATGTAAAGTAAAATAAAGAAAGAAGTGTTGTCGCCTGTTGGAACACTGGCGAAAGAATGATGCAAACCAAACTCGCTGCAAGGCTCCTGTGGTTTGGGAGGGGGGATGACCTCGAACCGAGTTCGGGTCCGGGGTCTGCGCTTGTGCTTCGACATCAGTTGCTCATTAGACAGTGAGGTGGTAACATGTTCAGAAGGCGCCCTGAACATTTTATCATTTTTACTGTTTAGTGAAAATATCTTGGTGTTATTTGTATAATAACATCTTGACGTAGGACTGATTAATTTTAAGGCATGGTAGTTGTTTGTGCTTGTAGATACCCTAGGGTTTGTAGTTTGTTTTTAATTTGCTGGTTTGGTAGTTAGTATTATTTTAAAATCTTTCTTTTACTTACAATATATTTCTGCCTGGAATGTTTAAATTTAAAGTAATATTTTTGTTTTTAAGAATGTTATATGATATGTTTTTAATACCTTTCTATTCCAATTTCCTTTTTCCAACAAGCTTGTTGAGGGCATTCCCTCTCTTGTCTTGTACTCCTTTTTAGTTAGGGACACCTTTCAATTCCAATTTCCTTTCCTTTTTTCCTTCCATCTTTTGCACGGTAAAACCAATAATGGTAAAACCGGCTACCGCTTTTGTAGTGATTACGCTTACCAAAGCGGGTCACTTACAACCTCTATACGTGCTGGATGGGTAGTTCGCCTACCTCCGGAGTTTCGCTAGACCTCAGCTGTACTGCGTCGCTAATGGCGAGTCACTGGCTCCTTTAGTGTTAGGAAATAAAAACATATTTGTATAACATTTTTCCAAAATTTAATTAAGCAACGTGCTAATTCAGAATAACATTTTTTGTTTTAGCTTAGCGTTGTGCGCTTATGATGAGGTGTGTGAGTTCGCTTACGTGATGATCACACCGTAATCATGATGTGCAGCGCTGGGCTGTTTAGCTTTTTTTTACTTATCTTTTACTTTTTATTTATTATTTCTTTTAACTTAATTTTTTTTTATTAATTGATCAACTCTAGGCAGGTTGTATTGTAAATTAGCTTTTCTTCTTTTAGGTTTCCGGGGGTGTACGGTTCTGTAAAACCATACACCCCCATTTTCTTTTTAATTAATGAATGACCTTGACCTACTTATTTTCAAGGTCAACCAAAAGAGTTAGCGAAAATTTCTAAGTCCCAAGGTTATTTTTATGTAAATTGTTCCGAACCCTATCATGTGGGTATTCAAATTATTTTAAAAATATCTAGTTGAATAAATGCAAATTAAACTACACTTGCAATTAAATATAAACATTTTATTAAATGATGTTACCAAACCTTTTTGTTTGTCTTTTCATTCTGCGTATTTTAAATACCTACATGATAGGATTTGGAAACATATAAAGAAAAATATGATTTAAAAGATTTTTTTTCAGTTTTTGAGCTATAACTTTTATACCTTTGGTTTTATCGAAAAATGTTACTGGACCTTTTTTGTTTGCCTTTTTATTCTGCGTAATTTGAGTACCCGCACGATAGATTTAGAGCATTTTTGTTATATCCACTGCCACCGTGTATGGCGACGCAGCTCAAAAGTTGAACGGCGACGATATCAAGTGGGGGGCCCCCCATTTCGCAAAATTACTCTAAACCTATTGTGCGGGTACTCAAATTACGCGGAATGAAAAGACAAACACAAAAGGTCCAGTAACATTTTTCGATAAATCCAACGGTATAAAAGTTATAACGAAAAAACTAAAGTTTCAAGGTCATTTAAAACTTTTACAAAACCTATCATGTGGTTACTCAAGTTACGTGGAATAAAAAAACAAACAAAAATGTTCAGTAACATTTTTCTGTAAAACCAACGGTGTAGAAGTTATAACGCGAAAACTTAAGATTTAAAACCGCCCAGGTTACAAAACGTCCAGGCTACAAAATATCGTTAATTTCTTACAAAATAATGTTGATTTTATAACAAATTTTACCGAAGCTTGTTGTTGGTCTCATAATTTAAGTACTCACAAAATAAGGGTTGGAAACTTATAAAGTAAAATATAAAATGTTGGAAAATACTTTTTTTAGTTTTTGCGTTATAACTTGTATACCGTTGGTTTTATCAAAAAATGTTACTGGACATGTTTTGTTCGTCTTTTTATTCCGAATAATTTGAGTATATGCATGAGAGGTTTGGAGCAATTTTGTAAAAGGGGTGGGGGGGGGGGTTGTCGGGAGGGGGGGAGGGGGGAGGGGGGGTGGGGGGGAGGGGGGGAGGGGGGAAGGGGGGGGAAGGGGGGGCAAAATTGCAAAATTACTCTAAACCTATTGTGCGGGTACTCAAATTACGCGGAATGAAAAGACAAACACAAAAGGTACAGTAACATTTTTCGATAAATCCAACGGTATAAAAGTTATAACGAAAAAACTAAAGTTTCAAGCTCATTTAAAACTTTTACAAAACCTATCATGTGGTTACTCAAGTTACGTGGAATAAAAAAACAAACAAAAATGTTCATTAACATTTTTCTATAAAACCAACGGTGTAGAAGTTATAACGCGAAAACTTAAGATTTAAAACCGTCCAGGTTACAAAACGTCCAGGTAACCTGGACGTTTTAGTAAAAACGTCCAGGCTACAAAATATTGTTAATTTGTTACAAAATAATGTTGATTTTATAACAAATGTTACCGAAGCTTGTTGTTGGTCTCATAATTTAAGTACTCACAAAATAAAGGTTGGAAACTTATAAAGTAAAATATAAAATGTTGGAAAATACTTTTTTTAGTTTTTGCGTTATAACTTGTATACCGTTGGTTTTATCAAAAAATGTTACTGGACATGTTTTGTTCGTCTTTTTATTCCGAATAATTTGAGTATATGCATGAGAGGTTTGGAGCAATTTTGTAAAAGGGGGGGGGTTGCAAAATGACTCAAAACCTATTGTGCAGGTACTCAAATTACAAGGAATGAAAAGACAAACAAAAAAGGTCCAGTAACATTTTTCGATAAATATAATGGCATAAAAGTTATAACGCAAAAACTAAAGTTTCAAAGTAATTTAAACTTTTACAAAAATGACCTTGAGACTTAGAAATTTTCGCTAAGTCTTTTGTTGACCTTGAAAATAACTGGGTCAAGGTCATTCGATAATTAAAAAGAAAATGGGGGTGTACGGTTTGACAGAACCGTACACCCCCGGAAACCTAAAAGAAGAAAAGCTAATTTACAATACAATCTGCCTAGAGTTTAACAATTAATAAAAAATAAAATTAAGTTAAAAAAATAGCTAGACAACCCAGCGCTGCACATCATGATTACAGTGTGATCATCACGTAAGCGAACTCACACACCTCACCATAAGCGCACAACGCTAAGCTCAAACAAAAAATTTTATTTTGAAATAGCAAGTTGCTTAGTTAAATTTAGGAAAAATTTTATACAAATATGTTTTTTATTTCCTAACACTAAAGGAGCCAGTGACTCGCCATTAGCGACGCAGTACAGCTGAGGTCTAGCGAAACTCCGGAGGTAGGCGAACTACCCATCCAGCACGTATAGAGGTTGTAAGTGACCCGCTTTGGTAAGCGTAATCACTACAAAAGCGGTTGCCGGTTTTACCATTATTGGTTTTACCGTGCAAAAGATGGAAGGAAAAAAGGAAAGGAAATTGGAATTGAAAGGTGTCCCTAACTAAAAAGGAGTACAAGACAAGAGAGGGAATGCCCTCAACAAGCTTGTTGGAAAAAGGAAATTGGAATAGAAAGGTATTAAAAACATATCATATAACATTCTTAAAAACAAAAATATTACTTTAAATTTAAACATTCCAGGCAGAAATATATTGTAAGTAAAAGAAAGATTTTAAATTAATACTAACTACCAAACCAGCAAATTAAAAACAAACTACAAACCCTAGGGTATCTACAAGCACAAACAACTACCATGCTTAAATTACCATGCCTTAAAATTAATCAGTCCTACGTCAAGATGTTATTATACAAATAACACCAAGATATTTTCACCAAACAGCAAAAATGATAAAATGTTCAGGGCGCCTTCTGAACATGTTACCACCTCACTGTCTAGCGAGCAACTGATGCCAAAGCACAAGCGCAGACCCCGGACCCCAACTCGGCTCGAGGTCACGGCAGCTGGCATACCGGGCCGGGCTGGTGCGGCAGCTGGTTGACCACCTGGTTTGAGCACCTGTATTGCCAACTGGTTGCCTTGGACACTGGTGACCTTGGACCAAACTTTTTGGTTGTCTCATCATTTTGAATGATTTGAGTACCCACAAAATAAGGCTTGGAAACTTATAAAATGTTGGAAAATACTTTTTAGTTTTCGTGTTATAACGTCTATAACGGGCAAAATTCCTCTAAACCCATCATGCGGTTACTCAAATTACATGGAATGAAAAGACAAACAAAAATGTCCATTAACATTTTTTGATAAAACCAACGGTACAGAAGTTATAACACAAAAACTAAACTTTCAAAGTCATTTCAAACTTTTACAAAATATTGTTGATTTTATAACAAATGTTACCGAAAATTTTTGTTTGTCTAATTATTTAGCGTAATGTACTCTAAGTACTCACATAATAAAGTTTGGAAACATATTAAGTTAAGTAGGATGTACAAAAAATATTTTTTCTTTTTTAGTTTTTGCATTATAACTTTTAAACCGTTGGTTTTATTAAAAGATGTTACCACACCTTTTTGTTTGTCTTTTCATTCTGCGTATTTTGAATACCTACATGATAGGATTTGGAAACATATAAAGAAAAATATGATTTGAAAGATTTTTTTTCAGTTTTTGAGCTATAACTTTTATACCTTTGGTTTTATCGAAAAATGTTACTGGACCTTTTTTGTTTGCCTTTTTATTCTGAGTAATTTGAGTACCCGCACGATAGATTTAGAGCATTTTTGTTATATCCACTGCCACCGTGTATGGCGACGCAGCTCAAAAGTTGAACGTCGACGATATCAAGTGGGGGGCCCCCCATTTCGCAAAATTACTCTAAACCTATTGTGCGGGTACTCAAATTACGCGGAATGAAAAGACAAACACAAAAGGTCCAGTAACACTTTTCGATAAATCCAACGGTATAAAAGTTATAACGAAAAAACTAAAGTTTCAAGGTCATTTAAAACTTTTACAAAACCTATCGTGCGGGTTCTCAAATTACATGGAATTAAAAGACAAACAAAAATGTTCAGTAACATTTTTCTATCAAACCAACGGTGTAGAAGTTATAACGCGAAAACTTAATATTAAAAACCGCCCAGGTTACAAAACGTCCAGGTAACCTGGACGTTTTAGTAAAAACGTCCAGGCTACAAAATATTGTTAATTTCTTACAAAATAATGTTGATTTTATAACAAATGTTACCGAAGCTTGTTGTTGGTCTCATAATTTAAGTACTCGCAAAATAAGGGTTGGAAACTTATAAAGTAAAATATAAAATCTTGGAAAATACTTTTTTTTAGTTTTTGCGTTATAACTTGTATACCGTTGGTTTTATCAAAAAATGTTACTGGACATGTTTTGTTCGTCTTTTTATTCCGAATAATTTGAGTATATGCATGGTTTGGAGCAATTTTGTAAAAAGGGGGGGGGAGGGGGGTGGTGGGGGAGGGGGGGGGGGAGGGGGGGTGAGGGGGGGGAAGGGTGGGTGGAGGGGGGGAGGGGGGGTTGTCCGCGGGGGGGGGGCAAAATTGCAAAATTACTCTAAACCTATTGTGCGGGTACTCAAATTGCGGGGAATGAAAAGACAAACAAAAAAGGTCCAGTTTAATTTTTCGATAAAACCAACGGTATAGGAGTTATAAGTTTTAAGGTAATTTCAAACTTTTACAAAACCTATCGTGCGGTTACTCAAATTACGTGGAATTAAAAGACAAACAAAAAGGTACAATAACATTTTTTTTATATATCCAACGGTATAGAAGTTATTACGCAACAACTGAAAAAAAAATTTACATTATCACTAAGCCATCTTTCTATTCCTGGTGACCTCGCACGCTTCCGTTAGTAAACCAGTTGGCAATGCGAGTGGTTGACCTTGTTGCGTCTGCTAACACACTCAACAGCTCATTCCCTGCTTTGGATAAATAATTTTCGCCAGTCTGCTTCCTGCCAGGGCTCGGGTACAGTTGGTCTACTGCAATGTTTGTATATTTGTACTGTGTTAAATGTGTATATGTATTGTGCGTGTTAGATGTTGTGTCCTGACGACTCCGACCCGGATGAACGTTTTTTTAAACCCTTTTGTAATGGAGTTATTACTTCGAAACATGTACTGGATTCATCTACTATTTGAACTGTTGAACGTTGAGGTATGTTAAGCTATTCTACTCTGCCCATAATTTTGTATAATTTAAGTACTCACAAAATAGGGTTTGGAAACTTATAATGTAAAATATATATTTTTTTAAATTTTTGCGTTATAACTTCCATAACGTTGGTTTTATTGGAAAATGTTACAGGACCTTTTTGTTTGTCTTTTAATTCCATGTAATTTGAGAACCCGCACGATAGGTTTTGTAAAAGTTTTAAATGACCTTGAAACTTTAGTTTTTTCGTTATAACTTTTATACCGTTGGATTTATCGAAAAATGTTACTGGACCTTTTGTGTTTATCTTTTTATTCTGCGTAATGTGAGTACCCGCACGATAGATTTAGAGTAATTTTGCGAAATGGGGGGGGGCCCACTTGATATCGTCGCCGTTCAACTTTTGAGCTGCGTCGACATACACGGTGGCAGTGGATATAACAAAAATGCTCTAAATCTATCGTGCGGGTACTCAAATTACGCAGAATAAAAAGGCAAACAAAAAAGGTCCGTAACATTTTTCGATAAAACCAAAGGTATAAAAGTTATAGCTCAAAAACTGAAAAAAAATCTTTTTAAATCATATTTTTCTTTATATGTTTCCAAATCCTATCATGTAGGTATTCAAAATACGCAGAATGAAAAGACGAACAAAAAAGGTCGAGTAACATTTTTCAATAAAACCAACGGTATAAAAGTTATAACACAAAAACTCAAAAATTATCTTTCTTTACATTATATTTTACTTTATATCTTTTCAAACCCTATCATGCAGATACTCAAAATACTTAGATTTAAAAGAGATACAATAAAGGTCCAGTAAATGTTTTTATAAAACCAACGGTATAAAAGTTATAACGTAAAAAAAAATATTTTTCTACATCTTATGTTTTATTTTATATGTTTCCAAACCCTATCGTGTGGTACTTCAATAATGCAGAATAATGAGACGAACAAAAAACTTTGGTAACATTTGTTAATTAACTAACAATGTAAAAGTTATGACACAGAAACCAATTTTATATCTTTAACCAAGTTTATATTTAATCGCAACTGTAGTTTATCTTGCATTTCTGCAACTAAATATTTTTAGAAGTATCAAGGTGATATAAGAAAGTAGCATCTTTAAAATATTGTAACTTGTACAAAGTTAAATAAGTGTTAAAAACGATATTTTATTGCAAATATTTTAAAACCAAAAGTTAAGAACGATTGTTTAATACCGACATGTTCACTCAACAAGAGCAACAGTACGACTAACACTACATATCCAAATATTGCGAGGAGTCTTTCATGGTGGTGGGGGAAGGCAGACGTTCCGTGCTGTCCATGTCATTTCGAGGAAGGTCACTGCACTACAACCGACACATCAGTTTGCAGGTAGGACTCGCAGAGTAAACATCTAAATAAACATGAATTCTGTTTTATATGTTTCTTTTATCAAAGATGGACTTTGTATTGAAACGCAAAGTTTCACTATTGATGCAGATCCTGTACAACAAATTGTAGTACATCCTCCAGAAAATTATGATTCTATCTACATTTCGGTGCATGAACCTAACGACCGCCCACCACCAACATCTGCTGACAAGGGGTAGGACAGCGGGTACCATACGTCATTAAAGCTTCAGCTCTTCACCCGAGTACACATGGACTCTGAGCTTCAAGATAATACTGTTTCTTCTACATCTAAACAAACTTCCGAACAATTACCTACTACAAATGAAACTACTACAAGTCTAAAAGTAAATGAAATTTCGTCAACTGTTAGTTCTGATGCGCAAGCAATAATGTTATCATTAATTGGTTTCGACTAAAAATTCAACAACGGAGGAAGAAAGAAATTCGCAACTTTACAACTTGGTTTTTGCATATCAGTATATGTTTTTATATACTGATATGTTGTATTTTTTTAAAACTCAAACGGATGACCTTGAACTTTTAATCGATGGTATTATTCGATTATTTTATTCGATTGTTTTATTCGAATACTTTATATAAATACGAAACTTTAACGTTGAGAGGCTCAGTTCTGTTTAAGACAAGCTACAACCAACATGTCATCCAAAAGAAATAATCTAACACTTATAACTTATTGTTGTAAAGAAAAATGTTTTAAAATACCTGAAGATCAAGTTGACGGAAAAGCTTGTACAAAATGTAATTCTTTCTGCTACTGTAAATGTAGTTGCAAAACATATCAAAAGTACCGGTTGGATAAACTAGAAGAATTGCAACATCGGCTCGGTCTACTGTGGCAACGATTAAATTCAAAGTGATTTAACAAACACTTGTCATTACCCCCACCACTACCCCCACTACCATCGGAGGTACCCGCAGCACCGGCTTTGCAATAGTCATTCCTGCTACACCTCTCGTCGAGTAAACAACTCTAGTCATGTCTCTCAACATTCGCGGGATTCACTACAACACTATCAATCTTACAACCTACAAGGATTTGGAAATTTTTAGTGAAGAACTAAAACAACTTATAACCACTGGGTTCGGTTTATCTTTGGAACTTTATGCAACAAACAATCAAAACGAAAAGAATGTATTTTTGCCAACTTACAACAACAACAAAAAGAATGAAAATAAGCAAGAAATTTCACCACCGACAACAACTTACTTTTCAAATTTGGGAGCAAACTTTTCAACCTTAATGTAAAATTAAAAAAATATCTTGCATTTTCGGATCTTCCGAAAATGCAAGATCTTTTTAAAAACATCCTCACCTAACCTTGACCCATTTCCGGACATTTAAAGTTTAAATACCCAGCACAGCAGGGCATTTAAACTTTAAATACCCACCAACAACACGTCACAGCTACGTCACAGCTGATGATGTCACTTCCGGTCACGTGACCGGAAGTAGCTGTCAAAAAATTGACTGCCTGTCAAAGTTTGATTGGGCCAGCAGCCCCAAGTGCCCACTACTAGCATACTATGGTATTTTTTATTCTTTGACTAACAATGATTTTTCAAATGATGCCTTTATTTTTAAGCTGTTTAGAAACATGATAATTTTGGTAAGGCAAAAACTTACCAAACTAATATTGTTCAAAAATGTATAGAAAATAACGGGTTCAAAGTATTGAGGAAATAAATTAGGTATTAAAAAGACTGTAGTTGTTTTTTAAACCCTTACATACCATAAAACAACCTTACTGTGTGAATTTCAAACCAATAATAACACCACAATGGTTGAAAAAGTGCTATTTATAAATTCACTTTTAGAGGGTTTAAATGAATTATTATTTCATAAACAAAACCTAAACATGGAGAGTAAAGTAAGAACAACAGTTTGAAATGCAATAACAATATTTAAACCCAATATTAACCGAACAGGGCGCCCTTAAAGTGACGCGTTTTATAATGGCGAGTGCAGGGCAACGGCCGGCGCCGGCGGCTTTTGCCATGCGGTGGTGGGGGGAGCGACGGACCGCCGGGCGAACACAGCAGGGCGCAATCCAGAGGTTCTATATTGGTCGTGGATGAGAGCGGTGCGGGAGAGCGGTTGGAGCGGTTGGCTACTACGCCTCCCCCCCTCCCGTGCCGCGCGGCGCCGCTGCCGGGCCGCTGCGAGCTGGCGACCACTCGTTCAGAACAGCTTCCGAGCCTCGCCGCTTGGAGCGCCACTCCATAGCGGTTTTCTCGGTGTAGTTCAAGTAAAATTCCGCTTGAGTCGCTAGTGTGCTTACAAAACTGCCACCCACAGGTTTTACAATGGCAGTGAAACGTCTCCTTCTACATTCATAGTCAATGGTATAGCTATATTGTCAGCTCTGACCGAGCGGGTGCGTTCCGCCGCAGTGAAGACACACGGTTGCAAAGAATAAAATAGATCCAGACCACCGAGTTTTCATAGATATTTTATGGCCCAAAAAGGAAATATTTTTATTTATTCCCCATAATATTTACTCCACCCCCAAAATGATGACTCCCCCCCTAAAATCTTTGTCAATGGCACAACTTGCGCCATCAATCCCCCGTCTGCGGCCCTGGGTGAGTAAATAAATTACAGTGAGAGGTGTAGAGGGGCGAGCGGGACACATTTCGTCCCCACTCCGGCGTCTTGCCCCCATCCAAATCCAATGACATGCAGTACCAACCTAAATTTTTCAATTCCCTGAGGCATTAAACTTAAAATAAGAAAGGGCTGAAATTTGAAACAGTGGAGTAAATATACGTTTGTCAATTGGGGGGGGGTGTAGGTATTGGTCTTAATCATATGTGTTTAAGAACATGTGATATTTATATTGATTTTTTTGTCTGTTGATAAACAGTTTGTTCAAGTTCGTTAGGGTCGGGTTCAATAGAACTGGCTGGTCAAGTCCAGCTTCAAGGAAAATTTTTAAAACAGGCCAGCTGATCCTGGGCTATTTTTTTAAATGCTTAAAAATCTGCTGGCCTGTTTAAAAGCTTGACCTTGGACCGTCGGTTCTATTGGACTTTACTTTAAATTAAGTATTTTTCTTGAAAAAAAAATTGTATAGCTTCACGATAACGCCACATGGTGGCAGCGGATTTCTAATTGTTTTATGAAACATATAAAGATTTTTAATAATGAAAGCATTCACATGAATCAGTGTCCCTTCATCCGAACAGTTTGATTTTAAAAGGAAACCCGGTTCAAATGGAAAACTCAGTCTTTAGGTTTCACGGAACATCAGGCCTGTGCAATTCAGGGGTGCTCTTCCCCCCAAGGCTTACATGGCGCATTCCCCCCAAAAAACGGCCAGCAACCCCCCTCTAAATTAAAAAAAACTACAAACTAAACTCGAAACTACTAAAATGGATGGAGTAGGTATTTACACTGGATAGGTATTGACAAAGATCATCCATTACATTTGTACGGGCATATTTCAAACCTTTGACTTCACCAAAAAAACCTTAAAAATCAGAGATTTTTATATTTTAAGGATTTCTATATAAATAGATCAAAGAATTAGATTAGGCTATTACAGCAAAGTCTATCGGTGACTAAAAAATACTATACCCCCCTCTTTCAGTCTTGCCGGGATTTAGTTTTAAGACTCAATCACAAAAGGCAGCACGATCTTCAGGCTTTATGGAGGTCAAATTAGATTAAACGCCAAATCATCGTAACAGGTATAACTAGAACTCTCGATGCCGAAATAAATATTGTGTCTTATTCTGAATATATGATTAAACAGATAAGGTACTAAAACTAAAGTAAATGTATCTTTTATATAGTACATAATTATGTCCATAAAATAAATCAACAAAAGAATAATAAAACCGTGATGAAAGAAATCAATTTTTATTCAGCTGTACTCAGCTGGCTGATTGAGTGAACATTGAAAATGTAAACCAAAAGTCGTCCAACACACTTTTATATGGAAAAATTTGAAAAATTCAACTTCGCTGAAACCCCCTTAAATTTTGAATTTTGAAAAATCCGTTCATAGCGGATTCCTACACCCTAAGAGGAGAACGTTAGTAGTGGCAATGTGGCGTTTCTGGGCCAAAACGCATTAATCAAATTTTGACAGCTACATCCGGTCTGGTGACGTCAGAGGCTGTGACGTGTAGGGGTGGGCATTTAAAGTTTAAATGCCCGGCTGTGCTGGGTATTTAAACTTTAAATGTCCGGAAGTGGGTGAAAGTCGGCCGGGGATGTTTTTAAAAAAGATCTTGCATTTTTGAAAAATCCAAAAATGCAAGATATTTTTTATTTTTTATTTTACATTAAGGTTGAAAAGTTTGCTCCCAAATTTGAAAAGTAGGTTGTTGTCGGTGGTGAAATTTCTTGCTTATTTTCATTCTTCTTGTTGTTGTAAGTTGGCAAAAATACATTTTTTTCGTTTTGATTGTTTGTTGCATAAAGTTCCAAAGATAAACCGAACCCAGTGGCTATAAGTTGTTTTAGTTCTTCACTAAAAATTTCCAAATCCTTGTAGGTTGTAAGATTGATAGTGTTGTAGTGAATCCCGCGAATGTTGAGAGACATAACTAGAGTTGTTTACTCGACGAGAGGTGTAGCAGGAATGATTATTGCAAAGCCGGTGCTGCGGGTACCTCCGATGGTGGGGATAGTGGTGGGGGTAATGGCAGGTGTTTGTTTAATCACTTTGAATTTAATCGTTGCCATAATAGACCGAGCCGATGTTGCAATTCTTTTAGTTTATCCAACCGGTTCTTTTGATATGTTTTGCAACTACATATACAGTAGCAGAAAGAATTACATTTTGTACAAGCTTTTCCGTCAACTTGATCTTCAGGTATTCTAAAACATTTTTCTTTGCAACAATAAGTTATAAGTGTTAGATTATTTCTTTTGGATGACATGTTGGTTGTAGCTTGTCATAAAAACAGAACTGAGCCTCTCAACGTTAAAGTTTCGTATTTATGTAAAGTATTCGAATAAAACTATCGAATAAAATAATCGAATAATACTATCGATTAAAAGTTCAAGGTCATCCGTTTGAGTTTAAAAAAAATACAACATATCAGTATATAAAAACATATACTGATATGTTGTTTTTTATCTTTTTATTTAAAACATTTTTTTTACAATATTTACAATGTTATTTTCGTGTGATGTGCAGAGTAAGTTCCGTAGAGTTGTTTCCGCTCATTCCGTGTGACACCAAATATAATGATCCTGGCTGAATTTCCCGCAGATCTTCATTTTGCAGCAACTGGACGAATCGTTTTGGAAGATATACTTGAAACTTTGGTTCATCACCTGGTGTAAATGGTGCATCGGATAAAGATGCGACGACTGCGTCTCCATGCGTTGTATCAACTTTCTTCATTTCATGAACAATATAATGTTTCTGTTCTTTTAGTTCTGAACATTTCTTGATAATTAGAGTATTTGATTTTGAATGCAAGTTGAATTGTTCAACTAAACATTGGAGAAACTGTTGTGATGCCATCCTTCATAGGAGATGTTGTCTGTTCGGAGTATGTATTAGACTGATACTCGGGGTGTGTTGTCTCTTCGTTTATATAACCTTCGGAACACCCACTACATTCTTCCGTTTGTTGTTGTAAGTAAGCAGCCAAGTGATATGCGTTTTGTAATGCGCATTGAGATTGGTTGTGTTTCGGATCTATTGTAGAAACACAAATATTTCTAGCATCAAAGTGAAATGTTTTGTCCAGTTTTATGTTTAAAACTTCTTTGTTCGTGTACTGTCGTATCCAATTCTTTTTTCCAATCCTCTGGTATATATGTGTGTAAATTGTTTGCAAAAGTTAAACATAATTTTGTGTACATTGTTGTACGGTAGAAAACCTTCAAACCAATGGATATGATGAAAATTATTTGTTAGCCATCTGTTTGTTATTTTAGCTTTTGACTTTAGTTCATGGACAGAACACGGTGCTTCAAATAAAAACGGGTACGCTACTTGTGTAAGCAAATCTAAAATTACCAATTCTTTTATGATAAATCTATCATCGTTTCCGCGAAATGCTTGAAATTCAATTACACAAGGTTTTGCTGCCATTTCTTCATCCTGTCTGCTCATCACGGTGTCTGCTGATCAACTGTTTTCCACACCACGGTAGGTTAGATATATAAACCAGGCCGTACAGTTGTAGGCGCGTTGGTGTATGTTTAACGTGGGCACCGTCCCCAATTGGCCTACCCCACGGGTTATTCTTTTGTTAAATTACATTGTAGTTTTAAACTAGCAAAGTTTCTTCTTCTGTATTATTGTTGTTGTTGGTTTCTTCTTCTGTACTGTTGTTGTTGGTTTCTTCTTAACTGCCTCCACATTTCCACTTCGTCACTTCGTGAGGTATTCTATTAAAGATGGATGTATCTATTGGTCCGTATTGTAAAGTGCTGCCTGGTTGTTTTTCGCATGCATCTACCAGATATTCCTTAATAACAGAGCTTGAAAATACTGATTGTTTCATATACATAGTTGCATAGTTTAAAATGTAGAATTCTTCACGTGTTAGTAGAATTTTTTTTTCAAATTGTGTCGAGTCTCTAATTCTTACTTGTTGTTGACCACGATGTTTAATAGTGTCAATTTCATTGTCACAATCCAAAAGTCGAATGTTAGTTTTTCTTCCAAAGAAACTGTTGGCTAAGTAACATTCAATAAGATGTAGATGTTTTTTTTGAAAAGGAATCCCAAGCATTTTCTGAAAATAAAACCATCTTTGTACCATAGCTTAGTATTACTGCGGGAGAGTAGTATTAGTGCGGGTAGTGGGGGAATAGTTTCTAGTTTTTTTTTATTATTTTGAGTTCATTTTAATGGAGGACCAGCCGAAGAAAGTACTCGGCAGAGAAATGTTATTGAGCCTAAAAGGGTAGTTCACAGAGATAAAACTTGATATTAAAATTGACTTTAAAACGAGTGGTAACAGTACCTTGTGTATAATCCACTCGGGTAGAGAATTTGTCCATCGGTGCAGCCCACAGGAAGTGTCGGCGCGCGGCGTCGGCCCGGGAGGGAAATGAAGTCTCTCGCGATCTGGAGCTCTTGATGAACGAAAATCGAGCGACTGTTTGTTTCAATCACTTGTATCTTGATGCCACGAACGCGGATGCGCGATTGAAGACGATTTCGCAGTCTCTATAAATCTTGCCGCGATTTCCGCACAGTGAAGTTCTAGAAGAGGAGCTGTTGATACACTGAACTGGCTTTAAATTATTTAATAAAAACACTTAAAAAGGGGGTACACAATTGAGAGAACTTTTACATATTGACTGAGAGAAAATTAGGTCATTGAGACCGAGAAAATAGAGAATGCGATTGACGCAGAGTTTATAGCAAGACCGTCCGAATTCAACTGAACGTTCAAAAGTTCGCTGAGGCTCAACGTGATTTTGGACGAGTCCACTTGCATCCAATCAAATGCCGAGTTGCATCGTATGATATTTTGAGGGGTAAGAGGGGAACGATCAGGCGATTTTGAAAGACAAGGATAGGACATAGGGACGCTTATAGCTCTCTCTCGCTCTTTCTTTCTGGGTTGACAACAGTATTTAAATTTCTATTTACTGGAGAATATCGAGAACGAACCCTATTTAATTGACTTTTAATTAATTATTAAATTATTTATTTACAATTTTAAAACTAAACATACCGCCTGCCTTGAAGCATTACAGGCTTCAAACAAACATACATGAATAAAAAATAACAAAACTCAAACGTCTTAACACTAATTAGGGGGCAGTTTGTGTCTATCAGTTCAGGGGTAGGGGGAACACCTTGACAACAGGTCGAGTAAGGTGTCCAGAGTAAGTCTTTAAGTCCACTACACGGACAATGCCATCCTTCCCTGGGTGGAGCGCTGTTACTCGGGCTAGTGGCCAATTCAGAGGTGAAGATGGGGTGTGAACTAGCACAAGGTCGCCTACTTGGAGGTTTGTTGGTGTTTGTGTCCATTTGGAGCGCTGTTGGAGAGTGTGTATATATTCCAAGCTCCATCGTTGCCATATTCTTTGATTGAACGCGTGCACTATTTGCCAGTGTTTCAGGCGGTTAGAAGGCACGTCACAGACATTAGGTTCTGGAACGGATGCCAGGGGAGCTCCAATCAAAAAATGCCCAGGGGTCAAAGCGGCCAGATCAGCTGGGTCGCTCGACAAAGGAGTTAGAGGCCTGGAATTGAGCATGGCCTCCACTTGGGTGGATAATGTGATAAACTCAGGAAGTGTTAAAACGGTGTCACCCATAACACGTCTCAAATGGTGTTTGGCGCTTTTCACTGCGCTTTCCTATAATCCACCTTGATGGGGAGAGGCGGGAGGATTAAAATGGAAATTTATTCCTCGTTGGACAGAGAATTGCTGGATTGAATCTCGTGCAGAGAGAGAGTTCACATGTGAGTGAATTAGGCGTCGCAAAGTAGCGTCAGCGCCTACGAAGTTAGTGCCGCAATCGCTATAAATGTCTAAGGCCGCGGCGGGAGACAAAGCGTGTCAATGCGGCTAAAAACCCATCAGTAGTTAGGTCTGTGACCACCTCGAGATGTACAGCTTTGGTGACCATACATACAAAAATACAGAGGTACACCTTCACATGTTAAACAAAGCGGAGATTGAAGACCTTGATTGTGAATGGGCCACAGTAGTCAATGCCCGTGGAGAGAAATGGTCGAGCTGGAGTAATCCGTGAGGGAGGAAGATCACCCATCAGGGGGGGTCTGTTGCGTGGTTTCTTCTTGAAACATGTGACACATTTGAAAATACGCGAGCGTATAACACTACGCGCGCACAGAATCCATACTGTTTGAGCCAGAAGAGCATGAGTGAGCTGAGGTCCAGAGTGAAGGTGTGTTTTATGACAGTCGTCTATAATTAGGTCTACAACATGATGTTTCTTGGGCAGCAAAACCGGATGGCGGACATCAGGCGGAAGTGAAGAGCGGTTGAGGCGGCCTCCTACTCGAAGCAGCCCATCACCATCTAGGAACGGCCTTAGACGTTGAAGTCGAGTTGAGCAGTGTCGCTGATTTTGGAGAGACGAAATTTCCTCTGCAAACGCAGTTTGCTGAACCAGGCTGAAGATCCGGAGACGAGCCTTAGTGATCTCTGAGGGGGTGAGAGGACCCTTGAACTGTGCTTTTCCACGGCAGTTGTGACAAAAGCGAAGGATGAGAGCTGTGATGCGCTGGAGTTTGTTCCACGACGAGAATTTCGACAATAGGTCCCATTCCTGGTGCTGGACGGTAGTGAAGATGGCCAAGGGTGTCTTCTTTGTCTCATCCGATGAAGAGAGATCCACTGGGACGAACGATGGAGACGGCCAGTCGCAGTGGGGAAACTTGAGCCATGGCGGGCCTGTCCACCAGAGAGAATGGTCTACAAGGTTAGAAGCAAGTATGCCTCTTGACGCACAGTCTGCTGGATTGTCAGCACTAGCGATGTGACGCCATGAGTCGAGAGGAATTAGCTCTTGGGTCTGAGATACCCGGTTAGCTACATAGGTTTTTAGCCTGTATGGCGGGGTGCGTAGCCAGGTCAAAACTACGGAGGAATCACACCATAGGTGGATGTCTTGATTTGTCAATTTAGTTTTGAAGAGTTGAAGACAGTGTGCAACTAGTCGGGCGAGCAGATGAGCTGCGCATAGTTCGAGTCGAGGGAGTGTTACTTTCTTAAGGGGAGCAACACGAGTTTTGGCGATTATGGGGCGCACTATGACTTCGCCATTGTTAAGCTGACAGCGCGAGTATACTATTGCAGCGTACCCTGCTTCTGAAGCATCCGAGAAGCCGTGTAATTCAATGACATTGCAAAGATGTAATTGAAGTGCTCGTGGTATGGAGACCTTTTTCAAGTATTGAGTGTCAGCTACAAAAGCGTGCCACTTATTAGCACAGTCGGTTGGCAGGGGTTCATCCCATGTCAAACCAGTGGTCCACAAATATTGCATGAAGCATTTGCCATCATTATGCATGGCGAGAGAAAGCCACATGGATCGTAGATCTTTGCTATCAAGCTCAAGACTGATCGCTTGGTGGGGTTTGAATCGGCTGGAAAGTTAAGACTGTATGTGAAACAGTCGGAGGTGGGTGACCAGTGAAGTCCCAGAATGGAAAACTGTGGTTGCTGAGATTCCTGTAAAAATGCGGGTGTTTCTAGATGACCTTCAGGTAATTGTTGTAGCAGTTTGGGACTATTTGATACCCATTTTCTTAGTTCAAAACCGCCGAGGTGCAGTAGATTAATTAGTTGAGTTTGCAGTTCCACTGCCTCCTCCTCCGTTGGGGCACCTGCGATGAGATCATCTACATAGCTGTGGTGTTTCAGAATTTCCGCTGCGCGGGGAAAGCGGGCACCTTCATCGTCAGCCAACTGTTGCAAAGTTTTTATGGCTAGATAAGGGCTACAATTTAAACCGTAAGTCACGGTAGTCAAGCGATATTCTGAGACAGGGGAATTTGGGACATCACGCCACAATATCAGTTGAAACCTTTGATCATCCGGGTGTACTTTTATCTGTCGATACATTTGTCGGATGTCACAAGAAAAAACTACGGTTTGCAGGCGAAAATGCAGAAGTATGTCGCAAATATGATTTTGCAACTTAGGCCCGGTGAGTAGGATGTCATTTAAGGAGAGGCCGGAGCTGGTCTTGGAGCTAGCGTCGAACACGACGCGGAGTTTGGTTGTGCTACTCTGAGCTTTAAGGATCCCATGGTGGGGCAAGAAGTAATGTGGAGAGGTCAAGTCGACACTTGAGCATTTTTCCATATGCCCGAGATCATGATATTCTGACATAAAGTCTGAATAGAGAGCGCGAAATTCCGCATTAGTGGGCTGAGCAATTTTTCTTTCAAGGGATTGAAATCTTTGTTCCGCCATGGGCTTGGACACTCCAAGTTTCGAAGGATCAGTGGCAAAAGGGAGGCGTACTACATAGCGACCTTGACGGTCCATGTCTGAAGTGGAGAGGAGGGAAACAGCAATATTAGAGACTTTGGGACCGACTGAATTACAGGGAGCTGTTCCCACTATGACATAGCCAAAGATAGTGCCAAGAGCGTAAGGCAAATTTGGACCCAGAGAGTGTCGTTCATTAGTAAGAACTCGAGGGAACAATGAGCTTCCGATCAGGATATCAATAGGACCCGGTTTGTGGAACGTTGGATCAGCAAGAACAAAGGGTTTGACCTTTTCGATTACTTCCGGGTGAAGTTCCATCCGAGGCAAGTCCAGAGAAATTTTTTCCAAAATATGGAAAGAGTGTTGTTTGGCAATTAAGTCGCCAGAAAGTGACTCAACATCGAGATTTAGTGAGCCTCTCGTATGAGTTAGGGTTTGGGCTAACCCCGTAACAGCGAGGTTAGTAGGATGCCGTCGAGTTCCCAAAAGTTGAGCGGCTCGTTCAGAAATAAAGTCCGACATACTACCGGAGTCTAACAATGCTCTGAAGACATAAGAATGGCCATTGACGGCAGTGAGTTTGACTAGCGCAGTGCTGAGGAGAACGGTACTTGTCTGGTTAACAGTTTTACTTTGAGCAGAGCATGTCAAAGAGGTATTGGCGCTTTGCGCAGGCATTACATCAGGCGCGGTTGTGGTTTCACTCGGAGCTGATGAATTTTCTTTACCTTTGTTAAAATGTAACAGTGAATGATGCTTTTGGTTACAGGTCACACAAGAAGCTTTAGACTGACAGTCCTTTTTATGATGAGTGCCTAGACACGAAATACATCTCTGATTTTCTTTAACGATTTTATATCGATCGTTGGTAGATTTATTTTTGAACAGCTGACATTGATAAATTTTATGACCAGGCTTGTGGCAACAAAAACAAGTCACATCCTTTGATTGAGTAGATTTAGCAGTGGTGGACATCATGGATACATCTCTAGGAGAGAAGTGAACCCTTTTGTCAGTTTTAGGTTTCGTAGAATTAGAGTAGGAAGGTTTGGAATCCGAATGAGAGTGTAGATTTGCATCTTCAATTTTTGAACATTCAAGATTGAGAAATTTAATTATTTCAGAAACTTTAGGTAAAGAGTGTGGCTCTGTATCGTCTTGATTAGATCGATATTGTTCAAGATTTTGGATCGTTTTACTGTCTAGTTTGCGCAACAGATGGGCCGCAAGTAGAGGATTGTTCTCCGTTACGTCACAACTTAAAGCTTTTAACGCTTCCGTGTGTTCGTAGAATGTAGTAACAAAGGCACGCATTTGTTTTGGTGCGTTGTGAGCGAGAGTAGGCAAATCTAAGATATGATTTAGATGAAGAGTAGTTAAGCGACGTAAATTGTGGTAACGTTCCCTCAGTAAGTTATAGGCTATCACATAGTTAGGGGCTGTTAAATTAAGAGACTTGATCAAGTTGAGAGGTTCGCCCGTCAGTACACTTAGTAAGTACTGAAATTTAGCCACGTTAGAAATACTAGCATTTTTATGCACAGTTGTGTCAAACAAGTTTATAAAGGAAACCCATTTCAGCGGAGTTCCATCGAAAGTCTGGAGATTGAGTTTAGGTAATTTAACTCCGACAGTAACTGATGTTGGAAGAAGGCTAGGAGAACCCTCGCTGACTGAGGAATGGGGTGTTGTAGGCGTGAGGTCAGGAGTAATGGCTACTTCGATAATACTAGAAATGCTGACATATAAGTCAT
Organism: Flexamia atlantica; assembly: GCA_035578135.1. NCBI lineage: Eukaryota > Metazoa > Arthropoda > Insecta > Hemiptera > Cicadellidae > Flexamia > Flexamia atlantica. The sequence goes on from JAQJVK010000071.1 coordinate 1,079,744, forward strand.
TAATTGCGTCCACGTCCGTTGACAAAGTGGTCTCAGTAGCTTCCTCAGATTCACTTTCTAAAATGCGGTTGAAATAAGCTTCAAAATCTGCCCGTTTCTTTTTGAGCTCGGCAAAAATGGTATTAAGTTGTCTGATTTGTACAGGAGTAAGCGGTGTATCGCCAGTGGCTATTTTCTTAACAGATTCTTCGAGTTTTTTAAATCGAGATACAATGAGATCAGTCGATTTTCGGTACGTTTCATACTTAAACTCTTTAGGGGCCATTTTGATCGACAACAATTAGACAATTCAGTAAGCGAAAACAAATTAACAAAATCTAAACTAAAAGTGACATATTAAAAACATATGAGGAACAAACAATACATTTCACCTGGTGTTAGGCATAAATAAAGAGGAAAATTAGCCAGAAAAGTTTTCGGCAGATCAATAAAAAATAGCCTAAAGCGGCAAGGAAAGTTTAAATCTGAGTTGCAATAGCTTTTGAATGAGTTATATTAGCAATAATTAGCTGTACATTAGCTGTACTATAATATACAATACCTAATTAGCTAACAATGTGTTTCCAACACACAAGGCAATGTCTTAACTTTACCTAAAGCTGAGTAAACAATGTACATATAATGACAGAAAAATTATTTAAAGCAAATATATATGTATTAAAATAAACAGACTACAACGTATGTATTGAGGAACCAAACCAGAAACATAAACAATGAGATAAGTAATAATTTATGTAAAGTATTTAGGCCTATGGTAAAGAATCACCTGAACTTCACAAGTTCTTATTAATGAGAAAATTAAATAATGAACGCAATAAAATTGGGTAATGTGCAATTAAAAATAACAGAGAATTACAGTACTAACATTAAACAGATTTAATTACAATACAAAGTCTAATGTTCTCATAGCAGGTTAAAGTGACAGTTGTCAATGTTGACAAACAACAGTGCGTACCACATCAGTTTTGACATTTGATTCCAGAGGCAGTGGCCTCAGTGGTACTCAGCTGATGCGTGTGAGCGAGAGAGAGATGGGAAATGACACATGTGACGTCAGACAACGTGCGTATTTGTATCGTCATCATAGGCGTGGCCAACGAATTTAAGATGCTCTGTGATTTGTTGATGGGCGTACACGAAATGGGCAATTAAAAAATGGCGACAAGTGAGTTTTACCTGATGCTTCGAAAAACAACTTGAGACAGTAAGAGAGTAAACTGTATTTTCACAAGACTGAAAAACATATCCGGCCGCGGATCGGACCAAACAATGGGGGGTTTATAGTTTCTAGTTTTTTAATTATTTTGAGTTCATTTTAATGGAGGACCAGCCGAAGAAAGTACTCGGCAGAGAAATGTTATTGAGCCTAAAAGGGTAGTTCACAGAGATAAAACTTGATATTAAAATTGACTTTAAAACGAGTGGTAACAGTACCTTGTGTTTAATCCACTCGGGTAGAGAATTTGTCCATCGGTGCAGCCCACAGGAAGTGTCGGCGCGCGGCGTCGGCCCGGGAGGGAAATGAAGTCTCTCGCGATCTGGAGCTCTTGATGAACGAAAATCGAGCGACTGTTTGTTTCAATCACTTGTATCTTGATGCCACGAACGCGGATGCGCGATTGAAGACGATTTCGCAGTCTCTATCAATCTTGCCGCGATTTCCGCACAATGAAGTTCTAGAAGAGGAGCTGTTGATACACTGAACTGGCTTTAAATTATTAAATAAAAACACTTAAAAAGGGGGTACACAATTGAGAGAACTTTTACATATTGACTGAGAGAAAATTAGGTCATTGAGACCGAGAAATTAGAGAATGCGATTGACGCAGAGTTTATAGCAAGACCGTCCGAATTCGACTGAACGTTCAAAGGTTCGCTGAGGCTCAACGTGATTTTGGACGAGTCCATTTGCATCCAATCAAATGCCGAGTTGCATCGTATGATATTTTGAGGGGTAAGAGGGGAACGATCATGCGATTTTGAAAGACAAGGATAGGACATAGGGACGCTTATAGCTCTCTCTCGCTCTTTCTTTCTGGGTTGACAACAGTATTTAAATTTCTATTTACTGGAGAATATCGAGAACGAACCCTATTTGATTGACTTTTAATTAATTATTAAATTATTTATTTACAATTTTAAAACTAAACAAGTCTAATGATTTTACCAATCCTATCGACACACTTTTACTCATGCAAGATGAAATAGGATAAAAGATGCGAAGGAAAACTTCAGTTAAATGTTTGGTGGAATATTTTCTTCAAGTTTTCTTTTCTTTCTTACGTTTGTTTTATTATTTTCCAACTTTTATTTTGTTTTCCAAACTTTAAAAAGTCATCAATTTCCTTTACAACATTTTCTTCAAAATGTTTATCATCATCATTTTCCAATAAAGGTGCTGTTTCGGAAACGCCTTGTACAACTGATAAAGAACTCATTTTGTTTATAATGCTGTAGACGATGTTACCCATACAACTGTAGACAGTCAACTAAACAATTTGCGTTCCCGCTCCTGCTTTTATAACCGAGTGGTGGGGGTATTTTTTTTCTTTTCATTTTACAAAACTGCTTTTACTATACCGGTTAAAGGTGTATATGTAACAATTTTATCATGTAAAATTAAACAATAAGCATATGTATCTTTGGGTACATTTTGTTCAAATTCCATTTCTATTTTTATATCTACACTGGAAGATTTTACAGATTCATTTTGTTTGGAACAATCAACTTCAACAATCGGATAGGTAGATTTAAATTGGTTTGGCGTTAATAAAGGTGTGTTTGTTTTTCCATAATATGAATTTTGGAATCTTGCGTACATATCGTACAAAACGCTAAACCTCTCTTTTGTAAAGTTTATGTTGAAGTTGTCGTATGGAAAGAATTGCGAGTTTAGAAACACCTTAAAATTTGTAAGTTTGCAATGATCAAATTCACCAGCATGTTTAGTTATTTCATTTCTTCTTTTTGTTTGTAATCCAAATATTACATATCTTGCCTTTTCCAAATGAGTAGACGTTTTTACAGTCCATGTATGACGTTGTGTTTCCGGTAAAACAGGATATTCATGAAACTCCCAACTTCTAAATGGTATTACGATATCACGATCTGATTTTAAAGTTCTTAATAATGATATTCTATTTTGATCGTTTAACCGTACATGCGGTACTCTCCAAACAATCTTGTCTAATTGCATTTTTCATTCTAAAGTAGCTTCCGTTGTTCCATCAGGCGCCATAATAATATCTTTGTCGTTTGATGATCTTAACAAAACTAATTCTTGTTTTACGTTTATTATTATTTTTTGGTAATCTTCGGCAAAGCCTAAAAGTAATCTTAAAGGAATGTAAAAGTCAAAATTGTCTGAACTGTTTGGAGTGATTGTACTGGAATCGGGTGCTACCCATATACTTTTTCACTCGGTGTTAAAGATGCTAATCCTTTTAATGTACTTGAATTCCCATCTTTTTTGTTGAATCTACTGTAACTGGAAATTTCATATCTTATTTCATCAAACAAATATGCCATGGGGTTATTTATGAACGGAACAGTACTTGCAGTGCTTCCATCTCTTTTTGTTACTCTTCCTTCGATATACAAATAACTTTCACATGGAAGTGTATAAATATCTTGTTGTTGTATGGGAATTCTAATTTCATCATTATTATTTAATTTTGATGAAGCGTAAGGGTTGAGCGTATGATATTCCTTTTCCCATAAGGTTTCGTCGAATGTCGGACCCTGCGCTATATCCAATATTTCCATTATTAATAAGTTTTAATCCAATTTCTTCTAGAAAACGAATGTTATCACTTGTTAATCCTTCTATAGCTGAAGTGCTACTGACTTGTTTACCAGTCAGCTCTTTCTTTTTAAATGATAACCCCATTGTTATAAGGTTGATTTTATATGTATTCGTATAGTTATAGGTTCGTCTCTAAAATCAATATGATTTCCGTCTTGATCTAGTATGTTCACCACAATGTCTGAAATAAAACTGGTGTTTAACGGTAGGTACACTAAGTTTTGTGGCTTTTCCACAATTTTAAAACCCGGAGCGACTGTTGGATAGAATGTGTGCAATATACCGGGTGTCCCATAAGAGTCCCCACCCTAACCTTTTCCTATATTTTTTCAGATATCAATTCCACACCACCCCCAAACATTATTGGGTAGTTAATACTTCATTTTGAGGGGGTACCCAACTTTGGCCGCCATCTTGGATCCGCCATATTGGAACCAAAATAATTTCTTCAAATGTAAAAGTAGTGTTGTGACCCATCAATTCGAATTAGATTTTTTAACTGATTAAAATGCCGCAATCCGTTTTTAAATATGGTGGCGAATAACCACCATCAGTCACTGTTGAGCGATTTACACTTAACTTTCACCAATGTAAATTTTTTGGCCGCCATCTTGGATCCGCCATTTAGAAATGAGGTAAGTTATTTCAAATAGGCTATGAAGTTAGTATTGTGACCATATGTGACCCATCATTTCGAACTAGTTTTTTACGCCGAGTTTAATGCCGCAACCCGTTTTTAATTATAGTGTTTAGTTTTCAAGGTATTGAAGTTTTTCTAATAAAAATCTCAGAAAATATGAATTTTTCAAAAACCAAGTTTTATAGCTAAAACAGGTTGCGGCATTGAATGCGGCGTAAAAAACTAGTTCGAAATGATGGGTCACAATACCAACTTCGTATCTGAAATAACTTACCTCATTTCAAAATGGCGGATCCAAGATGGCGGCCAAAAAATTTACATTGGTGAAAGTTAAGTGTAAATCGCTCGGCAATGACTGATGGTGGTTATTCGTCACTATCTAGCATTATTTTGTGGTTATGGGCCTATTTTATCAATTTGTAATGTTTGAATTGGTTGAAAATAAATTAATTATAAGTACCCATATCTTGAGAACCAAATGATATATTAAAAAACGGATTGCGGCATTGTAATCAGTTAAAAAATCTAATTCGAAATGATGGGTCACAACACCACTTTTACATTTGAAAAAAATTATTTTGGATCCAATATGGCGGATCCAAGATGGCGGCCAAAAATGGGTACCCCCTCAAAATGAAGTATTAACTACTTAATAATGTTTGGGGTTAGTGTGGAATTGATATCTGAAAAAATATAGGAAAAAGTTAGGCGGGGGGACTATTATGGGACACCCGGTATGAGTATTTTCACCATCTCTATAAGAACCATGTATAATATTACATGTAACATCTATACTGTTAACTTTCATTATTTTCACAGTTCTAGCGCCTGAATGGTTAATATTAGGTTCTAAAACTTTTGTTGTTTTAGGAAATCCTAATAAACTACCAATTGAATGTTCTTTGCTAAAATCTATATAATATTTAAATTTAATTTTAGCTTTCATAGTATTGTTATTTCCTTTTATTGTTATATTATCTTTTCCCATATGATTTTGTATCGCTTCATTTAGGTATAAATGAACCAAAAAAGATATGAATAACCAAAAAAAATTGATAAATTTGATTACCATAAATTGATTGATGGTAATCAATTTCATATGCTCCAGTGGGTAAACTAAATACTTGTATATCTGAATATTTGTTTGTATTTTTATCTTTTGTTTTGTAATAATGTATTTTGTCATTAACATTTTCAGTAACGTTGGGAATAGAATTATAAGTTGTTATATCTAATAATGCGGCTTCCCATAATTTATCTTTTTCCAAACGTAACGCAGGGAAAAGAACACTTCGCAAAGTAGATGAAGTTCCAGTTAATGATACTGTATAGGAAGACATCTTAAAGTTGACTAACGCTTTTTGTTAAAATATCTAAACATAAATGTCCACAGATTACCGTATCATCAGGTTGCTCTCTTTTATAATTGTATAGTACATTTTTAGCTGTTTTAAAGTAATATTGTAGTTCTTTTGGTGGTGGGAGATTACCAAAACTATCAAAGTAGTAAATAGTTGATCCTAGTTTCTTATAACATACCCAATGAGTGCCTGATCCTTTACTATTATCTAAATTTACTATTTCGGTTTAATTTTTCCAAATTTTAACAGGTAATGCATCTTTTATAAACACTCCTCTAAAAAATGGAATTTTTAAACAAGAAACATAAGTAATTAATTCTTTATCTGTTAATTCTTTATTTGGAATTAGTAATTGTTTTTTTCTGTTTAATACACACGATACGGTCTTAGGTATAATCCTCCTCCTTTTTTAATCATTGACCATATTGTTTGTTTCTTTTCATTTTTACCTGCGGTGGATCGTCGTTTTCTTCTTATATTTCCTCCACGTTTCTTTGCAGGTTTTCTCCTCCTTTTTCCACCTCCTTTCTTCTTTCCACCTCCAAACATCGTTTTACCCTTCATTGCTGCTGATACCGCTAAAGATGCTGCTTTTTCACCGATACTAGCGTCACTGGATGTTACTCTTTGCCATGCTTTTTCAGCAAGTGCTCTATCCGCTATTGATCTATTTTTAGTATCTGCAAACTTTGAATATGCTATATCGTGTTGTTTGCAGGCTTGATCAAGTTTATTTATTCCAAGATCTCCTCTAGCAAGTCTTTTTTTCAATTTTGTTCCAGGACCACAATATTGATAACCTCCTGGTAAATGTAGTTCTACAGGTAATACATCGATAGCTTTATCAACTATGTAATGGGCCTAATTTGCACGGGGGTAAGAATTGGCTCATTAGGCCTAGCAAGGGCTGTGTGCCAGGCCAGTGTGCCTAGGCCAAGCCTAGATTTCATCTAGCCTATGTCTAACCTATGAAGTGAGTGTTGACGTTATAAATAAACACTACAATTTACCTAGCTTAAACCCCGTTGGTGATTAAGTAAAAAAAGAGAGAAAAAAAGGCTGGTGACTCATCACCGGAAGGGGTGAGCACATTGTGTGCTGATAACCCCTCGAGCGACACTTGCGGCTGCGCTTTTCAAGTGACCGGATCGTAATTCAAGTTGTTGTGTGAATTCTTCCCCGGGACACTTACGCTCAGTGCCGTCATTTCGACGTCTTCCGATACGTTTTGTATTAAAGGTACGTCAGCGTCATTTCTGAATTTAAGTTAATAAGTCGATCTGTAAACTTTTCTGAAAGTTGATCGTGAAGCAGGATAGGGATCCGAGACCTATCCTGCTCGTCTCTTGGCTGTAACCAAGACTAGTTAAATTAATTATCTTGGTGCCAATTATCATTTAGTTTTCCTTTTGGGATATTTTCCAAAGTCTTTAAACCAATTTAGAGTAATTGGTGATTTTTATCATTGGTTTAATTCCTAGATTTTCCTGCTGTCGTAACAGGCTTAGTCTTGTCCAAACCTGCTGTGTTACAGGAGTGTAAGGTTTGTCCTGCTCCTGTAATTATTGGTCACTAGTGAAATAGTTTAAATGTTGTTTCTTGATTAGGGTAAACATTAACCATGGGTAACTAGTGTTAACTCTGAACATCTCGCAGAGCTAGGGAAAACAGCAGAGGGCATTTTACTTAGAAGTTGATTTCAAGCGTAATCAAAAACTTGAAACAAAGGATGTTTACTGCCAGCCTATCAGAAGAAAAAGATAAGAATGAGCAGTTCGTTGAGCATTTAAAAGTTTTGGAACCCGAGCACTGGCCTTCTGAGATTCAACCTGGGTTTGGCCAATTCCAAGTGTGCACACGCGGCTAGTTCTTGTTGTTAAAAATAAATGTGTAGGCCTACAGTTTTTATGTTCGAATGTAAAATTCTCTGTGTTTCAATGTTTTAATCGATTTGACGACCTTTCGCGAGTGAATTGTTCTTTTACTACGATCTGAAGATGAGGATCTATTGAGCCTCGAAACGCGTAATCCTTTTAGGAATACATAGGATCACTTCGGCAGACTCAGGTAAATTTAAAGAAAAGTTTGATTTTCACTTTCCAGTCAGAAGTAAGACAGTTGTCTCAGCGGAAAACATTCATGATACTAAGAGTAAGGTTAAAAATTGGTACACAGAAGAACTTGCAAACATGAAAAAATATATTCTCTTAGTGCATGACGTAGTAAAAAGTAGGCCAAATGTTGCCCCTTATTTACAAAATAACTTGCGAAGACAATACCGTCTCAAACTCCAGGAGGCCAAGCAGGCTGCAGCTGCATTCAAAATTTCTAGGTCTGCAAATCCCTACAAGGCTGCATAAGACCTGATCAACCAGAGCAGAGCCAGTACAAGGAGTGTTGATGATGAGTTGCGTCAGCGAAGGACTTCAAAACCGCTTCTTCTTAGGCTCCGTAGAAGGCATTGTGAGTGGTATAAGAGGAAATGACAATGATTATCTTGAAAGTATTCCTGTAGCCCATGTAGATTTTCAATGGAAAATGGTTTATGCCGTGGTCATTGTTAAAGTTTTAAATAGTTTTAAATGTTCTAGTAGTAAGGATATTTTTGATATGTCCACTGATTTTGTAAAAAGAATTGTGCCTCTAATTGCTCCATTGCTGGCCCCTTTGTTCAACTCATGCCTTCTGCAGGGTGTTCCAGATGTACTGAAAACGTCTAGAACCGTTCCAGTATATAACAAGGACCATAAAAACAGCATATCGAGCTGTAATACCTGTTTTTGGTAAAGCGTTTGAGGCGATAATGTTGAATCAACTAACTCTGTAACTCTGTTCAGCATGGCTTAAGAGGGGTATGTCTACGGTTTCAGCTGTTGACTCCCTCATTCAGGCAATATTGGAAGCGTTGGAAAGCAAGTCTTCGACTTCTGTTGTATTGTGTGATCTATCTCGCGCATTTTTTTTATCGTGTACCGCTTGAAAAGTTAATCAAGAAACTTGAGAAAATGGGATGGGCGATGTTGCCCTCAAGGTGGATCAGTCGTACCTGGACAATAGGTTCTAGGTTGTTGGCTGGGCAGGTAACAACTCAAATGCTCTGGAGGTCAAGTGAAGGGGTCCCGCCAGTAATGTTGTAAATGACAACTTTTTTCATAATTGAGATTTCTATGCAGTAAGGTTCCAAACGGCATCCTGCATCAGTGCAGGTTATTTTTTCGTTGATATCTCTTGTGTTGGCAGCACTACCACAGGTTGAAAACCAAGCGCTGCGCTGTTGGTCCCGCAGTTGCAGCAACGTTGTAACCGCCAAAAATGGCAACATCACCGCGCACCGTTCTGTAGCCGTCAGATTTTAATCGGCTAAATCGTAGTAAAAAACGCCCTGTTAAGTTAGAAAGTTGGACCAGAAATGTACGTAAGCAGAGATGAAATGCTGGGGAACCATACATAAATGGAAATAAGAAACCAGCACCCGGGAAACGACAACCACATGAGGTACGTGCAACAACGTTGTATCTGCCAAGTGCAAAGATTTTCTGTACGGTACAACTTAAAATTTTATTGTTATGAAATATTAGCGTTTAAATATTTATTTTAATTAAACCAAGAATGTCTTATACAAACGTAACGAGTGTAACTTCATATATACGTATTTTAATACTGTAATTATATTTTTTTCGCTACATATACGATGTTTGTTTTACCATGCAATAACGTTGCAAGCGCTAAAGTCAGCAACAACGTTTTTTTTTTTAAAAAGAGGGTGGCGGCCTCTTTTCAAGCAAACCCAAGGAGTGAGCCGGTACAGTAAAAGGGTAAAAAGTACTGCTAAAAGTATGCGGCATCATCGGGACTCGATCCTGCGACGCTGCCGCCACAGAATCAGGGCCTAGTGCGCTACCAACTGCGCCACCGACTCACTAAACGTTGCAAACGACTGTCATTTACAACGTTATTGCAATTTCAAAATCACTTTTTTGTAATAACTTTTTTATTACGTACGATAATATTGTAATACTTTATAGTTTGGCTAGTTTTATGATATTATAATTATATATAACAAATAAAACATGTTTATCATTATATTCCCAATTATATGTTTTTTTCCATTTCCTGAAAAATTTACTCTACGTCGCTTACAACGTTACTGGCTGGACCCCTTCAAGTATGGATTCCCTCAAGGCTCTGTTTTAGGGCCTTTCTTATTCATTGTTGCCATGAATGACTTATATCTCATCGCAGTACTTATATCGCAGTGTTTCTCATGATGTACTGACGTACTTACGGTACTGCTTTACGCAGATGATACAACCTTGTATGCAAGGCATCCCGATCCTGTCATTGCTATTAATAATGCCGATACATTGTTTACTGCAGCCTCTGAATGGTTTTCTGGCAATAAACTAGCCCTAAATGAAGATAAAACTCAGAGAATAATGTTTAGCCTAGGCCTTAATAAGAAGGTTATTAATGGCAGTAATACTGTCAAACTTTTGGGCTTCACCCTGGACTCTGAGCTTGAGTGGGGAGATCACATTGATGCCCTTTGTGTCAAACTTAGTAGAGGAATCTATCTTCTCAGGTGGTTGGTGGATGAATTGCCCTTCAATTTTGTTAAACTCGCTTTTAGTCATTTTTCAATCTCATGTTTTGTATGGGGTAAGGCTCTGGGGTCACTCTCCCCAAGCTCAGAGGATCCTATTACAGCATAAAAAACTTTTGCGTGTAATATGCGGAGCTAACTATTTGGCTCACTGTAAGCCACTTTTTGTAGATACACAAATTATAACAGTTATCAATGTTTATAGTTTTCAATCTCTTGTGGGCATCAAATCAAAGGAAGATTATCTCATTTGAAACAAGGATGTGCACTCACATAAAACAAGAAATTGTCATAATGTACATTTAACCTATAATAGGCTAAGCAAAACTCAGAAGTGTTTCCCCTGTTTCAGGTTTCAAATGTTTTAATTGCCTCCCTCTTGATGTCACCTAGTACTTCAAAATTTGTGGGTGTGCTAAAAGATTGGCTTTTCTCGAATCCCTTGTTATACACTTGAGGAATTTTTTGATACCATTATGTCAGGCCCAAGCTTTTTTGTAGCTAAACTGTTTCTGCTTGTTAAGGTAGGTTAGTTTGCAGACTTGCTTTTGCATGACTTGCTGTGTTAGAGTTTGTAAGTAGTTGATTCATCAAAAGTTACAGGTTATGTCCTTTTATGAGGTATGTATGTTTTTTTTACAATTTGTATGGTTTGCTGTTTATATTTGCAGTGTTGTTTGATGTTTCTTTGCAGTGAATTTTTCGGGTACTTATATTAAGCCGAAACGCATATGTATACATTCTTGTAGAATTGACGAATCCTATTGTGTAAACTGAATGGACTAATACAATCTTTGAATCTTTGTTGGCTAGGGAGGAAACACAACTGACTGGGTGTTTTCTATAAACTACCCCAAACATTTGACAGAGACATAGGGAAATGGTTGTTTTTATTATTGCATGGGATAGCTGGTAACATAAAACTACAAAATTCCAAGTCAGTAGGTCAACCAGAAATACCCAGTCAGTCGAGTTTTCTCCCAAGTCAGAAGGGTTCTTCCTATGAATTACCCATAAAGGGTTGACGCAGGGGAATGATTATTCTTTTATTTGTGTTGGTAGCATAAAGTTACAGATTTTGAAGTCGGTTTATTCAGTCAATCGAGTTTTCTCTTCAGTCAACTGGTAAGCAAAATAGATAGTCCCTTCGTACTGATGAAATCATTTGTGCGCGCGGCTCTTACGCTACTAGGCGTCCTGTTCACTTCCGGCCACCTGGGCTCCATGCAAATCAGGTGAATAATCTACGTCCGGCGCGCCGCCGCGCGGGCCAGCATGTTTTTGGAAATGAGCGATAAACAGTAATGTAAATTTTATCCAAATTAATATAAGAAGCTATTACAAAAACGTTTATCAACTCTGCTCATAACACCTGCTATTGTGACTACCTCTCAGTCAACACCCTCAATACCTAGTTACTTACCCGCACCTAATCCACCCACACCCATCTTAGATGCAAGTATGCAGGCCCTAATTCATTCTCTTCAAAGCATGACATTGAACGCCGTTGCTCAAACAGCTGGTACACTGTCTGAACAAATAAAGAATATTCAAACTAAAAGTGAGACTGAAAACACTAAATGTCCAAAAAAAGCTGCACCAGATAATGCAGTTAAACCTGGTTAAGGAAAAACTCATAATTTTGAATGTTGTCCCCTACACAACCAACAGATTTAGAGAATTTTGGATGACAGTAATTGCACAAAATTTAACATGGCAGCAAACACTAAGTAGCATTAGGGAAAGGTTTCTCACATCTAATACACTTAGGGAACTTCAGAATCAGTATTTGTACAGGACCCAACAACAACAAGAACACTTAGCTGATTTTGTATCAGATATTCAGACACTCCATATCATTCTGTCCCCTAATACGACCGACACTGAGGTATTTCAAACGGCCTTTAGAGGAATCAATCAACAAACAAGAACAAATCTTGCAGGCCTTAAGCCAATCAATTCAATTCAGGATTTGAGTAGATGTGGCCCCCCTGTCAGCAACCCTGTTGAATCAGCCCCCCGTCAGATCTAATTCACAAACTACACCGTCAAATTCCAACAATGATAATCAACACTATGGCAACAACAACCAATTTCGTCGCCATAGGAACAATTACAACGATCACTCACAGCGCCGACCAAACCATTGGCAAGGCAACTACACACCTTCAAGATTTCAAAATCCTTACCCCAACAACCAATATCAGTATTTTCCCCCCAATCAATATCAGTTCAATCCCCCCCAACAACAGTATTATCCTCCTAACCAGTATCAATTCAATCCTCCCCGTTTCAACAATGGCCGACAATTTCAACATGGACCACGCAATCCAAATCAGGGCAATCGTCAACAGAATTTAAACTCCCACAGGGGAGGTCGTTAGGCAGCCCATCTCCCCATATAATTGAGTCTGCCACTGCGACAACTCCGGTAGTCAATTTACGTAACGCTTTACAAGCTACCGCGAGTTGCACAATTTTCAGGTCTGGGTACTAAAATAAAACCCAAAGTCCAATATTACAACTTTCGAATTTATTAACCTACTAAATCTAACAAATTGGCCTTGAATTATCCTAAGTATTCACTACATCCAATTGGTGTTCTAGGCCTAGCCTGTGTTACTTGGGGATCCCCTTCTCATTTACCGAAAATCTTAATTTACCTTGAATACACATTACGTTAAACAAATTACTGATTTGTCTCCTACTTATCTTACTACTTAACAAAATTAAAATAAATCTTATCTGGTTAAACAAATTGAAGCCCCATTATTCCCTGACGTTGGCTCAACGGAAGACACGAATAGGCTGCATGGACCCCGTCAGAGAAAACGACCAAAGTTCAGGCTGGTTACCCCTCGCACGGAGACAGCTTCAGAGGTGGAAATCCCGGTACCCCGAAACCCTGGACAGGTTTCAATTTCAAAATACTAAGGAGCCCTTAAAACAATACTGAGGGAAAATCCCTTCCCCAAAAAAACTTGCATAAAATTTTGAAACCTTGAATCATGACAAAATAATTTTCATCAAACATAAATTCTATTTTTTTTTTATTTATTAATTCTCAACTTTCTTGCAGAAATACAATTGACTTGACAGAACTAAACTCAAAGTACAAGAAAATTTTTACAAACATGGTTATAAAACTTTTAAAATCACATTAGGCCTACTTAGAGTTCGGCCGCAGCCGCAGTTAAGTTAGGTTCTGTCACAAGCTCGGAAAGGCTTAAAAAATGGCAAAAAGGGCAAAAACTGATTTGAATAAGCTTGTATATCTGCTTAGGCCAACATAAATAATGGGCTAGGCCAATAAATTTGCTTTAAATTTACAAAATTACCCAAGATCAGAAAGTACCAACTTGACCCAATTTCAGTCATCTGGGCTCAAATTCCAAAAAAGATTAGATCAGCAGCAGGAATATAAAACAAAATTAATAATGGAAACAATATCTCAAAGTGAGTTATAAGATATAAACGTACTTTAGCAACAAATTTCAAAATGGAACATGAGGTCTCCTGCCCCTCAGACCTAGCCCAACAGAAAATGGCATTTTAAGTCACTTACAGTGTTATTAAATGGATTAAATCAACTATTTACATACCTCACAATGAGGGACGAACTTAAATCAAATAAATCTTCTTCGAGGCTTGATCTAAGACTTAATAAACTGTAAGAGCAAAATATCACAGAAGTAACACTCCTAGAGAGACAAGAGCCAAAGTCGGAAAGAAAGAGAAAGTGCTCAGCGAGCTTCACCTTCCTCCTGGCGGAGGGATTTTAAAGAAACATGGTCAATGAAACAAAACTAGACTACATTAGAACTTGACTAGCCTAAAATTCGGTAATAAACTTCACAAATTATTAAACCAAAGTTAGATAAAAACCCCAGAACTCCAAACTAAATTAAAATTTGACAGTAAAAACAAGGACTACTTTTTGAGAAGCCGGAGCTTCCAAGGAACTTACTGGAACATTCTATGAGTTTACAGCATCGTATTAACTAGCCAGTAAAATATTAGCACTATAACAAATGAGCGTGACAAACTGTCACACCACCACCACTCGTAAAGCCCTTCAGGCAACAACAGCGGCAGCAATGGACAGTCCACCCAAAAATAAACCCCCTCAACCCAATAACAATAACCAGAGCCTACGCGCCAAACTATCAAAATCAGCTTTTGTCCCTTTTAAAATTTCAACAGCAAAAAACACCAGCCCTTATAGACACTGGATCATCTTGTTCAATTATATCTAAGGAACTTTTTGACTCTATTAAGGCAATTAAAGGAGTAGTTACAGGTTCGCCAATAAAAGTTTCTACTTCAGCCACCACAGCTTCGTCACATTCCTTAAAATTTCAATCCAAGGTCAATCTCCATTTCAAAATTGAATACTTGTCATGGACATTTCCCTTTTACATTGCCAAAACCTTACCAGTTAAAGTCATTTTGGGTATTGATTTTTTGAAATACACCAAAGCCGTCATAAATGTAGCTAAACGAACGATAATTTTCCCATACACTCAGCCACTTATATTGTCACTTAGTGAGGACTCACCAGAGTCCATTGATCAGCAACCAACAGGCCCAAAGTTCGGCGACAATCTAACAGACGAGCAAATTCAGCAGTTACAACATCTTCTTAAACAGTTTCCCAACACAGTAACCAAAAAACTAGGAAGGACAAATATCATCAAATATCACATAAACATGAAACCAGGTCGCCAAGCTAGGGCACGCCCTTACCAATTTTCTCCCCCCAAGACGGAAATATTACGGCGACACATTGATGAGCTTTTGAAAGAAGGTGTTATTAGGGAGTCAACTTCACCATTTGCGGCACCTGCGTTCACTGTACCCAAAAAAGGTGGTAAAACTAGGATGGTAATTAACTACAAGGCATTAAACAACGGTTTGTCCCTCGAGGCAGTGCCCACCCCCACAATAGAGTCAGCCTTCCAATACCTGGGCAAGGCCAAATGGTTTACCTTATTGGACCTAAATTCTGCTTACAACCAAATTCCCTTAGACGAAGAATCTAAGCCTTTGACAGTATTTGTAGTACCCTGGGCTCAGTACGAATTCAATTACGTCCCATTTGGCCTCGCAAATGGTTCGATAGTGCTAAACGATTTAATGAATAAGGTTTTAGGCGACATCAAATTTAAGTATGTATACACATTTTTTGATGATTTGGTTATTTACTCAGATTCTTTCGACGAACATGTTCAGCATATTCAAGAGGTATTGCAACGCCTCAATAAAGCAGGCCTAACTGTAAATCTGAGTAAAATGATTATAGCTTCACAAGAAATTGAATTTTAAGGGCATCAAATCAAAAACAACTCCCTTAGTATTAGTAATGCACGGACCAAACCGATAGACGAATTTCCAACTCCAAAAACTCTCAAACAGTTGTCCAGATTTTTAGGTATGACAGCCTTCTATTCCAAATTCATTCCCAACTATTCAGAAGTAGCCGCACCGCTTAACAAACTGAAAAAGAAGGGCGAAAAGTTTATTTGGGGAAATGAGCAGGAAACAGCATTCAAACAATTAAAGCAAGCACTAACCTCTTCCACTGTTCTCAAAATGCCAAATTTCGATTTGCCTTTTGTTTTACATACAGATGCCAGTAGGACTAGCATTAGCGGAGTAGTGTCCCAGAGGTACGACGATGCACTTCTCCCAGTAGCTTATGGTTCACACCCCACCAACATACACGAAAAGAATTATAGCGCGTTTGAATTGGAGGCTCTTGCCATAACACACTTCTTGGAGAAATTCCGTGTATACTTGGAACACAGACACTTTGAATTATACACAGACAGCAATGCACTAACATGGCTAGTCAACCATCCTAGACAAGTGGGCAAAATCGCACGTTGGATTACCCTCATAAACTCATTCCAATTCACCGTTTATCACATTTCCGGCAAAAGCAATGTAGTTGCGGACTGTCTGAGTCGTATGTTTGAAGAAAACCCCGTCCCTGACTCAATATCCACAGTTAAGACCCCTGCCCCCCAACACGTAAACGTATTGTTCAGAATTCCAGACGCCTTTAAGGATATTAGGGACCATCAGTCAGAAGACACAGCTATTCAAGGTATTATCAAAAGTTTGAAGGGAAAAAAACCCACCACCAAACTATGCAATAGTAGACAATTTATTAACATACAAAAACCCAAATCAGACAAAACCCAGAGTAGTACTTCCCGAAAGACTAATTCCGCTTCTTTTCAAATATTACCATTCAGCACCCACTACTGCACATCTAGGTATTAAAAAGACATGGTCTCGAATCGAACCACTTTTCTGGTCCCCCAATCTCAAGGATACCAAAGCTAATATGGTGAAAACATGCACTTATTGCCAACGATCAAAACAGGCTCCAAACACTAGGGCAGGACTCTTGTCATCCGAAATACCAACTAGGCCATTCGAAAAGATTTTCATTGATCATATAGGCCCGCTTCCTAGGTCAAAAAAGGGTAACACATATTTGCTCACCATAGTAGATGCATTTTCTAAATTTTCAGTTTTCCTCCCAGCTAGAAACACAACATCGGCAACCACAGTTTCACTCCTACGCTCAGGGCTATTCGCTTACTTCGGGTTCCCCAAATTCATAGTATCAGACAATGTCTCCTCATTCACATCAAAAGAGTTCTCAGACATGTGTCTTCAACTAGGAATCCGTCATATAACAACAACACCTTACTATCCAAATCCAAGCCATGCCGAGCGGGTAAACAAGAATATCAAAGTTGCTATTCGAATCTTTCATTCAGAACACCACACTGACTGGGACCAAAATTTACATCCGTTTCAAATAGCCTTCAACTCAGCTAAACATTCAAGTACAGGTTATTCACCAGCCGACCTTTTCCTAAGCTTCCAAATTCGCCACCCCTTGGAATTAAACTGGGACCTAGACCACTTACTCAACCATAATCTCAACCCCCAAGCCACCAGGGAGAAATGGGAACAAGCACACCAAAATTTGTCCAAAGCCAGAAAAGCTCGGAAAAAAACAATACAACAAGGGACGACATCCCCCATCTTTTCAAATAGGTGACTGGGTAATGTACAGACTCCACCACCAGAGTAAGGCAGTTGATAGGGTAAACGCAAAACTATTACCGCTCTGGTCCAAACCCGCCGTTATTCAAGGTTACACATCACCTGTCACAGTAATCCTAGTGGACCCCAAGACAGGCAAAGAGTTGAGACGAGCGCATGTTTCCCAATTAAAATATTATTTTCAACCCAACACCAGCGACCAACGACCCCAAACAAACTCATAATAGGACCTGACCAATCAGATTAAGTCGACCCTCAATGGGCCATGACAGTTTCCCCCAAAACCGTGATATTAGGTTTAGTTTAGTTTTAAGTAGGTTAAGCCCATACCGTTTACCAACACTCACACCCACACGGCTGTGATGGGACATTCACCTGTCGCTGCTGTGACTAAGGCTGTGCTTCGCAGAGGCACTCCCTTCAGATGGCGGCAGGGTATTGCGATCACCCATCACAACCCACACACAAACACTCACAACTGAGCGGCAGCCCCTTTCCATGACACTGGTGTTAATAAAAATTAAAGTCTTTTATAATCAAAATTATATTTTTCCAAAACTATGAACTGTGCTGTAGCTTTTCTTTTCCCTTTTTTCTCTTTTCAACACAGTTCATGGGCCAATGATCGTGGGAAGGAGCGGATTGTTGTCCTTGAATTGCGGCCGTAATTCAAGGCAACATGCTCATTCACACTCATTCACACACACACAAACACACACACATACACACAATTTCAAACCGGTAGATTAAGTTAGTTTTAAGATTATCCCTTAGGACAGCACTATTATTATAACAAGTGTCCTATAGGAAAACAAAATATAAAAAAAACAAGTCAAACCACAAAAGGGCCAATAAGAATCCCACCAAAAAAAGGAGTAATACAATTGCTCACCTAAAGGTGTCAAATCATGTCACCTCAGTTCATATTGTTTAAATGTATCATTTGAATGTTATTTATTGTAATGTAATTTATTGTTATGTTATTTATTATTTATTATTGCATGTTATTTATTATTAATTTCTAATATAATATGTCATCACATCCAAAACTATAATACGATGTGGCATCAACAAAACACCTCTAAAATTCCACCTCTTTCCAGCACAGGTTCCCACCCCTCACACTTTGGTATACCATTACCCCTAACCAAAACCAGGTAACCTTTAGCCTTTTCAGCTTACCAGTGGCCGGTCACCCCGACTTCGCCCTTTTTTTGGGAGCGGGGGAGAGCTGTTGGGGATATTTCCCCACATCGCCAACAACAATAAAGACCAGACAGCCAGCTTCCTAGGTCCAAGTCCAATGTCCAGCACAGACCGAAACCCGCGCATGCGCGCCCGGCGGGGAACGCCAGCAGGTAAGGAGCGAGTGTCTGTCGTTGGTGAACTGTGGGTGGAGCAAGAACGGCGGCGCACCGCGGGGCGGTACCAGGTTTGGGAAACGTAGAATAATAATTAGATATGTGTTAGGGAAGTTAATTTTGGGGGGGAAACTAGGGGAGGGGAATCCTTGTCTTAATTCACAAATATTAAATTCATAATTTGGCATTTAATTAATTAATGTGAAACATTAAATTTAACTTGCAGTTAGAGTCATGTCACCACAAGCAGGAGGAATTAGGGGGAGATTAATATTAAACAATTAAAATTAAGATCAAGCTCATAAAGCTGGCAGTGCCTTGGGGGGAAGTCAGTTGGAAATTATGGGCCCTTACGCGCTTTTAAGTTGGGGAAACGGCGGATTAACCGTCGGGACCCCACACTGCATAGAAATCTCAATTTTGAAAAAGTTGTCATTTACAACATTACTGGCGGGACCCCTTCACTTGACCTCCAGAGCATTTGAGTTGTTACCTGCCCAGCCAACAACCTAGAACCTATTGTCCAGGTACGATTGAACCACCTTGAGGGCAACATCGCCCATCCCATTTTCTCAAGTTTCTTGATTAACTTTTCAAGTGGTACACAATCAAAAAATGCGCGAGATAGATCACACAATACAACAGAAGTCGAAGACTTGCTTTCCAACGCTTCCAATATTGCCTGAATGAGGGAGTCAACAGCTGAAACCGTAGACATACCCCTCTTAAGCCATGCTGAACAGAGGCAAGGAGACTGTTTCCCTCAAAGGGGTTACAGAGTTAGTTGATTCAACATTATCGCCTCAAACACTTTACCAAAAACAGGTATTACAGCTCGATATGCTGTTTTTATGGTCCTTGTTATATACTGGAACGGTTCTAGACGTTTTCAGTACATCTGGAACACCCTGCAGAAGGCATGAGTTGAACAAAGGGGCCAGCAATGGAGCAATTAGAGGCACAATTCTTTTTACAAAATCAGTGGACATATCAAAAATATCCTTACTACTAGAACATTTAAAACTATTTAAAACTTTAACAATGACCACGGCATAAACCATTTTCCATTGAAAATCTACATGGGCTACAGGAATACTTTCAAGATAATCATTGTCATTTCCTCTTATACCACTCACAATGCCTTCTACGGAGCCTAAGAAGAAGCGGTTTTGAAGTCCTTCGCTGACGCAACTCATCATCAACACTCCTTGTACTGGCTCTGCTCTGGTTGATCAGGTCTTATGCAGCCTTGTAGGGATTTGCAGTCCTAGAAATTTTGAAGCAGCTGCAGCCTGCTTGGCCTCCTGGAGTTTGAGACGGTATTGTCTTCGTAAGTTATGTTGTAAATAAGGGGAAACATTTGGCCTACTTTTTACTACGTCATGCACTAAGAGAATATATTTTTTCATGTTTGCAAGTTCTTCTGTATACCAATTTTTAACCTTACTCTTAGTATTATGGATGTTTTCCGCTGAGACAACTGTCTTACTTCTGACTGGAAAGTGAAAATCAAACTTTTCTTTAAATTTACCTGAGTCTGCCGAAGTGATCCTATGTATTCCTAAAAGGATTACGCGTTTCGAGGCTCAATAGATCCTCATCTTCAGATCGTAGTAAAAGAACAATTCACTCGCGAAAGGTCGTCAAATCGATTAAAACATTGAAACACAGAGAATTTTACATTCGAACATAAAAACTGTAGGCCTACACATTTATTTTTAACAACAAGAACTAGCCGCGTGTGCACACTTGGAATTGGCCAAACCCAGGCTGAATCTCAGAAGGCCAGTGCTCGGGTTCCAAAACTTTTAACTGCTCAACGAACTGCTCATTCTTATCTTTTTCTTCTGATAGGCTGGCAGTAAACATCCTTTGTTTCAAGTTTTTGATTACGCTTGAAATCAACTTCTCGCCATCAAATGATACAATCTTAGCGTTTTCATTCAACTTCACAGAGGAAAAACTACCTTCTCTTATGGCAATTCGTGCCTCCAGAACTCTTGTACCTGTTTTTCCTTTCATTGATTCTAGGTATCTGATTGATCGATGAATCAATTTGTCTGCAAACACGAGGACGTGTTTCTGTTTTCCAGACTTTCAGACAACAAAGAAAATTCAGCAAGAATATCGTACATAAATGCTAAGTTAAGTAAGAACTTATGAGAAGTCAACCTCTTCAGTAGACCACTGTATTTGCTTCTATCAGTCGATGTTCTCTCCGGGTCATTGGTAAAATGGTTGGCTAAGGCTTGGTAACCAAACCACACGGCTGAAATAGTACGAAAACTGCTTTCCACCCACCTCGTGCTCAAAATTCTGCCTATTTTATTCATCTGAATTTCAAGCTCCTGAGCACATTCTTTCAACTCCCTCTTATTTTTTGGGGATGTGCTGTTGTACAAAGAATACAGTTTGTCCATGAATGACTGAAAATGGTTAACCCCGGCTACTTCACTGATGGCGTCTGCAATAGCCAATTCCAGTCTGTGGTTCATGCAGTGCCATATTATTATATCAGGGTACAAAGACAAGAACCTTTCTGCAACACCTTAGTGCTTTCCCAACATGACGTTTGCACCGTCGCTGGTAAATGAAACCAAGTTTTTTCAGATACTCGCCATCAAATCCATATCCTTCGAGACACTGGTGAACACTGTTAAAAACTGTCTCAGCTTTTTGGTCAGGAAGTTCAACCAAGTCCAAAAATAAAGTACTTGGTGGCTTATTTTTATCGAATTCACATTTTAAGTACACAATTATTACAGACTTAGAACTGATGCTCGTGGATTCATCAATGATGATGGAAATTTTTCCAGAAATCTCTTTGACCTTGTTTATAATGCGCATTTTCATTTCCTTAGACACATGATCAATTATTTCAACCGCGCTAAATCTCGAATGAAGACATGTGCCGACATCTATCCCATTTATTATTTTTTTAGCTCTAGCAACTCGAAATGGTCGTTGTACGGCGGTCGTTCTGCGCGATAAAATAAGCCGATCTAAACATAGCTTTAGTTGACTCGAGCTCCCCAGATAGCACACAAGCTTATTGCAAAGCTTAACCTTTTCATTGCTGTAATAAATGGTCTAGCTAAGCTTTCCGTTAAGGCGTGGCTAAGATACTCGCAAGCTTTCTACAAAGCTTAGACTTTTCATTGGCACGCAAGTCTCGTGCAAAGCTTAGCCTTTCTGTTGCAGCGGGAAATGACCAGGCCAAGCTTTCTTTTAAGGCACGGCATAAGATACACTTAAGCTTACAACAAAGCTTAGCCTTTTCATTAGCACACAAGTCTCGTGCAAAGCTTAGCCTTTTCTTTGCAGCGGGGAATGACCAGGCTAAGCTTTCTTTTAAGGCACGGCATAAGATACACTTAAGCTTACAACAAAGCTTAGCCTTTTCATTAGCACACAAAACTCGTGCAAAGCTTAGCCTTTCCGTTGCAGCGGGAATGACCAGGCTAAGCTTTCTTTTAAAGCACGGCATAAGATACACTTAAGCTTACTACAAAGCTTAACCTTTTCATTAGCACGCAAGTCTCGTGCAAAGCTTAGCCTTTTCGTTACAGCGGGGAATTACCAGGCTAAGCTTTCTTTAAAGGCACAGCATAAGATACACTTAAGCTTAACACAAAGTTTAGCCTTTACATTAGCACGCAAGTCTCATTTACAGCTTAGCCTCTTTTAGTTAAATACATTAAAAAACTTAACAACTACTCTTTTCTCATATACATTTCTGTCTTAAATGAGTTAGATAATCATTGAAAAAGGTTTTCAAGCATTATTACTCATACATATATTTTGGGCGCACAATGTTTTTTTTCTTTTTAAATGAAAGGTACAAGAATGCCTGGCAGATTGATTCAAACAAGAGTTAAGTTTTTTATTAAATAACCAAGTCTAAACTGTAACCAAAATTCAAAATACAGTAAAAATTTAGTTTAAATAGGAAGCGGATTTATCAACATGGCAATAACTATGAAACACGGCATAATTCTTGTGTAGAAAACGGCACATCTGAAAATAATTCAAAAACAGAGGAAGGAAAAGTTGTACTTCTTGTATGGAAAAATGTCATAACTAAAGATGTGACACTTTTCATGAAACTTTTCTTTCCTATGTTTGGAAGAAAAATGTATCACCTAAAATGGCTCAAGTCGAAATGTGACTTTTTTCCACAAATAAGAAAGGGCATTTCCTTAACACGCTTTGAAAACCTACTGCACATTTAGGATAGTGACGTTTTCAATAGGAGATCATTTGAAAATCCCCTCATGGAAAAGCTACATAAGTGCTATCTGGATGGTTATATTTAAAATTACAGTTGTGACGATTTTTTACAGAAAAATATTACCATTGATTGACATTTTCCTGTAATGAACAGAAATTTGAAAAGTTTTGAGTTGTGACGTTTTCCTTGAACATGAGCGACATGTAGTGGCGGTTATGTTAGGTTGGCTTATCATAAATATGTTAGTTTAGGACTTTCCTCGTTTCGTTACGAATCGGACAATACCAGATGAGTCATACTTTCGGCGGTGACAGGTGATGCGTGTGCTCCGGTCAACGACCTGACCTTGGCCTACTTGGAAGGGATTTGGCGGGCTAAAATTTTTTTACTCATCTGGTATCGTTAGACTCGTAACGAAACGAGGAAAGTCCTACTAACATATTTATGATAACCCAACCTAACATAACCGCCGCAGCGCGCTGTAAAAGGGTGGCCTCCGTATAATTCCAAAATATAACTGGCGCCAATTCTTGGGGCCCACACCGTCCATAAGACTAATGTTAATTTTAGCATTAGTCTTATGGACGGCGTGGGCCCCAAAAATTGACGCCAGTTTTACCTTTCAAGGTTCTAGGTCAAGTAGTTTGGGCTGTGCGATGATAGTTGAGTGGTATATTTGACAAATATAAAGTAGATTATATTTACGCTGGCCAAGTAATCTGCATAGAACATAGAACACATTTTTTAGTAATAAATTACTTAATTCAAGACTGTAAAGAAAATCCTCGGAGCCGTTTTTGAGATCGTAGGGCAAGCAAGCACGCACGCATGCAAGACAAGGTAACATTGTTCGTATAAGAGTAAAGGATACAATTATTTTCATTCTATATACACCCTGAAATATTACTCTTGGTAGATGGCTGTTATGGTTACTTTGTTTATATTTTCGATCTTATAATTAAAGTGGAGAATGGTATGGTAAAGTGTCTCCTCAATAAGGCACAGCCCTGACAAAGAAAGTTTATTCGCCCCTCTTAGAACCTTTAGTTACCATGAAAATATCAATCGTCAAAAAATAATTTCTAATGATTTTACAATTTCATCCAATTTTAAGAGGTAAAAATATAACAACAATATTTTTAATTACAGTACAGTAATATAAAATCATATGTATTTTCATGTTGGAATGATTTTTATATTAATAATATCATTGGTTATATCATTTATGATCTTAACAAACATATTTCTAAACCACTGTATCATTAATTTTCAGTAATCTACAACTTTGATAATATCATATCCTACAGATATTTTTAATATGTTTAATTTTCACTATGGTTTAGTTGACGTTTTTTAATTGTTTATAGTACATTTTAAACCATTACAACCATTACTTTTTAATTGTTTATAATACATTTTAAACCATTACAACCATTACAATGTTTGTTAAGTAACAATGTTTTTACTAATCTGTGATGCCAAATGTCAGTAAAAATCAATATCAAAATATTTATATCAACTTAGAAATTTTTACATCATACTTAATTTATACGAGTATAGTTTAAAATTAATATTGTTTTTTACTCGCAAACAAATCCGCAATAATCACGTTTGAAGGGAAATGGTTTATGGACATTGTGATACAAGCTCCGTACCATTAAATAACAAATATCGCAGTTAAAAGGTGTTCTCAACCTCACACCAACCACGATGAGCACCTTTGAACTCATCGTGGTTGGTCAAGCGTAATGTCGGCGTCCTAACGGTACCATACGCGGGATTGCCCGGGAAACCCCTCCTCTCACCCCTTACGACATTCTTAGAATTGGCCCTCCAAGTCGCCACTAAACAAAGGGCGCGTCCTTGGACGCGTCAAGTTGGCTACCAATCTGAAAATTGACAATATGATGTTTAGTAAGTATTATAAGTTAGTCTATTGTCTCCAGATTTCTTTAACAATTAATATAATGTATAGTGCTGTGTGAGGACTCTTTGCCACACTCAACCTACATCAAAACACTTTATATTAGTTTTAACTGCTTCAATGTAATTGGGTTTTTAACGTGTTTTAAAACAAGAAAATAAAATAAAATAAAATATTTTAACAACAAAATTTACAACAATCCACCATCGAGAATACGTTAAAAAATCTTTGAAAAGATTATCCCTCTAAGTTGTCTTGGCTTAAAATACCTACCTGGGTAGGTCGCCATTTCAAAGTAATGTATCTAATGTATGTCCGATTGCTCGTAATCTATTTCTTATTTAATACGCTAGGGGGTTTTTGTGATCATTACTCCTCCTAAAATACTGGGCCAAATTTAATAATTTAGGTGTCGTTGGAAAAAGCTCGGTGTGTAGTTTTGCCGGAAATAAAATTTATAAAAATTAGTCTAAAGGGAATGGCCCTAGATGCCCTTAAAGTTTTGTATTTGTCCATAAGTTTAATATGAGAAAATAAATTTCAAATAAATCAGTTGATGCAGTAAACAAAGTTTTCCAGCAAAGCCAAGTGTTATTACTGGAATTGAAACCATTGAATATGTATACTGAATCACTGAAGAAGACAAGCATTCATTTATGAATTATATAGTAGAGTTATTTATAGTAGATTTAGTGAGTGAATTAAGTTCAGGTTAAGGTTAAAAAGGGTTATAATTTTGTAACAGAACCTGAGTTACAGAATAATGTTTGCTAAAATAACGTAAACCCCACAATTTCGAAATATAACTTACTTCTTCATTGTCTAATTAAAAGCAACCCATTCAAAAATATGTTTGTTTTCTTATAACCCGTAATAATTTTTTAGACTAATAATTTAAGTATGACAAATGCGCTTGGTTAACTCGACTGAGTTTACAATTTTCTTTTACTCAGAAGCAGTAAGTTACGAGTCACTTTGGGTCATTGACTCATTCTAACCAAGTATGAGTTTATGGTGATGGTTAATGTGAAGTTTAAGTGAGATCTGTGGTTGTTGTAAGGATGATTCATATACACTTGAACTAGATATAATTCAACCTAAATCAAATCATCTCCTGAAAGTTGATAAAGTATTCACCAAAAATATTGTTTGTAAAGAACTTTGGTAAATAATCTCAGTATTACTGGAAGTGACTGAATTTTAACCATATCATAAATTTTTTTTTCTAGAATACCATTATTGTTTTTATCTAGAAGTCAATTCAATACACATGACAATTGCTCGATTGCGAGCAACGGGTTTACTAGTAATTCATAATTTCAACCAATTAATAACAATCCCCCATTAAGGAGATGTTAAAAAATTCTTTGAAGATTAAATTTTTTTCCGGAATAGCTTTTCTGCAATCAAATATACCTATATAATTTTTAGATCAAAGCAATAGTTCCTCACTTTTAGTGAAAAACTACTCTGACAGACTTACAGAATGAATAGTCAATTTTTTGAAAAATTGTCGGATATTTGTTTTTTTTTTTTACTTGAAATGCTCTAGATCTAAGGGTGCGTACAAGAACATTTTATAACTGACATAATATTTTGAGACCTCATGCAGAATCATGGTATAAATGAATTTTTTCGGATGAAGGAAAGGGTTTTCTTTGCTTGAGTCTGTAAAAATGCTACCGTTAGTTATCTTTAGAAACAGTTTTTTTTTATCTACAATAGATGTCAAGTGGTGGATGGGTACACTACTGCTGTTTTTATCTACGATTGATGTTATGTGGTGTATAGTCTCACCACTAAACATCTATCGTAGACAACAACGGGTTTTCATCTCCCCAGAGTCCGTTAGGAGGTGAATAAATAAAAGAATGTAAAATTACAGACAACTAAGAGCAACAAATTTACTTAATTAACGCATGGACATAGGTCGGTCCTATTTTTCGATCGCGGTTGATGGTGACGAATCGCGAGCGTGTGTCACAGGGACATCAAAAGCATGGCCTACCGCATCTAAATATCGTCTTTATCTAACGTATTGTTTGTTTTCCCATAGAGGCCCCTCACCTACACTCTAGCCTCGCTGGTCGGATATTTAGTGAGGAATTAAAACAAAATTATATTGTTTATGAACACAATTATAACTCATAAAATTGAATCTAATTATTTGGGAAATAGAGAAAAAAATTCCTGATACGTGTGAAAATATGGTTGAAAGAAAGCTAATTATATATATCCTGGTTAAAAAAACTCGTGATATGACAATATAACCGTTATAGCGGACGCGAGCACTTGTCGTCGTTTCGTCTTTGCAGCATAGGTATACATACATATAGATTGCTTGAATATGGCGACCTTTCCAGGGAGATAGTCTATATTTTATGCCAAGTATGAAGGTATGAATGACAGATGAGTGAAGGATGATTGTGGCGCGATCTTGTAATCTTTGTTACTGACTAAGGCCGACATTTTCTTAGACAGGACTGTTAATTAATAGGCCGTGGGATCCGAACCACAATTTTGCCTAGTTTACAATTTACGAACTGGTCTATTTATGAGGACGGTCTTATGAACGTAGCATTCAATAGTGCGGACGTTAATCCTCACTATAGGGAACACCGCGTCCACAAGCCATCGCTCATAACTATCCAAAATATTCGTGACCTCCAAGTAGGTGGATTACAGGATACGCCACCGTCCCATATCAGTCTCGGAATCTCGGTATCTCAGAGGGTTTTCCCACCCAAAGCTTAAAAAATAGGAAAGCTAGGTACAATAGGAAAACTTTCAATATCACTAACTTTGAAAACGAAATTGAAAGAATGTTTTAATTTATGGCCTTGTATTTTTAGTTTTCTTCGAGCAGTGACGGATATACACTTTTCTGTCGCCTGTAGCAAAATCGGCGTTCACCCCCCTCCGGCACCAAGCAGGAATTCTATCTAATTGCTAACGTGTCTTTAATGAGATAGATGAGCAATTATATCTCGAGCAACTGTATTACTGTCCGTGGGCCGTGGGTGGGTAGACGTAACGTATCGATCGCAGGTAGCCATACATTTGCAAACAATTCCGTAAAATTTGAGTATGCGTATTTACCAATTGCAGGAATAACTTTAAAATAAGCAAAGAGCCGTTTAATTTTATCGCGCGCATTTGCCGTTCGCAGGTATTTGACGCGGCAGTGGCGGAAGTAAGTTAGGTTTGTGAAAATAAAACAATGAAAACCGGTCCTGACGGGGCGCGGGGTTGGGGGTGGGGATGGGGAGCCAGACAGCCATATTGCAATGTGTGTATCCTCTTCTCTGAGTTGCGTCGTTGCGTGTTGTTTATATCAGTGATTAGACTAAACTGTTGTTATCTCCAGTGTAGAAATAATGTGATAGTTTGGTTAGTTTGTGGTTTGAAGTTTAAAGTTTTTAAATAAGTGGAATTTTGTATCGGTTTATCTGAGACTTCAGCAACCAAATAAATCAACTCAACATGACTCAACTGCCGAGGACTATGCTTCTGTGATCTGACTCTGACTAGGTGAGTATTTTTTAACTGACTCCTTGTAGGTATAACATAAATATTTATAAGTTGCCGTTAACAGTGGTTGTGTTGCCTGGCATTAGTAGTTGTGAATGGAAAGCCCAACATACACATAAATACCCTTATACTGCAGGGGGTTCTTATGCTTATGCATGCTAAACTTAGTGAAAAAATTTGAAGACAAACAACAGATAACTTAAGTTATACAGGGTGTTCTTTTAAAACGCAACCCAAAACTTTATTTTATCAGTGAATGATTAGTCCTCCCAAGATCCCCGGATTTGACCCCATTATATTACTTTCTTTGGGGATATATAAAAAGATTGGCCCAGAATACAATTCACAGGATATTTAGCAACTCAAATCAAACATAGGCCTAGGCCTAACAAATTTAATACAAAAAATTCAAAGAGGTACTCTGCTTACTTACCTACTTCAAAGTAAGTAAGTAAGTAAGTAAATGTCAATAGCAATTTGTTTGAACACATAATATTATAAGCTAAGCAAAGATAACCAAAACAATACCCACCTCAAACTTTATGTGTGCATTATTCAATCTTAAAAATGGGTTGTGTTTAAAAAAACACACTGCATTTTAAAACTTGGTTTATCTGTATTAATTAGTTTTTTGTTATTGCTGATGTTGCAATTTTACTAAGTTACATACCTATTTTTTAGCAGGCCTAGGCCTACTCATTGTTTTGTGACTTGGTGGATGCTCATTGATGTGGTACATCAATAAGTGATGCCATAACAGTTTTTGACTTGGCATAGGCCCTACTGTAAAATATTTATTCTACGACAATAAAAAATTATTTTGATTTAGGCTTTAGGTTATAATTTATAGTTTTAATCATAATTACTTAAAGCAACTTTATATTCCCATATTTATTTATTCATTTATTTATTTATATACCGGTACAGTATTTTATATTTACAATAAACATAATTTACTCCAAGTATTCTAAAGATTGATAAATATGGTAGGATCCATATTAACGTTGCGCATCTGCAGTTATCAATCTTTTTACCTTGGTATGTGCTGTGTATCATGTGATGGACGGGACAGATTTTAAGTCTTATATAAAACAACGTGTATTCAAAATAAAAATACAGTTAGACTTTCTTTTGATAAACCTTATTAAAGTAGATAGGCCTACCTTGGCACAATAAATGTTATATTATGTTGATGCTATTTTGTAAGCCAGCACTCTCAGCAGAAAGAAAATTGGATGTTTTTTTATCATGCACGGGATACAATGAGGTGTGTTTGGAAAATTTTTGTTTTAAGTGACTATAACAACTTGAAACATCCATTTTATTTGATTAGTGTGTTGCTCTGAGACAAAGCAATAATGTAATTATATCTTTTTGTGAAAGTATTCCAATATAGCCCAACCAAATAAAAATATACATTTAAATCGGAATAATTTTTCTGAGTGATTGGTGTTTACTTTAAGATTGGTTAATTTTGCAAGCTAGGCTATTTTTTCATGATGTGGAGGAAAAGTAATATTTTTTATCATAATTATTAATATATTTTAATAACAATACACCCATTTCAGTACATGTTCTATAACATTACTTTCAAAAACATCATGTCAGTTTCACTTTCCAGAGAATCACCCAAAATCACATATATATCTATTACCTATGCCTGTATAGTCCAACTTTAAATTGAGAACCGGAACTTAATTTTTTTACTAAGTTGGATTAAGTGCAGGGGTTAATTTCAGCCAGAGCACAGCTCCGGTACTTTTTAGGAAACCGGAGCTCACTGGAGCGCGGTTTCTCAACTCACCGGAACGGCTCCGGACCCTTTTTCAGGCCGGCCTCGTAATTTATTAATACTCTTTAAAAAGTGATTTTATTAAAGTGTACAACTCTTTCTAATTTGGAAATGCTCTAAGTCAATTTAACAACTCTATTTTTCTTTACATCGTTTCACGCAAGGTAATAGATGGCAGTTTTTTAACCGCCATTATGGATACTGATCACTTGATAAAGTCAAGATAGGCTTTAGCAAGTGATGTTGGAAGTTTACAACTATCTTCAATCAAGGGCAAATCCAATCCAGGCCAATACGAGCGTGTACTGGGTGTGTTCAGCATTACCGTACTCATTTCTACATCGATCTTATAAGGCCTCTTGCGCAAATAGTTCGTCAAATGTTTGGACAAATCAGTTGCGCCCTTGTTCGACAATAGTAAATTCCCACCGAGTCGTGATAGATCACAACCTTCACGACCACTATGGCATCAAGTACACTCTATCGCAGGACAAACCTAGCTATCGCTTTCGTGTGGTCCAAATTGTTAACCTGTGGTCATAAACGTTAAAAAGGCATCAAATTTAATCGCAATTAAAAAAAAATTCCGGGGGAGGGCCCCTGGACCCCCCCTTCTGCTGGGGAGTTTTCCATACCCTCCCGGCGGCCACTCGTGTTGATATTCCAATACAGCCCAACCAAATAAAAATATACATTTAAATCGGAATAATTTTTCTGAGTGATTGGTGTAATTTATTAATACATCATAATTAATATTAATAATTAATATTTATTAATACATCACTTCTGTATATTGATATTCCCAGGATTTTCAATCGTGTCATTTTTTTCATTTTTGCAAAAAATTCCAATATTTTAATTAGGCCTACTTTTATTGTTTCATTGCAGGCCAGACTTCTGATCAATATAAAGGGAAACTCCTCATCTTACCTCAAGCCTAATTAGGAAGCTGATATAAACGAAGGTGTTGCAGAGGAATATACTTTGACGGGGAGAGTTACGGCAGGTGTTGGCAAAAAACCTTTCAATAGGCTGCAGACCTTCACCTTCCCATTAATAAATGGTAACTATTTTGTTAATTTGACTTTAAATATGAATTGCAAAATGCATAATTTGTTTAACACGTTAGCTGCCAAACATAAGTTATTTTGTTCTGATTGGTACCTTATAAGTATCCACACACTTTTTTAGTTGAAATTTCAGTTATGGTACCTATGTGATTTTTTTGTACTCTTTGAGGTTAGTTATAACTTATATGATGACTTTTAACGAAATAAATAAAATTAGCCTATATGTAAAAAATTTGGTGACCGTTCAGGTCGGTATGAAATTTTCACATGCAACTTATTACGATGACTGCCATGATCTGACATTGACAAAAAGATGGTTTGCTCCACGATCGCTATTTTAGATCGTAACGTGCATTGTTGTCATGGTTCTTCAGACTAACTGGATTTTTGGTTGTACACATCAGCACTCCGGCGCATTGATGTGGATAATCCGTAGCTGTATACAATAATGGCTTGTTTACATCACCTAAATAATATCTCCCCACTTTTTTGCAGAAGTCTGTTTCTGGAGATTTAAGGATGGAGAAGAGAGCAAACTTCGCGAAGGAATAAGTGGTTGGCTGATGCAGACCAAATTTAGGAAGTTAAGAAGGTTAGTACTAAAAATTATGGATAGTAAGGTTAGTATTTTTTATGGATTGTAAAACAGAATGTAATGTTGAACATACTATGTTGAAATATTTTTTAATTCAAGTGGGAAAGTTATACTCAATGTCAGATTTATAATTGCACTCGTGACAATCCACACTTGTTGAAGCTCTTAGCGAAACTATCTGTGTAGCCCCACATTTTGTGTTTGGAGAAACTCTGTAATTTTAGAATTTATTTGATTATTAATAAATTTAAAATATTGGATTGAAAAGGGGGATTTCAATTTGAAGTATCTTCAGAGGCGTCAAGTGAACCGAATATTTGAGGGGGCCTAACCAACCACCATGAGGTCTGGGGAGTGCGGAATACTCCCCATTGGCCTACTAGCAGAGGGTCTGGAAAATTCTTGTTTTTCCATACCTAAAAGCTAATAGTTACATAATTTACTATGTAAAAAAATCGAGTAAACTAGACTAACCTGACTTAACTTCACAGAGAGTGGAACTACTTTCCTGTCAGCTGATATAGTATTTATTTAACCATTATAAAATAAATGCAACAAATTTTTATAAAATTGATGAAAATAAAAGAAAAAGTTTACAAAATCACATCTACACTAGTTTAAGTTGCCAATTAAAAGGAATCAACTTCTACGGAGGATTTAATTTAATCTTAAAAAATATTACCTAAGTGGGCAGGATTTGAACCCGTACCTCCAACATGGTAATCTCATGTCATACTAATTTAACGATCAGCTGTGTATAGAGGTGCAAAAGTATATTTCTAATGTCTTTTCAATATAAGTAGTCATTTTGAAACAAGTTTATAACTTCAGTTTGCAAATAAAAATGTACCAAGCGTTTCCTAACTCTCAATAGACCACTTGTGGATTTGTTTTCTTGTATCAAGATAAACATTTATGCGAAACTTTCATATGCCTAATTATTACGATCGTCGACTGCCATGATCTGATAACGACAAAGATGGTTTGTTCCAAGATCACTTTTTTTACATTTTAACATGCATTGTTGCCTTGGTTCTTCAGACTAACTGGGTTTTTTGTTATACACATCAGGACTCTGGAACATTAATGTGGAAAATCCATAGTGTGCTGTTCACAATCATGGCTTGTTTACATCACCTAAATAATATTTCCTTACTTTTTTGCAGAAATCTGTTTCAAGAGGTTCAAAGGTGGGGAGCAAGGCAAACTCCGAGAAGGAATCAGCGAATGGCTTATGCAGGCCAAGTTTAGGAAGTTAAGAAGGTTAGCATTGAACTTAAAAATTATTGCATTTTTGCTATGAATTCTAAAACATAATCTTATGTTGAACATACGATGTTGAAATACATTTTAATTCAAGCGAGACAATTGTACACAGTGCCGGATTTATATTTGCAAATTTTTACACTTGTCACAATCCACACTTGTTGAGGCTCTTAGCCAATTAAAGATGTGCAGTTAATTAATATGTGCAGCCCCCCATTTTGTGTTTGGAGAAACTCTGTAATTATAGAATTTATTTGATTATCAATAAAATTTAAAATATTGGATTGAAAATGGTGATTTCAATTTGAACTATCTTTAAAATGTACAAAAAACAACTTGCTTTGTACTTTTTGCGGCCCTCTCTCAGCCCGAAGCCCTACCTAGCCCAGCCAGTAAAAATTTCATAAAATATAATCGATCCTTACTCTCTCCTTGTTATTTTTATTCATTACTTTTGTTAAAAAAATAACATATTTTCCATTCTGAAATGAACGCAAACTTACTAATTCTTAGCAAAGTTAATCTCTTAGAGGAAGTTTTTAGTGTGCATTGGGAATCAAAAGTAACTATAAAACTTCTTATTACAGTACACTCCCGATTATCCGAGATCTTCGGGACCAAGGCTACCTCGGATAACAGGAACCTCGGAAAATACGGAGTTCACGTGTATTTTGAGGTTGGGCTGCAATAGGACCGCTTCAAAATATTTTATTAGATACAGTATAGGATTTACCGATAAATACGACAATGAAAGTCCTTTCGAGTTGCAAGTATTAGAATTTTAAATAAAGACACTTGTTTCACACATTATTATAACGCTTAGTAAGAAAATAAAAACGTATAATTAAGCTTAGAGCTGCCTCGGATAACCCGGAGTCTCAGATAACAGGGGCTCGGATAATTGAGAGTGTACTGTATTACATTTGCAATGTGTTTTTTTTTCAAAGAATTTATGCTGCATTTTGTTTTAACTGAAAGTAACAGACATCTTGTCACTAAGTTGGTTTTCTGTTTATTGTCAATATTTTTAGTACAGATTTTCGGTCACTTTCCTAAGTTATACCGAAAATAGGTAAACCTTTATAAACCAAACACACTGTTATGCTCAAAGTAACAACTGTAATCATAATAACATTGCATCAAACAAACTATTTATCCCTAACATATAGATACAGGGTGTCTACTGGTGCTGGAAATACTGGAATTATACTGGAATTTTATTTTGGTACTGGAAATATAGTGGAATTTTGTATTTGGTACTGGAATTTTGTTGAAAACAAGTGATAACATCCATTTAAAATAATTTGGTTCCATACATTCAAAACCTAAATTAAACCACTTGTAATTCAGTTCAATTACTAAAGATCCTTAATCAGGTTAAAATTTTATATGTTGTCATTTTTATTAAGATTGAACATGTTCTCAACATTTCTAACATTGATTATGTATTGGTTTTAAATTATACTTCTATTATGTAAGTCAGGAGAAGAAGTAAAGCTGAGTGTGTTTGAAAATTATCAGTTTTGGCGAATTTCCGCTATAGGGAAGAAGCTGTTACCGTAGTTCTCATGGTAAGACTTAAGCTCGAGATCATCATAACTTTTTGTTTTGAGGTCCCCAGATGCCAAAAACACCATTTGTCATTTTCTTTAATACACACACACACACACACACACACACACACACACACACACACACACACACACACACACACACACACACACCGGGTGTCCCATAATAGTCCTCCCCCTACCTTTCTCCTCAATTTTTTTTCGAATATCGATCCCACACCACCCCTGAACATTGTTAATACTTCATTTTGAGTGGATACCCAATTTTGCCCGCCATATTGGATCCAAAATATTTTTTCAAATGTTAAAGTTGTGTTGTGACCCATTATTTCAAGCTAGATTTTTGCATTGGTTAGGTAAATATTAAGCGATACCCCTAAGTTAGGTAAATAGTGAGCGATACTGGAATTTAGGAAAAAGTTGTACTGGAAATACTGGAATTTTAAAATCAGATGTCATTACACACCCTGAGATAGAAGAGCACTGACCTGTATACATTGTCGGAACATAAAAAAACTCATAAATAGCCTCATAAAAAGTTATAACGGTTGAAATGATCAGATTTAAGAGTGAATTATTTAGAATTAATTACATCTGTTTGAAATATCAAGCTGTATTTTTTAAAGAAATAACAAATTTTTTTAATCCTAGGGAATTACAATCAGTACGCACAGTTGTGAGGGAGCATATTTTTAGTTTAAAGGGTATTTTAGTTTGAAACCCAAAATTTTGGGCAGTATCCAAAAATGGCGATTGTGGGGATGATCCGTTCATTCGCTAGACAGTTGTATCAATCAGATTATAGATAATAATAGCTCTGCCATGTACTGAAAGTAAATTTGGTGATTGCTGCGGCTGCCATAGTACAAAATGACCTCAAGACAATGTACTGCGTTCAGTAAAATCACATTTTTATTGATAAATCCATTATATTTTGTCCTGAAAACTAACAGAGGGCTTAAATATTAAATATATTTTTAAAATCATTTAATAACATTAGGACTAACATGACAAATTTTGGGCCCTCAAAACCCCACTATTCCATAAGAAATTTGCCGACGGCAACCTCCATTCTTTGTATTAATTTTTAAATGAACTTTTGCTATTTTACTAAATGTTTATTTTACAGGAAGAAGAAAGAGGAGAAGAGAACATTGGAGTTGGATGGAAACGATAACGTTTGAAACAATTGAAGAACCCTACACAAAAAAACGGCATTGTATCGATAGTTAAAATAAAAATTTGGATTTGTGAAAATATATTAATTGTATTTTTTTAACCTGAATTTTTTCCGAAGTAAGGATACACTTTTTCCAGTAGTAAGGAATAAGATAGTGAAATTTCAAAGATTTGACTAAGTTTTATATTTTGTAAAGAGTGATTTATTTATAAAAAATCTTAATTTAGGCCCAAAATTCCAATCAAATTTATGCTTTTATAGTGTTATTTTCTTTGATCTGAAAAGGTACAAAAGTGTGAATTGTTATAACTGACATTATCGGTTATGTTTCACATTTTTAGATTTCCTTTGCAAATAAACTAATTAAACACACTTATTTATTATTCTTATTATTTTCTAGAAATTTCTTATTCATGCCAAAATGGCAACCCATTAGACACATGTTAATTTTATTATTTAAACATTAATAATTTTTCATGAACAGATAAAAGGGTTAGTTGCTACTAACTCTGCATTTTTGTATCATGCAGTTTTTAGTTTTGTTGTATTATGTATTTTTTGTGATATATTTGTAAAACTTTCAAGCAAACTGCAAACTACTAAGTTTAACGAAGCTTAGCACAATGCTTGGCATAATCTTAGCATAATGCTTAGCATAATCTTTGCACAGTGCTTAGCACATTCTTAGCACAATGCTTAGAATAATCTTAGCACAATGCTTAGCATAACCTTAGCACAATGCTTAACATAATCTTAGCATAATCTTAGCACAATGCTTATCAGAATACTTAGCACAAATCTTAGCCTAATGCTTAGCACAATCTTTGCCCAATGCTTAGCACAATCTATGCACAATGCTTAGCATATGCTAAGCTTAGCAATGCGAAACCTATGTTAAAGCTTTGTATTAAGCTTAATTTTCCCTTTGCCTGTAAGCTTAAAAAATGGTTTGCATGCGTAAACTCGTAAGCTTACCAATAGGTTATATTAGTCTTAGTTTAACCTTTTACCTTTGCCATTGCAAGCCTAATTAAAAGCTTAGAGCTTTGCATGGGCAAGCTTTGGGCTAAGGAAAATCAAAGCTTAATGTGCTATCTGGGTCAGTTTTATTCATATGATCAATTGCTTGGATCATAGAATTTTCTTGCGACTTTTCAATGATTGTTTGTGCAGTTTTGTGCGCTTTCGATTGTTCGTGCTCAATTATCTTTTTCCTTAAAGATTTAAGCTGATTAGGTCGATTTGCACCATAAAAACAGACTTTATACGACCGCCATTCCTGGGAGAGGGCAATGTGTTCCCGTTTGAAAGCTCCCAAATCGCCGACTTCGAAACAAATCTTACACCCCAGTTTACCTGCCTTACAGTCAATCCAAGAAAAAGCCGCCTTCTTCCTCTCCCACATTTCTTCCGTCCATATTTCAGGCCACTGATGTGCTATTGCATTGTCTTCGGGGGTTTTTTAGGGCAGGAGCCGGAACTTCGTTGATAGCTTGATTAAGCTGCTGAGTGCTGTTACTTGATAAACTTTGAGGTTTATTATTTGATGGTCCAGGAACTGGATTTATTTCAATCGTTTTAGGAACAGAAAAAAATGATGTTATAGTTTTTTGTTTATGTTTTGGTTCCATGTTATATAAAATAAATTATCAAAATAAACACTAAAACAGGACTGGATCACGTGTAACAGAGTTATAACTAAACCGCACCACAAACCCTGCTGTAATAAACGCGTTAACAGTTACAAAAAAAATAGGGAATCTCAACCTCTCTGTATAAGTTCACGTACACAGTTCGTCAAGGTTACAGTACAGATGGGCGTGGCCAGCGGTGGGACGGGGGAGGAGTGACGGTCAACGCCACTAGCGGCCGTCGCTAGCAGAGGGGAAAGATCTGGGAAGTGTGATATTAAGGTTGCTGCCACTTTTATGCAGGCGCTTTTAAAACGAGTTATTTGTTTCATAGCACCTACGATTGCCTCGGAACTATTTAACTAAAGTTCATGCGGGGTTGCTCGCGGGCTTATCTAAAGACGTTGTCGTCGGCGCCCGGCTGAAATAATTTCCCGTGGCTCGATTAGCCGTGCCGGAGCGCCGCTCCGGCTGTAAAAGCCGTGGCGGAGCGCTCCGGACCGCTCCGGCCCCACTACAGCACTGATAACATCAGACTCATGCAACAATACAACAGCAAACTCACCCTATACAAATCTTCACATAAATTGCTCAGGTCCAAACAAGTAAATTTAAACCCCGATTTCACAAACACAGCAACGCCACCATAAGCATTCTTTCTACAATAATGGGTGGCAAGATTGAGGTTATCCAAACAATTATTGCCAATTATTATTGTAAAGAAGTTCTTCAAGCACAAGCCAATGTTCTGACACATTAAGCATGTCTAGGCTACTATCCGTGCACAACAGTTCCAGTTCAGTGAGCTTATTCCTAAGACACTGATGAATGTTGACTGTAGGCCTACACAGATTCAAAGAATCTACTCTTAAAGATGTAATTGAACATTTGTCATTACCAAGAGGTTGGCCTACGGAGTTTCTAAAAAAGTCTGATTAGAGCTGTTATAAAAAGCATTTCGTTTAAATTGATTTTTGTTGTGATTCTTAGGCCGAAACCGATGACTAGCTCGCTCTGAGATCCTCAAATTCTTTGATAAGGAGTCCTTTAGGCCAGAAATCAGGATCCAGAACCCTATTCAATTGATTTTCAGGAACGTTAATCTTAAAATTGGAGTACGAGTCAAGCCTAGTCATCAATCTTTGAGCCTTGACATTAGAAACACCTTCACTAGTGAGGAAATCATCTATTACCTTGGGTTCGGTTTCTAGACACTTTTGGTCAAAAGTTTTAATTGAAGATTTCAATATGTTTGCACCGATTATTGGCTTTGTTTTCATGGGAGCATTCTTTACTCTTTCCATGGTTAATTTTAGAATAAACACTCTCACCACTTTTGGCAGGCTTAGGCTATTCAATGATATTAACTTTAGTGAGGTTAGGCCCACCACTCTTCAGCACAGAACTATAGCTGTTCTGTAAAGGGTTTTGCCTGAACTACCACTTACAGAACTTACGGGGTTTGTTGTTTATTATTATTTTGGGAGATGATTGGTGGTAAAAATTACAAATTTTGAAAATGGTCGGTCATCTGGAGGTAAATAGTCAGTAGATTTTTCTCCCCAGTTAGTATAAGGGTGTTTTTCTGAACTACCCTTTATTGTCATTTAAATACTGCATGCACATTGTTTTATCTTCTTCGACATTTTTTCAATACTCAACTAACTCATTCATAACAACTCGTTCTTGTTGTGTTTAATTTGGCACAAAATCAGCGGAATCGGAATAAGAAGATGGCAAAACCGTATACCGTATCTATGACCGTATCGTTGTTCTGATTGGCCACCGGTCTGACACTTAAATGGAGCCAAGTGGTAAGCTTATTGGAGCGGACATGTTCGAAGCACTTTAGTTAGATGTCGTTGTAAAAATATGGTTTTCTTCTTCTTCTTCACTGAATCAGCCAATCAAAACCACGATAACGATCTGCTAACTGCTAACTTCCTATTCCGTTTCCCCTGATTTTCTGTCACGACGTGTACACAACCAAAACGAGTTGGAATTAATTTGAGTGTGGGAAAATACCTAAAGTACGTTTGCCACTAGTGCAAGTTGTTTCGCGAAATACTGTTCTGCGTGATTCATATTGTGCTTGTGGCTCTGATTAATTTTTATTAAGTGCTTTTATATAAACATCTACGTATTTATTTTCTATCAATCGCTTTAAGCATAATATTAATCACTCAGTACAGTATTTCGCGAAACGACTTGCACTAGTGGCGAACGTACTTAATCAATTTAATCTAAACAAATCGGTAAAGCCATTAAAATTGAAAGTCTAGCAAACAAAAAAAGAAAACGAAAAAATACTGTATAATCAAAGCGGACGACGACGATCAATATATCGCATCGTGACGATCGATAGATCGCATCGACGACGATCGATATATCGCATCGATCTTTTTAGTTCGTAGCACTTTTATCAGACAGCGCTACTGTTCCCTTACCACCGAGTTAACATGGAAGTGACAACTCTTTACGAAGTTCATTATTACTCTATGGATTGGCTGACTCTTTGAAGAAGAAGTTTGTCTAATGACATTAACGACATCTACGTCATTCCGTCTCTCTTATCTGACAATATGGAGTTCGTTGTCCAGTTCGGTGGGAATTCGCTTTGGATGCAGGCTGTATGTTAAGTGTATCCCGCATTTAACTAATCATTCTGTTCCCCTGTGTTTATTCACCCATTCCTGAGTTTTGTGTATATCTAACAATTAATCTGTGTGTAAGTATTATACTAACCTAATGTTCTAAATAATCTAATTAATAAGTAAGCTTGGATTTCTTCATAGGTAGGGCTTAGGTAAGGGTCCATCATGGATGGAAACGAAAACCTAGATGATGATGAAACTGAGATTCAAAAAGCTGTTCAATCTATTACAGATTCAAACAACTATGAGTCTGATTTCCCAGGTTTACCGTCAATAAATGACTTAGATGAAAATGAGAAAATTCCAACTATCAGAAAAAGAATCACGATGAGACCAAATCTCCTATCATGAACAGACATGCTATTAATTCAGGATATAATGGATCAATGTCTCCTCCTAACCAAAAAACAAACACTCAAAATATGCCAACAAAGACAAACTTAAATCAATATGATTGTTTCAGTAAAGGACCTTTTGAGGTTATCATCTCCCAACCAAGAGGCAAAATTAATCCTAATCAAGTAGGTAAAATTCTAAAAAATCATCACAGTGACATTTTTGAAATTAAAAGAGCAGGTAAGAATTTAATAGTAAATTGTAAAACCTTTTTAACAGCTAACAGAATGATCAAATCTGAATTCCTTAGAGATTATAAAGTTACAATTCCCACAAACAGAATTCAGGTTGTAGGCCTAATAAACATAGATCCGGAGGTGTCAAGCGAAGAAGTAACAGAGGAAGCGGTAGCAGATAGTCCTATTATTGATTCTTTTAGAATTACAAAAAGGACCAAGGAAGGAATTAAGAAAACCTTTTGGATGAAAATTACCTTTGCAGGTACGGATCTACCCAAAGAAATAAAATTAAATTACGTATTATACCCGGTAAAAGAATACATCAGTCCAGTTCAACAATGTTTCAACTGTTTTCTATACGGACATTCAAGTAAGAAATGCAGAAATAGTAGATTATGTAGGCAATGTGGTGAGGCATTTCATGATGAACAGTGCAATAACCAAGCAAAATGCAGACACTGTGAAGGTAGGCCTGCCATATTTTCAAGCGGTCAATCCGGGACAACTAACCAAGGATGCTCCAGTGTGTGACACACCGGGGGGTTTGGGGGGCATGGAAGGTGAGCCTCCCCCGGAAATTTTTGGAAATTTTAGAGGAAAAGGGTTAATTATTATAGTTAATTTTTGCAGCAAAAATTAACTTCAAGCAGGCCTATTTTGTGTCCACAGGGTGTCTACCAGTCGGGAATTCGGGAAAACTCGGGAAAATGTCGGGGATTTTGTAAGGTCGGGAATAGTCGGGAAAAAGTAATGAATTTCAACATTTGGTCGGGAAATTCGAATTTGGCTATAAAAACGAAATAGCGGTTTTCTTCGTTATTGTCATCGTCGCAAATCTCGAACGAATTGTGTCAGACAAATTTTTAGCTACATCACGACCATAAAATCTGTCGCTTATTCCGCTGCCGCAAGTTTCTCAGTCCTAATTCAGCTGCATAAACGCTCGCTCGTTTCGCGGCCGACAAGTATCTCGCTCTTTACACGGCCGACAAGTCTCGCTCTTTACGTGGCTGACAAGTCTCGCTCTTTACGCGGCCGACAAGACACGCTCTTTACGCGGCCGTCAAGTCTCTCGCTCTTTACGTGGCCGACGAGACTCTACGGTCTGTAATCGGAGTCTCTCGCTCTTTACACGGCCGACCAGTTTCGTTCTTTACGCGGCCGACAAGTCTCGCTCTTTACGCGGCCGACAAGTCTCTCGCTTTACGCGGCCGACAAGTCTCGCTCTTTACATGGCCGACAAGACTCGCTCTTTACGCGGCCGTCAAGTCTCTTGCTCTTTACGTGGCCGACGAGTCTCTACGGTCTGTACTCGGAGTCTCTCGCTCTTTACGCGGCTGACAAGTCTCGCTCTTTACGCGGCCGACAAGTTTCGCTCTTTACGCGGCCGACAAGTCTCGCTCTTTACGCGGCTGACAAGTCTCGCTCTTTACGCGGTCGACAAGTTTCGCTCTTTACGCGGCCGACAAGTCTCGCTCTTTACGCGGCCGAAGAGTACCTCGCTCTTCACGCGGCCGACAAGTCTCTCGCTCTTTACGCGGCCGTCAAGTCTCTCGCTAGTATTGCTACCTTAAAATCGTGTGCTCTTTTCGTGGCTATCACATCACATCTGTTGGCCACATGAAGGCCCAGAATATCCATAACCCGGCCGGCAAATTCTTCGGTCGTTTCGGGGTCAGCAAACGTCTCGGTCACATTGGGGCCGTCAGATATCTCACTCTCTTTGCGGCTGCAAATCTGTTGCTCTTTTCACGGCCATCACATCTTTCGCTTTTATTGCGGCCGGAAATCTTTCGCTTGTTTTGCGGCCGGCAAATCTCTTGGTCGCACCTCGGCCGATGACTTCATCCCTCTTTTCGCGAGCGTTAGACCTCTTGGTCGTATTACGGCCAGAAAATCGCTCACTCGTTTTGGGATCAAAACATTTTTCGGTCGTCTCGTGGTAGACAAATTGTTTGCTCTTTTCGTGGCCGCCACATCTCTCGGTTGTATTGCGATAAGAAAATCGCTCGAAATGACTTAGCAGTGACCGAAATGACGTGGCGGCGACCGAAATGACGCAGCCGCGATCAAAATGAACTTTAAAGGGTTTTATCGTTTAAGAAATATGTGGTCTCTATTAAAATTTTGCGGCAATCACATTTTTCGCTTTTATTGCGGCCGAAAATCTTTCGCTTATTTTGCAGCCGGCAAATCTCTTGGTCGCATCTCGGCCGATGATTTCATCCCTCTTTTCGCGAGCGTTAGACCTCGAATTGGGCCAGAAAATCACTCACTCGTTTTGGGACCAAAACATTTTTCGGTCGTATCCAACGAGGACATAATAATCGTGGTAGACAAATTTTTTACTCTTTTCGCGGCCGTCACATCTCTCGGTCGTATTGCGATAAAAATGGCTCGATCTTTTCGCGGACGGAATATCTGTCATTTATACCGTGACCGGCAAGATTTTCGGACTTGTTGCGATCGGAAATCCTTCGCTTGTTTTGCGGCCGGCAAATCTCTTGGTCGCATCTCGGCCGATGATCTCATTCCTTTTTTCGCAAGCGTTAGACCTCTCGGTCGTATTGCGGCCAGAAAATCGCTCACTCGTTTTGGGATCAAAACATTTTTCGGTCGTCTCGTGGTAGACAAATTGTTTGCTCTTTTCGTGGCCGTCACATCTCTCGGTTGTATTGCGATAAGAAAATCGCTCGATCTTTTCACGGACGGAATATCTATCATTTTTACCATGGCCGGCAAGATTTTCGGTCTCGTTGCGATCGGAAATCTTTCGCTTGTTTTACGGCCGGCAAATCTCTTGGTCGCATCGCGGCCGATGAGAACCTTACTCATTTCGCGGCTATTAGACCTCGGTCATATTGCGGCCGGAAAGTCGCTCACTCGTTTTAGGAATGAAACATTTTTCGGTCGATTCGCAGCAGACGAGTTCCTTTTTTTTGTGGTCGTTACATCTCCCGGTTGTATTGCGACAAGAAAATCGCTATTTTTTTCAAAGCCAGAGATATTTTAATTTACAACACGGCTGGCAAATCTTTTGGACTTATTGCGGCCGGAAATCTTTGTTTTTCGGTTGTCCGATTGTTTCTTGATCGTCGCTTACTCTTTTCATAGC
Organism: Flexamia atlantica; assembly: GCA_035578135.1. Taxonomy (NCBI): domain Eukaryota; kingdom Metazoa; phylum Arthropoda; class Insecta; order Hemiptera; family Cicadellidae; genus Flexamia; species Flexamia atlantica. The sequence continues at coordinate 1,123,735 of JAQJVK010000071.1, forward strand.
CGTTACATGATTCGGTCGTATTGCAGCCGGCAAATCTCTCTGTCGCATCGTGGCTGTCAAATCTCGGTCGTTTATACCACGGCCGGAGAATCTATTGGTCACAATGCGGCCGGAAAATCGGTCATTCTTTCCGCAGCCGGAAATTTCGGTCGCATTACCGCAGACAAATCTATTGGTCTTATCGCGGTCATCTTGCTCATCTTTTGGCGATCTTTCCCTTGCATTGTAGCCGTCTAGATGTATTTATTTACAAATATCGTTCTCAATATTCGTTATAGGAGGCAATGGTCATGTTTCCTATGGTCGGGAATTTTTTTTTAACTGTCGGGAAAAGTCGGGAAAAAGTCGGGAATTTCATATATGAAATTTGGTAGACACCCTGGTCCAGATTATTGAACCAAACTAATAAGTTTTTAGGTAGGCCTAAATATAGGTAGGCTACTGAGGTAAAATTTACTTTTGAAAAACTGATAATCTGGTAAAAATTTATAAAAGTTTTAGAGTAAAATTGTGAATTTTAATGATTTGAAAAAAATTATTGTTATTTTTTGTGTTGTGACAATGCAATTTTTACGTTGGTAAAGTGTAATAATAATTCATTACATGAAACAAAACTTACAATTAATTATTTTACTTCAATGAGAAATACCAATGTTTTTTATGCGAATGAAATACAACTTAAAAACAAAAGTACATATATTATATAAGAATTTTTTCTTCTTTCTTCGTTTGCCGCAGCAAACTTGTTAAATTACAGGTTTAGTTCATTATTTAATAACATATTACGCCATTTAAAAACTGACCGGGACATCAGGAAAACTGGCCGGGACACCGGGACAAGAGCAAAATACCGGGACTGTCCCGGTCAAACTGGGACATATGGCAGCCCTATGTGAAGGGGATCACCCTAGCAACTTCAGTAAATGCCCAGAATATATGAGACAAAATAAAATTAGGGTGAAGTGGGGTAAGAGTAACCGGGGGGGCTAGTGTAACCACGGCTTATCACTCAACTGATAAGATAATTTTGGACCTAAATACTATCATATCTTGTTATTTGGACCTTCCTTTGTTATATTTAGCCTTAAGAATGCATAGGCCTATAAAATATGTGCAAGTAATAGTTTTAGAATGTTTAAAAAAAGCTTACATTTCCACTCCATCGGCAAGTGCTGACCTCAAACTTTGACAATTTTTCATACTCTCATTTTTAATGTAAATTTGACAGTTTTTGGTTTACAAACTAATTTTTGCATGTAGAATCTGAATATAGTTTCAGATCTGTGCTATTTCCTATTGTTTAGATTTTACAAGTGTGGTTACACTTACCCCTAAAATTTTGCAGTCGGAGCAAGTGGCTTTTTGGATTCGGGGCAAGTGTAACCAGGGTGTAACTCATATAATATCCAGTAAAGAAAAAAAAGTTGTTGTAAATATAAAATTAGGAATTTAGAAGATAAGATAAAATTTGACACATATTGTTACTGAGTTAAGTTGGTTTGAGAAGAAAAACATAATTGTTTGTGAGTGAACTGCTTAAGTGATTATATAACTTTTACGTTAAACTTACCCCATTTTATAATTTAGGATTTTCTTGCCCAAATGTAAATAAAAAAAACAATATTACTGTGAGATTTATTCTACACATGTTAAACAACATTAAAAACCATGTAAGTACCATTTAATGTTGTGTTTTTTATGTTTAAACAGTAATCTTTCCATTTTGCATGTTTTGCGTTTTTCACAAAACGCGAGAAGAGGTTCACGAAAAAGTTTGTAACTTGAGTAAAAATTAAGATATTTTAATAAGTCAAAAAATCTTGGAATCAGCAAAAGATTTGGAATCTGGCCACTTGCCCCATGTCTCTTTTTCAATGAGACATGTGTTATATATTTTATATATATGTGTTATATATTTTTAACAGGCAGAGGTTACACTTGCCCCGAACCCTGGGGCAAGTGTAACCACAAAACACAAAATTTTTAGTAATTTTTTTTACCAAAAAAAGATTTTATTTTTAAATAACAATGTATATTGGTTTAAAGCCCATTAGTCAAAGTTTATGCATAAAAAATTTTCAGAACTATATCATGTATGATTAGATGGCAATTTGAGGTCAAAGCTGAACTACGCCAAAACGTGGTTACACTTACCCCACTTCACCCTAAAGAAAGAATGGCAGTGATGAAAGAAGGCTTCATTACAGCCAGTCAGGCCATACCAAAAAGTTATGGTAAATACAAAAAAATAGACAATAGTTTTGCACAGAAACTGAAATCCAGTGTGGAAATCCCTCAATCAGGAAACTGTTTCCTGTCAGATAACAGTTTCAACTTACAAAATGAGATACACCATGAGGAAGAAATAGATCAAAATGGTCAAAATACTCTTAGGACAAAGCCTATAATAAAAGGACGTGGCCCAAACAAGCATACCGGTAGGTCATATACAAACAAAAAATCCGTCCATTATTCTCCTACCTGTGATGAAGTGACCTCTGGCAAACCTATCTCACAGCAAACAAACCCCACTTCTCCCCCGGAGAAAGATAGTCGGCCGGACCCAGGTAAGGATAATTAGATCTCCTTATTCAATGATGCTATGTTCAAATTAAAATATAACCAGTGGGCAACCTCTCTAATTAAAGAATTGAATAACCCAGACACAAATAAATTGGACAATTTAACTAATGCTGTTAAAAATTTATGTCAAATGTTGATTCAATCAATGGAGCATAAGGGCAAACTTAACTCATTATAACCTACATTAGAATTACAACAGAAAATTAAGGCGTAATAAAATAAACAAAATAAAAAGCCTATGGGTAGTTTAAAAATCCTTCAATGGAATGCACAATCCTTGTACTCAAAATGGGCTGAATTTGACAATTACCTTTGGAAAAACAAAATAAAAATAGCAGTAATTCAGGAAACCTGGTTTAAATCTCATCATACTCTAAAAATTAAGGATTATACAATTATTAGACAAGATAGACAAGATGGCTATGGAGGAATTGCTACCTTAATTCACAAAACCCTAAAATGGTGCCAGATAGGACCTCTGATCCTACATCCGCACGTTCAGGGATTAGGGGTAGCAATTGAAGCTCCTATGCTCAATGACTAAATTTATATTTACAATTATTACCTGACAAATGGAAGAATAAATAATGAAATATTTGAAGAAATATTAAAAATTAACCATAAATATGCCATATTATGTGGTGACTTTAACGCACACCATAACATATGGGGCAGTGAAAAAAATGACACAAGAGGTAAGACAATTTCCAATATTCTAACAGAGACCAATTTAATCCTGTTAAATGATGGTACACACACAACAATACCTACAGGTTACCGTTCATCTAGTGCAATTGACCTTACCTTTGTCACTCCCAGCCTTTTTCTTTTAATAAATGAATGGAAAGTCCAAAATGATCCCTGCGGATCCAACCACATACCGATCCATATGAAACTTCATAATACCAGCTTTCAACAACAGATAGCATCACAATCTGAGAAAACCCAAAAAAGAAATTTCAAAAAAGCAAATTGGACAAAATACTCAAGTATTATAGAAAAACCATTGATGAAATAACTGAAGTTACAGACAGTATACATTTTTCAGAATTAGAAACAATAATTAATCATGCAGCAGAACAATCCATACCCAGGATAAAACACAGTTCATATAATACAAATTTCAAACCAAAACCTTGGTGGACAGTAAATTGCTCCAAAGTAGTTGCACAGAGAAGACTAAGCTTCAAAAAATTCAAACAAAACCTCAGTCCTAATTCCTATGCAGAATACAGATATTATGTAAGACTTGCAAGACTAACAATTAAACAAGCCAAAGAAGAAGCTTGGGCAAAATTATGCGCAGACCTACAAAATCAAAATACCTCAAACGCATGGCGTCTTGTAAAGCACTTTCAAGGCCAAGGACAATCTTCAGCAAAAAAAGAAAACCTGGTATATAAGGATTTGGATTTAGCAGAAAAGTTCATGAACATAGTTGCTCCTCCTTATGTCCCTTCCCGGAATGAGATCCAATTACCAATATGTACGGTTGATGACAACTCATTATCTGAAAAATTCACACTAAAAGAAATGATGACAGTATTATCCAATAAAAAAAAGACTCTGCCCTGGGTGTCGACAAAATAACTTATTCAATGATTAAAAAGTTACCCTCTAATGCACTCAACACTCTTCTAAAAATATATAATGATATATGGTTGGCCCATGGTCAACACTTCCCTGACAGCTGGAAACAAATTAAAATTTTCCCACTCCTCAAACCAAATACTGCAGCAGCTTGTGAAAATTCCTACAGACCAATATTATTGATGTGCTGCTTTATCAAAATACTGAACAGTCTTGTGTCTTGCCCGACTAGAATGGTTCCTGGAAAAAAATTAAATAATTCCCCCCACACAGTGTGGTTTTAGAAAACGAAGAGGCTGTATGGATCAATCAATCACTCTGACATCAGAAATAGAAATAGCCAAAACTAGGAATGAAACAATGGTCGTAGCCTCCCTGGACTTAAGCAAAGCCTATGACACAGTCAATATTGGCATTTTGATATCAAATATGTTTGTCTTGAACATACCTGTATGGTAGTTGAGTTTATTCTCCTACGCTGGCTGAGATGGCACTCTGGAAACTTAGTGCGCTGTAGTACAGTGACAGCTGGAATCTGCTGTCTATCTGTACCTGATGAGACGAAACAACATCGAAACAGCTTCCACTTGGCGGTGCATCTGCACCTTTGCCACCCAAGCTTTCGCAAGAGGGCAGGCTGCATAGCAGTGTGGTGGTGCCAACACTACCGTAGCGTGCCAGAAATGGCGGTTTAGGAGAATAAACTCAACTACGATAAACTTCCTGGCTAAGAAAGACCATGGACGATTCAACTGACGTCCATCTCAGTGGAAATACCTGTATGCTTTGTGGCATTCATATTTAATTGGCTAAAATCAAGAGTGAACGGTAGTCCTTGAGTGTGACTCTTTCAAGATTTCAAGGATAGTTCATTCAGGCCTACCACAGGGATGCACGCTCAGCCCAACACTCTTTTCCATTTACATCGCTGACAATAACAACCTACTATTTAGAAATGTTAGATCACTCCAATTTGCAGACGATATTGTTTTATTTTCAGCAAATAAATCGGAAAAAATGCCCATGAGTCACTACAATCCAACCTGATCAAGCTGAATGATAATTTTCAAGCAAGAGGTCTACAATTCAATGCCACAAAAAGTAAAATACTCATTTTCTCAAGAAAAAAGAACCCTTTGAAGCACAATTACACCCTAAATGAAAGCCCCATACCAACAGTTGACCATCATAAGATTCTTGGCATTGTAATAGATACAGTACACCTCGGATTATCTGGACCTCACATTATCCGGATCCCGGATTATCCGGACCGGTCCATCCGAGAAATTGAAAAATTAAAATCACGGCAAAAACGTGATTTTAACTAGTTTACGAGTGAAATTTTCCTTCTAAAATTAAAATGTAAATGTAATACATTACCGTACGCATTTTGAATTTCAATAGTTGAAGGAGTCACATTGCCTAAGCAGTAAATGAACGTACTTTTCTGGTTTGCTACTTGGGGCACTGGGAGGCGTAGCGCACGGCAATATTAGGAGCTAATTTCTTGCTGTGACTTGATGTGTCACGTTATTTTTTTGTGAGAAGAGTTAATGTATTAAGTTTCGAGTTACTTCAAGTTTTGTCATGATTATTCCAAGTTTGAGATATTTTGAAAAATTTCAAACCTAAACCGTGAGTACTGTAAAATTCAACATTATATTCGTATGACTAATAATGAAGTTTAGTTCTTAAATTTGTTTCAAAATTAATCCCCCGGAAAATTTGGAAGACTAACATGTTGTAACTGCTTTGATACGCCGTTTGCAGTATCAATTTAGCAGAGGCTAAGGTACGCGATCGCTATTTAGGCGATATTGTAATGACCTCGGATTATCCGGATTTTTGTTATCCGGATCGGTGTTCCGCCACATTAATCCGGATAATCCGAGGTGTACTGTAACAAGCTTAAATATGACAAACATATTGAATACATCCATTCAACCTGTTACAAAGAACTTGACATACTAAAATTCCTAGCAGCTCGGGGCAAAGGAGCCCATCCTAGATTTCTCCTTACAATTTACAAAACATTAATAAGATCCAAAATGGAATATGGTGGAATATTATTCAACAATCTAACAATCAATCTAAACAACAAATTGGAGAAAATTCAAAATGCTGCAATGAGAATCTGCATTGGTGCCTTAAAATCAACCCCAATACAAGCAATGTATAGAGAAACTGCTTTAGTCCCATTGGAATTAAGGAGAAAACATGGATCTGACAAATTGGCTTTAAAAATAATAAGAGATCCTTTCCACCCAGCCTTCATTCCCATCACAGAGCTCGCAATGTATGTAGAGCACCACCCTTACTGGGAAAAAAAGAAGACTCCAATGATAGTTCTTTCAATACATGTCAAAACCTAATTAAGGAAACCCACCAAAACGACAACTGTACAAATTACCACTTTTTGGACTAACCACCGAACATTCATGAACCTAAAATAAAATTGAAGAAAGACATAGACAATAAAACAGGAATAAAGAATGAACTCCCTCCTCTGGCAATAAAGAACAAAGTGCTACGAATTATCAATGAAAACTTCCTTCATCATAAACAGTTTTTCACAGACGGCTCAAAAAGCAATGACAAAGTTGGCTCAGGAATTTTCTCCCAATCAGACAATACCGAATTGGGTTTCAAACTCCCATCTGATGCATCGAATATCTCAGCCGAGCTTTTTGCTATCGAATGAGCTGTTAATTTTATCTCTGAAAACAAGCAAAACAAAGAATATGTCATTTTTACAGACTCTATGGTAGCAATTGAATTATTGGAACAAGGACTCAATGGTAACATCAATGAACCTATGGTCTACAGTATCCTAAATAAGTTGATGAAAGCAAACATAAATATAACAATTCACTGGATACCCGCACATGTCGGACTAGAGGGAAATGAAAAAGCTGACAAGATAGCGAAAGCCGCAGCTAATAGTGATCATTGTATAGATGATACTTTTGAACTCTCAAATAGTCCAAAGAATTTTTAAGCGTAAAGTCATATCCATAAATTACCAAAATTTTCAAAGGTCTGAAACTGGAAATTGGTACAAAGAGGTTCAACCCACAGGAATCCAAATCCCTTGGCTTAACTCATCCAAACTGAACAGATCCAAGATAAACACAATTTGTAGATTAAGATTTGGCCACTCTTACAACAAAGCTAAATTGTTTCAGATGGGTAGGGCAGACTCCCCACTCTGTCTAAATTGCATTCAAAATGAAACGGAATCCCTAGAGCATATCATCATTCACTGCACAGCCTACAAAAGAAATCGGGAAATTCTTTACAAAAAGCTAAGGAAAGAAAATTGGATCACATCCCCCTCTCTAGTTGACTTACTCAAAATAGAGAATACAAACATTTGGAACCACTTATTAGACTTCCTAAAATCTATCAACAAACATCTTTAAATCAATTTGTCCCTATGTATTATGTTAGGTTAGGTTCTCCTGGGCTCCCGGTTTTCTTCTTTCCGCGGCCGCCCTGTTTCCGGTGTCCCAGCCTGATAAGCCCCAGGCGTGAAGACCAACCTAACTTATCCTAGTCTTTAGTCCTCGCATAATCAAGTTTAAAACTGAATTAAACTAACCTTTGTTTTCTTTCTCTTACAGATTTGGTTAATTTTGTGTGTGTAAAAACATTCTAACACGACTAAAACATACAGCCTGTAAAAGGAAATTTGAAAATAATTAAAGGAAAAATGAGGCATCATGACATTTAGTCCTGCCTGCGAAAGCGAACAAGAAAGAAAGAAAGAAAGACATCTACGTAAAATGCCCCGAACTAACCTTGTCGGCCATTTTGTTATCCCCTAGTTATCCTAACATTTTTTACCAACTCCTTACAAGAAGAAGAAATAATTGTTCGTCCGGTGGTTTGGTAGTCTTGATAACTTCCTTGGTCTTTAACATAGGTCGCCAAGAGGTGAAGAGGTTAGAGTTACAATCTTATAAGTATTTCGCCTCTAGTTACAATGTCAGGTTAGAAAACGTTAGGAGCAGGAGCTGTTGCTGTCGGCTTCTACTTCTTCACTCTTCACTCTTCAGGCCGCCGCTTGACTTAAGATCTCTAACAGTAAAAATTGTGTTTCAGATTAGTCATTTCACAGTTTCATCATGGGGAAAGTTAAAAGACCTGAGAAGATATGCGCAAAAATAGGACCATCTGTTTTAAATGCAGATTTGTCCAAATTACATGAAGAGTCAATGAAATTAATGGCTAATGGTGCGGACTATTTACATCTTGATGTCATGGATGGTCATTTTGTGCCTAATATCACTTTTGGACACCCAGTGATTCAGTGTTTGACAAGCAAGATGAAGAATGTGTTTTTTGAAACACACATGATGGTTTCAAACCCAGATCAAGTAAGAGATTTAACAGTTCAATATTGGAATCGGGCTCCTATTTTTAGGCTTCAGGGGTGCAAGTTCCGCAGAAGGAGCACACCCATGTAACGGGTAAAATTTGTAGGGGGGTATAAATTTACTGATAAATAGCTAGAGGAGGTGATTTGTTATGGCTAGTTGCTTAGGCCTAGCTATAAAAAGGGTAAAGTTACCTGGTGTAGGTTTAACTAGGTTGAACCCTAGCCTAAGCCTTTGTTTGCCATAAACCTTGCCCATCCTTTGGTTGGTTGACATAGTTGGGCAGCTCATGAATGCAGAGAAATATAACCTAAGTCACACTAGGTGCACTGCTAACCATTGCTGAAAGCCCATAAACCAAACACAAGGCTAACCTCTCTCGCCGGTGTCACAGCCCATAGTGTTGACATGAAGTTGATTTCATAAAACTTTATAGTTAAAACACTTGTGACACTAGTTGTGAATAATTGCCCCCACACTTGTCTGTTAAATGTAAAAATCCCTTCTACGGCCATAATAAACATCGTCTGTTTTTAGCATCATAACCTCAATCATGTTTGTTGAGGTGACAGATGACAAGAGATGCTGGATTGACAGCTGACAGTGGCAGTGGTGCTACGTCACGATCACAGCCACTGGTGATCAGGTGTTTATCCCCTCCCTGTCCCTTCCTTGGAGGGGAAGTTTTGGAGGGATGAACCCGGAGGATTAGCGGGTGGATTATTCTGTTTCTGGTTCTTGAACTGTACGGTCGTTTCTACTAGACCTCGTCCGGTGCGAATCCATCGCGACGAACCTAGTGTGTGTTAGCCGACAGATCGGAACCCGAGATCGACGTTTTACTCGTTTGAGTGCTTAGTGTGATACGTAGCGCTTCCTGCGTATCATTTGTGCCGTTTCGCACTTCGAATTTAATTAACCCCATCGCGTTTGTCACGGGGTGATTTGACTCCTTTTGCCACTTAGACGCGGGTGGGGAACCTGCGTGTCAGAACAGGACCTACGTGTGCAGGCGACCTGTGGCGTTGGTTCCCGAGTAACCGTGGTTGGTGAAACCGTGGTGTTGGGGAGAAACGCGGTGGACGGTAACGTGAGTACGTTATTGTGGATAAATTTGTTTGCTTTATTTTTTCTGCAAATTAATAAAACTTATCATTTTCAATTGGCTTTACCATCAGGTGTGTACGATGATGATGGTACAGAAGCGTTGCGTTTGCGGGCTCTAAGTTCACACCTGAATAATTTTAAGTTTGATAGAAATCTGCACCTATTCAAAATTAATGAACCCTGGAACAGACCCAGCTGCCAGACTTGAGCGATTCCGCTGGCATAAGTCTGAGGCGATATCTCGTGTCGTAAGGAAAATTAATTTTATTCCGTTTTCGAGAAATTCGTCACACCCACTCTATCTTGGGGACATGGTGGGAACCGGGGTTGTCGGGTGGGGGACGAACTATCGAAAGCCCACAACCGAATACAATCGATAATATCGATAATATTATATCGATAGTTCAATCGAATGGATACATCGAGTTATCGAATGTTATAGTTATCGGTGTAAAATCGGTGGTACCCATTCTGGTGACGCCCTGAGTGGCGCCGTGTACATCACCAGGGCCGACTGCTGCAGCCCGCAGGGGAGCGCCTTTGGCGCCGCGGCTGCAGCAGCGGCCAAGCTCTTAGAGATAGAAAAATTTGTAGTCGGGCAAAAGTACCAATGGGGAAAAATTGCAGCCAGTCAAAAACACGTTGGCTATTTTAAAACAGCGCAAAATAACCAAGTGAATAATACAACCTATCTTATTGCAGGCCGGGAAAGACGTATTTGAGTGTAAACAAACGATATATCGATATTTCCTATTGATAGACATTTCATAGTTAGTCGGTCAAACTTCACAACCATTCAGAGGGAACCAATAGCAATATGGCTGTTTATGATTGGCTATTCCGCTCTGATGGGTGGGGCTTTCATTCGATGTATCGATGGAATGTGTAATGAATATATCGATATATCGATTGTATTCCCCCCAATTTCCCAGAGTAATAATGTAAAGGTAACGACGATATCAATAGGAAATATCGATATATCGTTTGTTTACACTTGTGGAAACTCGATTGTTCCCCACCCAACAACCCCGGTTCCCACCGACTCCCCTAGATAGTTATGCAAATGAAATCGGTGATATCTTGATTGCTCGGTGATATATCAATTGTCAATATTGATATATCGTTCATTTGGATATCTGACTATCGATTGTTCCCCACCCAAGAACCCCGATTCCCACCGGGTCCCCTAGATAGTGAGGTGAAGCGTGCTCCTTCTGCGGAACTATAACCGGCCTGGTGCACAATACGGGCGACAAGAGACAGGCGGCGAACAATAATTCACTTCTGGTCAAGATTCGAATAGTTTTGAATTGCCGTTCCTAAAAAAGGTATTTCATTACTAAATTACTAATAATCCCCCTCGTATTTCCAATCTGACAAAATGAAATCCGCTTCTTCACCAACAAAAGCATTGTCGTGGTATCATCCTCAGTAGAGATTCTAACCTCAAACATTGCAATAATATAACAATGCAAATGGTGAGCGATAAGTGTCACGAAAAATATTTTCAAACCTGACCAGCGACAAAAACGACACTGAGAAACACCATTGAATGCCGCTCACCGCTTGGGACAGTCGTAGCTACTGCCTTCAAAATTATCACCTGGCAAGTAAATGCTAGCCGAAAATCAAACATTGTCGCTTGTATTGTACCCAAGGCCCTAGGCCTAAATATCCCTGCAGTGGTGCAGGACAAAAAAAATCTTTGGGTCATTCCAAGTCAGATCATCCAGAAGAAAAGGAATTGTAACATACTATCTCAGAATTTGATGAAACTTAATGATTTTGATCTTTTCACATGCCTAAGAAAGAATACCAAATTTTAGCTTCTTATCTCAAACGTTTTATTTCTTACAGACATTTGAAATTTGTAAAAATCTGTTGTTTCTGTTGCTCCCAAACTCAAAGATAAACTTGCATAGCTGAAGAAAAAAATTTGTATCTTTGCCATTTTTAATCCAATTTTTATGAAAATTTGCAGTAATATTAAGTAAAGTCAGTTAAATCCAGGAAAAAATAAATCATAAATTTCTTGATGACGCACTGAGCTCCACAGAGTTCAGTATGGGATACCTGTAAGCCGAAGAGAGGTTTAACATATTTTCACCAAGCTAACTGACATTTTCAACCTAACTTGCCCTGTTAGTCCCCGAAACGCAATGAGAATCTCCAAATGCAAGGACAATGAAAGCGGAGTGGCCTGGTACAATGATAATCTCAAGAAACTTAAGGAAACAGTTATGGCTTACCGTACTGTCTACAGGAATCTCAGGACTGATACCTCTTATAGTGCATACAAGGAACTTAGAAATCTCTATAAAACTACTGTTAATAGAGCTAAGTTAGACGCAAATGCCGACTTCATCGAGCGATCAGCAAACAGATGCCAAGCGGCATGGACGATAGTTAGAAGAGTTTCTGCAAAGAAGAAAGAGGCTAGTAACGACCACTCTGCCGAGGTCTTCAATAAATTTTTCATCGACTCTGTCAACGAGGTACGAGCCAGCATCCCTCATAATCCTCAGTCACCGCATCACTTCCTGCAGCATGTGAAGAGGCCCAGCCCAGGGAAAGCAAAAAATGGTTGATTTTCAATGAATATTCAACAAATATCAACCAGAAGAACCCACAGAAATTTTATTATGATAAGTTGAAAGATAAGCGAGATATTGAGTTTTATTTATTTACCATTTATAAGGTTAACATTGGACAACGTACCGTATTAACAACATTCAATATCTCAGCAATCAATAGACATAGAAAAAAGATTCAAAGTACTAAAACATTTGTTTTTTCAAGCTGAATTCAATTGTGCCCAAATCCAAAATTTGTTGTTTTAAATTTTTTCATTTAAAAAATTCAGAAAACATATTTGGAAATTTTTTAAAAGATTTTGTTGTTTATAAAGCATGAAAAAAGCCATGTGTTTTGTTGCTGCATCTGTTAGGAAATTAAAGTAGATAAGTTTAAAAAAAAGTTTACTTGATTATCATTGTGCCTTTAGGAGGTATTAATTTTTTTGTAAAACTGTCATCGGACTAAAAATATAAAAAAAACTAAAAAAATGTTTTTTTAATGTCCTAAACATAGAAAGATATTTATTATGATTTATTTTTTCCTGGATTAAGCACACTTTACTTAATATTACTGCAAATTTTCATAATAATTGGATTAAAAATGGCAAAGATATAAATTTTTTTCTTAAGATATGTAAGTTTATCTTTGAGCTCGGGAACAACAGAAGCAACAAATTTTTACAAATTTCAAATGTCTGTAAGAAAAAAACCGTTTGAGATGACGCTACAAATTTTGTATTCTTCAATAGGCATATGAAAAGGTCAAAATCACCAAGTTTCAAATTCTGAGATGGTGGGTTACATGGCCTGGATGACTTGATATGGTCTCCCTTTACATCTTGAAGAAATTGAGACGTTCTGAACCAACTGGCTCAATTTCTTTCCACAAAATTTGCTCAAACTGAACTCAGAAAAAAAACGTCTACCTCTGCTTACCAACTCAGCAGAGAAATAAATTAAATTCAACATAGAGGGTGTCCCAGTTTTTATCGGTGAGGACCAGCTCAGTCTTTTCGAATCAACAGATTTTTTAGGAGTGAGGTTAGATATTAGTCTCTCTAGTCTCTCATGTTCTAATCAAATTGACAAATAAAAAAAACACATTTTCTCATGGCTTTAAAGTGTTGAGAAAAACCAGTAAGTTAAATAATGTCAAACTGTCCAAAAAAATATTAATTTTAGCTAAATAGAATCCCATTTAGTTTACCCAATAGCATTCTGGGGTGGACTTTGAAACTCACGTGGACAGAGTTTTCGTTTTGCTAAAGAAGGCCATTAGGGCTATTTTAAGATTACTACCATGGGCTCACTGTTCTGATTTTTTCTAAGAATTAGATAATGACTGTTAATAGTCTGTATTTTTACGAGCTCATTCTTTTTGTAAGAAATCAATATCTTTTGGACTATGAAAGAAGAAACCATCGTTATAACACTCGGTTTAAGATATCATTTTCTGAATCATTTAACTTAGCCATTTTTAAAGTAAGCTTATGTAGGTACTAAGGTTTACAATTTTACCGCTGTGTTCTGTTGGGCAACTGTGTCCTTCTTGTGTAAAAGGCTCAGTAAATGACCATAACGTCACTTAACAAACAATACCGCCTATCTGACAAAATTTGGGAAATTGAGTTTTTGTTATCCTAGCAACCGACATGTTATTCTGCATGTAATGGTGGCCGTAGTTCATTGAAAATCCGAGGGATAGCGTTGGTATAGGCTATGTTCTAATTTGACAATATTTGAATTTATTTCTTACAATACCGCCTATCTACCGCAGATAGGCTGTATTGCCAAAACAGTTTTTCTTCTCTCCTGTAAAGTTTTTATTAATCAGAGCGGCTGTAGTTCACCGAGATCCCTAAGAATAGCGTTTGTAGACGCAATGTTATAATTTGACAATATTTGACTTTATTTCTTACAAACCGCAGATAGGCTGTAAGAAAAATATATCTTATCTCTTATATCTTAAAATATATCTTATATCTTATCTACCGCAGATAGGCTGTATTGCCAAAACGGTTTTTCTTCTCTCCTGAAAAGTTTGGGTTTTGTCAGATAGGTTATATTGTTAGTTGACGATAAGTGACTTATAAAAAAATTGTCATCTACTGTTGCTGGTAAATGGGCTTTTTCTGTAAAATCATTTGTATTTTGCAGTGGATTGAGGAAATGTCGAAAGCAGACGTTGATCAGTACACATTCCATTTGGAAGCAACAAAAAATGTCACCTTTACCTGTAGAAAAGTCAGGGAATCTGGAATGAAGGTGAGTCATAGTTAACAAGGTCAGCCTGATGGAAGTCAACAGTTAGTTTTTGTACTAATCATAATCCCGACGTGTGCTAGTGGTGTACTGGGGATGGTTGAATAACGTCCAGTTGGAATAATGTCCAATAGGGAATTTTTGTGGAATAACTTCCAAAAATCCCTGCTTTCGTCCTTGTCAACAGATATAGTAAATTAAAACGTGTGAGAATAACGTCCAGTGAGAATAAAGTCCATGATACAGTACAAACAAAAAGTTTCTGTGTCACAAAGAGCTCTAGCTTTTGTAAGGGACTGTCTTGGACGTTATTCCACAAATAAATGAAATGTGAAAACTAGTTGAGTCAGAATAACGTCCAGTAGAATAAAGTCCAGGAAGGGTGCTCGCCGCGCCGTCATACATTTGTGCTCACATTTTGTCTCAGTCCCTTTGAAGGAGTTATTTTATCAAGCAAGTCAAGGACTGTTGACACAAATTAATTGTTATTAATATCAGCTATTTATCGAACTCTTTATCTCTGTATGCACAAAGTTTTCTTGCCAAATAAAAACTTGAAAAGTGTTTCTTACTAGATAAACGAAAACATAAAAAATAACATTTTTATTATAAATTGCAGTTGTTGGTGTGTTGATCAACCAACTGTAGCGGTCTCTGATAAATACATACAATTTCCTTTAGAGTTCCGGCCAAAAGGCGGGTGAGTGAGTGTGCTGCTGGCGTGCAAAATATGTTTTTGGCCTCATTTACCCATCTGAAGTTATAGACAGTTATGCTCTTTGTTTATGTTCTCCAAATCAGCTGAGTAAGTTCTCCAAACGCATACCCAAGTAAATGTGCTTGTATCTGTTGGAAATATGTTCAACTACTTAACTGTGTAGAGGAGCGGAGGTGTCTTTAACATCAAGTCATTTATACAGCTAGAGTTTCCATTTTTCGTCACCCGCCTAATAATTTGGCCGGAACTTTAGATGTAAATGATCTATTCTATATATTAATACGCAACCGGTTTTCTTTTCACAGACAGCCCTCAATAACGGCTGGACGGATTTTAACGTTTGAGGTGTCAAATTAAAGGATTTTTATGTAGATTTGTCAATACGTCTCAGAATTTTTAGAAAGGGCGTCACTAAAGTACAGTAAAGGGCTAAGTTTTGGAACAGTGGCTCTATCCATCGACGTTTGAAAAGTTCAGTTTACTATGTTTACAACTGAACACCCGATCATGCTTAGAAATAATTTTACAGGTAAGTCACATATTGCAGCACGTATAATTTATTTTTCGAGCAGAGCGGTTTTTATTTTTACAGCTAAGATTACAACATAACGAAGTATTGTTTTGATTGCTTTTCCGGTGCAATTAACAGTTTATCTATATACAACGTAGTTTACGATATGTGAGGTGGAAAGCGAAAAGGGACCTCTTGTCGGCGAAGAAATTTTTCAGTATGGTCGATATAACCGATTAGGGTCAAAAATATCGAAATTCGGGTCTCTGTCGATTGTTATACCTGATTTATCATAGAACAGGCCTGTATCGGTTAAAATATCGAATCGAAGTTATATAAGGTCGAAATAAATCATTTTGTTAGCCTCTGCATGGCTTGAGAAA
Source organism: Flexamia atlantica (assembly GCA_035578135.1). NCBI lineage: Eukaryota > Metazoa > Arthropoda > Insecta > Hemiptera > Cicadellidae > Flexamia > Flexamia atlantica. The sequence goes on from JAQJVK010000071.1 coordinate 1,139,844, forward strand.
AGGGACCTCTTGTCGCTCAATGTTATTTCGCCATAATGTTAAACGACAAGAGGTCCCATTTCCAACATGCACTTCGTAAGCAGACTTTGGTCCAAAAACTGAACTCTCCTGGATTCTAGCGGAATTTTAGAGAACTACAACGAAGTTTGGTGAAAAGAGAACAAAATTTCTCACCAATTTCATTCGGTCCCGACAAGAGGTCCCTTTTTATAAACGATATTTTGGCTAGAAAACTTTGTCTTTTCAAGAGACTATTTATACAAAGAGTAATAATAGTAATTTTTATTGTAATAAATGAGCAATTGATTATATATTATTGCTCCTTGAATGCCTCAATGATGAGCCAAATTTAAAATAAACAGGGTAATTTGATTACAAAAGATAGTGTTGGGAATTTTAGTTTTTGTGGCTGCAGCACTGAGAGCGATGCAACCTGTCAGTTGAACCAGTGTTATCCCGGTAGGTGATGTCTTATCAGTGCGAGTTCTACAGTTGTTATGATAAAAAACTTTATAAAACAATGAGATAACAGTAAAATATTCAGTTTTAAAAGGGAGAATAAAACAGATTCCCCCTCTTGGGGGATTCTCCTCTTGTCGTTATGGAGAATAACATGGGGCCGACAAGAGCTCCCTTTTCTGGAATACGACTTTTTACGATATGCTTCGATAAAAATATTATTTTTCCTGAAAACTACTGTGAGTTAAGACAAAAATTGGTATTCCACTGAAAGAAGACATTAAAAGCTTTCTTTTGATACAAAAATCATTTCTTAAATACGAAAAATATAGGTTTTATGCGTATGTGAAATTTTCAAATAGATTTTACTCAAAATGACCCGTTTATCTCACGAAATTTCAAAGTCCTATAACTTTACAAAAAAATATCGTAGACTCATGGGACTTGCGCCAAATTGTTAGGAATTAAATGAAGAATTCAAAAATGTTTATAACTCAAAATCAAAAATTCCCGACATTAGGTCCCTTTTCGCTTTCCACCTCACATATATCAATACATTTCAGTATAGTACTTTTTGTGATTTTATTATCTTGAGCCAATTTAGTTTGGATTTGGTGCAGTTATTAGAAGAAGACGCACATTGACCGGTAGGAGGGATTAACAGCATAGAGATCGCTGGGGATTACGAACGTAATCGCTGGCAACGCCCTCCCGATGCATTTGATGGGTACAGAGCGGTATCACTAGATCGTCGTGGTGCTCCTTGCGGCCCAATGAACTTAAAATGTTTACATTTCGGCGGCTTGCATTTCATGAATGAAAAGACTGGTAGAGATAATGCATCATTAACACTTTGCTCCCATAAAGGAAAGGTCTGTCTGTCTAATTTGCGGATTTCGCTGTATTTTCAAGATATTAAAGAAAACTCTCGATCTGAAAACAGGGCTATATATTTTTTAGTTCGGCCTTGGACTGTTAGACTTACAAGGCCAATGTTAAGATTATGCAACTCGAAAATTAATTGTATTTCGTTATTAGATTTTCTCTGGCCAAGTAGAATCTGCATATAACACGGTTTTTAGGCATAAATTACTTATTTCCAGACTGAAGGTAGTCCTCGGAACCGTTTTTGAGATAATTGTACAAACAAGCATGCAAGCAAGATAACATTACTCATAATATGCAGGAGGAAGCATGTTTATAGGGTGAACGTGTGCCGTAACGGCTCCTTAAAAAGTGTTTGACTCAATGGTTTTTTCGTATGTAATTATCGTCAAACTGTGCATGGTTATTTATTATGTGATACTTTTTTGTCTCAGTAAGTTTGTACCGGATTATGAATGGTTTATGTGAAATAAATGATTAGAACAGTGAATCCAAGAGTTGTTTAATCAGTGAGGGAGTGAAGGTTAAGTCACATGATCCGCTCCAGCTGCTTGGTGAGAGGTGGCGCCACCGCTCGGCCGCAATACCCGCAATAAGAGCAATAGTGAGTTATCTGTTGAAATTGAGTGTTGTTATTAAATGACATTTCGGAGATTAAGTGTGACAACAAACAATTTAAAAATGATGTTTCTGAACTAAAGGAGGACTTAAAACAATTTAAAAATGATATTAGCAAGTCTATTGATATGGTGTTTGAAGGAATAAATGATTGTCAAAAGGCAGTAAATAATAACAGGTTAAAAATCACGTCCACAGAAAACTCTATCCAAGACTTAAAATCGGAAAACATAAGTTTAAAGACGAAAATTATTAATTTAGAGAAAGCATTACGATCATCAGAGCAGTACTCTCGCAGCAATTGTATCGAGGTACTTGGTGAGCCTGAAGATAAGAATGAAAACATAATGGAGGTAATAAAACGTATTGCACGTAGTCTACATTTTGATTTACGAGACACGATGATCGACGCAGCGCATCGGCTATCGAAAAATCCTAACAATCCACAAGAGCCGAGAGGAATAATTGTCAAGTTTTGCCGCCGCCTTGATATGGAGGAGTTGCGCAGGAAGGCCCATGTAAAAAACGGTTTCTCTGCGGCGGAACTCGGCTTCCAGAGCGAGAGCAAGATATTCATCAACCTGTCATTGACGAGGATCCTGTGGGCTGAAACTTGCGCTTTTAAGGAATCTCATAGCTACAAGTAGCCTGGTGGATCACCGGCGCTGGGAAAATATTCATCCGGAAGGAGGAAGGTGCGAAAGCTGTGCTGATAAGATGGACTTACACCGTCTGAAGTAGGCCAAACTGGAACTGTTGTTGTTTTGCAAGTATGTATTGTTGTTATTATATTGTTTCATAGTTTATATATCGTTTCTTAACACGTTGAGCGCGAAGGACAAGAATTCTCGTCCTGCGGTAATGGCACCAGTGGCGCAAGGCGAGAAATCTCGTCCTCCTCCCATGCCAACAACCTTGCTTTAGTGTGAGCTCAGCCTCGTACGGGGACTGTGTTGTGCAATTGCCACGTTTTTGGTATGCATCGCTACAACTTTTGGCGCGCGTAGTTTCCGTGTAAGCCTTTCGTTTTTTTTTGTGCTTAGTGTTAATGTCCACTGCATTGTGCCAAGTGTCGACGTTGGTTTAGTACAATGGAGGAAAAGAATGGTGGCGAAATTATTGAAAACGTGTTTTCCGAAAATTAAGAAGATTCTGAATCCTTGTCTGGGAGTTCAGACGACGATGATGATGACATCACCCCCCCTCAATGGTCGGCCATTCCTGGTGCTATGGCGGGATTGCGGGACATCCCATTTACATATATTTTTTGTTGTAAATATATTTTTTATACAAATATGATGTTATAAGAACAATTGAAAAAAAAAAAACTATTTACTGTGTTCTTGTGGGCGTGTGGGGCTAAAAATAGTGACTGGTTGGGCAAGGACAAGCACCAGTGCCTAAGGACGGGAATTCCCGCCCCAGATGTGACGTCACAATTTCGGCTGAAATCGTCACTGACACATCCAGATGCATCATTTTGGATACCCTGACATAATTTTTGAGTCAATAATAACATTATCAGTTTTTCGCATTTTAGGGTCGCAACACTCATAATTATTAGCACTGAGCGTGTTAAGTTTAAAACATTTTCATTAGTTGTTATTTATTTGTGAGGCCTACAGTATACCTCGGATTATCCGGATTAATGTGGCGGAACACCGATCCGGATAACAAAAAATCCGGATAATCCGAGGCCGTTACAATATCGCCTAAATAGCAATCGCGTACCTTAGTCCCTACTAAATTAACTCATTTCTGCCCACTGTCGACATTTGTAGACACTGACCTTACAAATTTTTATCACGGATACAATTTAGCATTTGAAACAAAGAGTATTTTATTTTTATCTATTGGTATCCCTGCTAAGCAGCTACAGTGTTTGCCACCATTTTGTAGTGTACGTGTGAGTAGGAAATTTTAGATTAAGAACCTCTGCAAGACAAGCTATGTCATATTTTGAATCCTAAGTGTTATTACTATTAATCTTTTAATTTTTTATTGAATATACAATTGTTTAGATATATTTAGGAACTACTACAACAAATACAATCGTAGCTTAGTTTATTTTTTTACAAGAACATAGTTTTATTCCTTTGCAAAAACTGATGTCGACAAATGTCGACAGTGGTCACGAGTGGTTTCAGGTCCATTATTGTCAGAGGCTATTTTATTTATTATCATTCGCTATGTAGTATGGAGTTACACGGCAATAACACCATAGATACAGCAGGACGTCTGAGCTCAAAAGAGCTCCAGTTGTGTACCAGCTGACGTCCGCTACAGCGGAAAACACTTCTTGGACACTGTGGAAAAGCAAGTCTGATGTACCCATTGTGGAAAGGCTACAAGAAAAATCTGCGGTACATGTCGAGTTGGTTGCCATGTTCTGTGTGACAAAACATTTTACTCGCTATGACCCATCGTTCAAACTCTGCACAGATTTTTGGGTAAAAATATTACGGGACCTTTACGGAAATTCATGGAAGAGACTTTTATTTTGGTTTTATTTTAGATTTGTTAAAAATGTTTTATATTCCAGCAATTATTTTTGAAAGTTACTGATATCTTATCACATTTATCAAATCTTTTATGTATTGACCGTTTTGACTGCATTTTTATGGTTTAATTTACTATTAAGTTTTACTATCGATTGTATAACTAAAAACACTGTGTGGTATACATTTTTTACTATTACATAAAAATTTTCCCATTGTAGTTGATTGTAACTTACCTTGTTTATAAACTTTTTTACATAATGTCCTTTTACCTGACTTTTTATTGCGGTATTTACTATATCTTCACACCTAAACTTGTGAAACTTAGTGTTTCCTACCAATAAATACTTTTTGTTTTTGTGTGTTTTTTCCAATTTCTTTTGTTTAGTTTGTCATTTTATACACTTAGAAGTATAATAGGTCAAATTTATGTTAACAATTACAAACCTGATGACGCTCGCTGTCGGCTATTTCGTCACTTACACACTGTACCCATTCGTGTCCACTGTCGACATATGTCGACATGCCATAATTTATATAAAAATGAGTATAAAAAATTAAAAACAATCAAAATATATGTTTTTGTACCATTAACAACAAAGTACTTAGCAGAAAACGAAATCCAAGAAAAAAAAAATAATTTGGGCATAAATGGGTTGATGCTGCAAACGGCGTATCAAGACTATATTAAAAAAATACAACATGTTAGTCATACAAGCTTATTCGGAATACAAATAATTTTTCGAACTGCGCTTGATTCTTCTTTCAGTCTCGTACCGTACTTGACCCAACACCTAGTTCCTTAGCTAATTTTTTACCTGGTTCTCTCGCGTTAACTCTTTTGACAGCATTCAGTTTCTGTTCTAAGGTTAAAAAAACGTTTTTCCTTTTACAATCAATCACTTTGAAACTCAATATCTGTTCACACAAAGAGTTCACAACTATGAACATAATATAGCCTTAAATAACAGTAATAAACTAACTCGCAAAATTGCCGTAGTCTACGCATTTGTTTATTACTGCTAAGGCCCCAAGTAGCAAACCAAAAAACTACGCTCATGAAAATGCTGTAATGTACTGTTTAGACAATATGGATCCTTCAATTAATTAATTGTGTTTTCAAATGCGTAAAATTATGTATTGTATTTGCACTTTACTTTTAGAAGGCGCATTCCATTCTTGAACTCGCTAAAATCATGTTTTTGCCATGATTTTAATTTTTTAATTTCTCTGTTGGACTGGTCCGGATAATCCGGGATACGGATAATGTGGGGTCCGGATAATCCGAGGTGTACTGTATATCTGTTCGTTATTTATTATATATTTATTTTTCGATATCCATTATTATTTTTTTTTTTTTTTTTTTTTACGTAGGAGGAACGCTTTATGCGCGAACCCAAGGAACAGTGTGGGACTCCCTCTCAGATGTTGGTCGAGGTGTACCCACTAAACCTCCTACGGAGCCGCGGGGAAAAAACCAGGCCGGAACCCTTATCGGACAACTTCAGCACTGGTCCGCGTGTCTTGCACCCTGACGGGTCAAGTCACTGTTTCAGGATACTTAGAGGTCACCTAAGCATCCATCATCTCGCTTCCGCCGAAGTACGGATTGCACGAAAAGCGCAATCGCTCTCCAGGATTCTTCGTTGCGAAGCATTGCTCCCACAACGACGTCCGGGGATAGATCGCCGACTGCAGAAACAAGCCTCCTCCTATCTTCAGCGAAACGTCTGCACCGGAAAAAGGTATGATGAGCATCATCCACCTCCTCCGGGCAGTACCTACACTGAGGTAACCTCACCTTTCTCATGCGAAAAAGGTAATCCCTGAAGTAGCCATGACCCGCCAGGAATTGACACAAGAAGAAATCAATTTCCCCAAAGGTACAGCTCAACCACGGGCTGATGTCTCGAATGAGACGAAATGTCCATCGCCCTTCTGGTCCGTCGTTCCACCGCTCCTGCCAGGCCCGCAGAGTGACGAGTCTCGCCTCCTCAGCAGCTTGGTCTCTGCCGAGATCCGGAGCGCGGCGAAAGATGTTCTGCCTCTCAACGGCGAGCAAATCGAGGGGAATCACTCCAGCCACAACCATGACAGCCAGTCCAGACACGGTGCGATACGCACAGGCGATCCTGAGCGCAGCCCTGCGTTGAACAGAGAGAATTCTCTTGCTGTGTTTCTTGACTCCCATGGCACCCGCCCACACTTCTGCGCCGTAGAGAAGAATGGCGTTGACGGTGGACATGAGGAATCGCCTCTTGCTAGCCCTCGGACCTCCGATGTTCCCCATCAATCTACTGAGCGACAGAACAACCCTCGCCGCCTTGTCGCAGACAGTCTGGATGTGCTCCCACCACGTGAGACGGCAGTCGAGCACAACTCCCAGATACTTCGCCGCAGTCTTCGTCTGGACCTCGACGTCACCGACAGTCATGGGGATTACTGTGCGGATCCTCCGTCGAGTGAGCATGACGATCTCGGTCTTGGCGACCGCCAGCTCAAGTCCATGACCGCTCATCCATCTGTTGACCCGAAACATCACCTGGTTGAGGCGAAGCTGGGCCAACTCCGGATCCCGAGCCGTGATGACTGCGGCTACATCGTCTGCGTAGCCCACGAGAAAAACTCCTGGTGGCATCTCGAGGCGAAGCAACCCGTCGTATGCCACATTCCAAAGGTCAGGGCCGAGGATCGACCCTTGTGTCGCGCCGGCTGTGACCACTTTGGAACGGACTCCTGCTTCAGTGCTGTACACCAGCTTGCGATCCTTCAGGTAGTCCTGTACCACGACCAAGAGGTAGTCGGGTACCCTGAAGTCACGCTGCAGCGCCTCGAGCATATCCACCCAACGGGCAGAATTGAACGCGTTCCTCACGTCCAGGGTGACCAGCAGCACGATCGGCCTGGCCAGATGGCAGGTTGTGTCAGCCTGCTGGACGGCGCCCAGGACTTCAGTTACGGCATTCAGGGTTGAGTGGCCTTTCCGAAAGCCGTGTTGCCGAGGGGACAAGTCCCCGGCGGCTTCGACGGCCGACCTCAACCTGGGTTTCAGCAACCTCTCAAAGAGTTTACCCGCCGTGTCCAGCATACAGAGAGGTCTGTACGCCGACGGGGACTCTGGATCACCTTTGCCTTTACTGATGAGCGCCAGTCTAGCTATCTTCCAGCGTGACGGAAACACACCCGCCGCCAAACACGCGTTGAACATGCGCAGCAGCAAGTGTGGGTGAGTTTCCACCACAACCTTCAGAGCCTCAACCGGGATGCCATCTGGGCCTGGAGCTCTGTTGTTGTGCACGGCAGACGATGCTGCCACAAGCTCCTGTTCCGTGAACAAAGGAACATCAGGAACCGGCCTCACAACTCTCTCCTCCCGCCTCACTGGGTGACTTGGGAAAAGAGCGTCGACGATGGCCGTGACCGTTCCTGCAGACATAGCCGCGCTGCTGGCCCCCATTCCCCCGAGCTTCTTCGTGACGAGCTGGTACCCCCTACCCCACGGATCGGAGTCAACCTCCCGGCACAGCTCCTTCCAGCAGCGAGCCTTACTCAGGCGAATGGCGCTGGCCAGAGCTTTCTTCGCAGCCTTATGCTCTGCCGACCTGGCTAAAGCCTCCGGTCGGTTTCGAGCTCTCTGCGCTCTTCTGCGAAGCATCAGCGCCGTTCTCCTGAGCTCCGCGATCTCGTCCGTCCACCAGTAGACTTGGCGACGACCCCGGACAGGTTTTTTCCGAGGCATCGACGAGTCGTATGCACGCTCGATCAGCTGCATGGTGGAGCCAACCAGAGTCTCGACCTGCTGTCGGTCAGTGGTGTCGAAGCGATCCGTCTGACAGGCCTCGGGGCTGCGACTGAGCCGCTCGACGAACTTTCCCCTGTCCAGTTTGGCCGAGTTCCAGCCAACTGGGTTTCGGGTACTGGACTGACGAGACGACCCGATTTCTTCCAGGTGAAAGGAGATGAAGTCGTGGTCACTGGCAGTGTACACGTCCATCACCCCCCACTCTGCTAGCAGAGGAAACAACCCTGCCGATACCAGCGTGACGTCTGGTATGGAATCGCCGAAACCAGGTCTTCGGTAAGTCGGCGTGTTCCCTCTGTTCGCGACTTCCAGGTCGAGCCTCGAGGCCATCTCCAGGATTTGTCTCCCACGGGCGTTAGTGACGGGCATGCCCCACTCAACGGCGCGCGCGTTGAGGTCCCCGGCCACTATTACGCCCCCCGAGACATCTTGAAGATCGTCTTCCAGCGCCTCCAACCTCTCCCGGTACTCCTGGGCGGAATAGTTGGGAGATAGGTAGACGCTGTAGACGGTGACGCGCCGAAGTCTCACCCAGACGTAACCGTCACCGGATCCGTGACCCAACACCTGGATCCCGCGACTGTCTGCAATCCAGAGAGCCGCGGTACCAAGCCGGTCATAAAACCATGATGAACTGGTTTTGATCCGGTAGGGTTCGCTGACGATCGCGATCTGGGCTTTGACCTCGCAAGCAAGCTGTTCCAGAATGGCGTCAGCCGCTTGACTCCGCTGCAGGTTAGCCTGGACAAAACGGATCATTTCGCGGCAGATCGAGTCTTCTTGGCGTCCAGGGCTTTTCTGAAAACCCCGCATGCACCTGAGCCCGGGTAGTGATCCGAAGACACTCCGGGTGTACCGGCACAGAGGACGCAAGAAGCTGCCGCAGTGCAAGCAGTGGCCTTGTGATCGCCACTACCGCACTTCCAGCAATTATTGCTGCGGTCGGGACCAGAGCAACTCCGGCGTGTGTGGCCGTACCCGAGGCACCGGAAACAGCGTTCCACCTCGAGGCGCTGCCGAATGCGGCAGATGACCCAGCCGATCTTAATCTTCCCAGCCCGAAGGAAAAATTGCCCGTCTTTCTCTTCCATCTCAACGACGGCCTTCCTCTGTTCCCGCTTATTCGGCGTGAACAGGGTGACCTTAGGCTCGCCGGAGATTGTCGGAAGGTCTCTTTTTAAAGCCGTGGTAACATCGGCCTCCGAAGTCAGGGTGTCGAGATCAAGAATCTCTAACCTCAGCTTCGGGATGATGGAACGGACCTCGCCCTTGTCCCCTACCGCTTTCCGAAGTGCTTCTTGGAGTTTCCCCCGATCGTCGCACTTCGAGAGCTCGAGGAGGACACCACCGGCCGCCGTCTTCCGGATCTGCTTGAAAACAGTACCGGAATCCTCTGGCGTGACCTCCCTCTTCATCAATCCGAGGATCTCAGAGTAGGTCTTACCGGTGCTCGGCTTGATCAGGACCACCTGGTTCCTGGTCTTCCTAGGCCGGGCCTTATTTTTGGGCTTCTTCTCCTTCTGGCTGGGAGCCTGGGAAGGCGCGTTTTTCGCCTCTTCCCGCTTCCTCTGGGCATTGGCCTCTGCCCGGAGCCTCCTCTTCTGCTTCTTGGAAAGGGCCTGGATAAAACCCTCCCCATCAGTAGGAGCTCCCTCTCTGGTCTCCTCAATAGGAACAGCCGGCGGAGTTTGGGCCTTGGTGTTCTGCCTCTTCTCCATCGGACGCGCCGGAGGGCTGCTCGCCGGTCTCTTGGCACCAACGCCAGGCGCTGCAGGCTCCAAAGGTGGACGTTGAGCTTGCTGCTTCTCCTCAAGAAGCTTGAGCCGCCTTAGCGATGCCTTCCAGAGACCAAGCATCGAGTCGAGGACATCAAGTGATGCGTCCAGGGAGATTATCCCATTCTTGATGCCCATCGACACGTTCTTCTGCCTCTCGGTTGCGGCGGACATGTCGAGGAGAGTGTTCCTCATCCTCTTCAGTTCCTCCTCAACCTTTTCTTGAGCCATTGCAGCATTCTTTTCGTCCGGTGAGAGTACAGGAACTGGCTGCGAGCTTGGCCTCGGAGTCTTTGGGTCCGGTGGACCCGAGGAACCCGGCGCGACCGCAGGAGAAGAGGTTTGACCCCTCGTTTTTGGCTCGGGGGACCTCAACACCTTGCTACTCCTTTCGAAAGGGCTCTTAGTGGGGGCGGGCAACTCTGGAAATTGCCCATCCCGCAAGGCCTTGTTGATGTCCCTTGTTGATGTTGGGGTTAGGGTACCCCGGGAAGATTCTTGCACCTTTTGAATCGTTATATCTTGTGAACTAGCCATGGTGTCTGGATTAGCCCCCAAGACTGGGCGTTTGTAACCCCCCAAAACAGTGCCCCAATGTGATTGTCAAACCGACCCATCACCAGAGCAACTACATCCATGTTCGACTGCCTCCAAAACACCGGCGGTCCTAGACGAGCAGTGGCCTCGGCAGAGCCCCCCCGTGACCGCAGCAGGGCCCTATCCGGTCGCCAACCGGCACCGCCACGGCCAAGGGGATTTTCGCCGGCTGATAGGGCAGCCAGGTCAGCTGGCTGGGCTGACCCGGGCCCCTGTACTATCCGGCAGCCTGGGAGGTGCAGAACCCAGTTTTTAAGCTGTACCCTCTGCTCGTCCTAGACCTCCAGCGCAATGGAGGCTGAAGAACACAGAGTCACCCCGGCAAATAGGCCGGAATGATTTAAAAAAAACAACCGGGCTATTGAAATGAACCGGAGAATGGAGTTATGAAAAGGAGACGCGAAAAAGGACCAGTGCGCCCCCCTCCCCTTTTAGTCGGCTCTTACGACAAGCAGGGGATACTGTTGGACATCCTGTCCCGGCCCAACACGGGGAATTATTATTATTATTATTATTATTATTATTATTATTATTATTATTTCCCCCAGGGGCGGCCGGCTTTCGGCTGTTCGGGTGTCTGGCGACCCCGGGTTCCCGAGCCAAGCTGCGAGGCTCTCCTTCTCGCAGTTCTTCTTGAGCCAAGACCTTTCTTCCTTTCTCGGGTCTTGGCTCGCCTCTTTTTTCTTTACTGAGCTAATCTTGCTCACCCTCTTCTTTCTTCGACCCCAGACCCTGGGTGTCTTTTCACGCCTTCTCCTCTTTCCGTGTTGGGCCGGAGTAGAATGTTCCAACAGTATCCCCTGCTTGCCGTAAAAGCCGGCTACAAGGGGGCCATAAAGCATGATGTCTGCGAAAAACCACGGTAACGTACCCCAGGTGGGTCAGGACTCCGGTCCGAAATCCCACCCCGATCATTCGGGCTGCCCTACGGATTCTGGGGAGGGCAACCAGACATTCTTGACTGTGCCACAGTCGCGCCGAAACAGCTTGGCGAGCACAACCAGCATGGGCAGTGACTTCAGTCATGCCACTGCGCAAGACTTGGAGTACTGCGAGAGTCAATGGGGAAATGTCCTCAAAGCCCGCGAAGAAGAGAACGAAATTTTTGGCCAAGTGGAGACTCTACTGGCCAACATGACTGGAGCCTGCAGGATCCAAAAAAACGTAAACAACACGGTGAAGGAGGGAATCCTCTCCCTATCCGCGTTGTTTGAGAAGTTGAAGCTCCTGCGCAGATCGGCGGAAGAAGTCCAGGACAGATACCACCACAACGTCAATGACATTGAGGTGGCGAGAGACGCCCGGAAGAGGACAAGGTCGCGGATCCAAGGGCGGCTCCTCAAGGATGCCGTCCTCGCGGCCAGTTCCTCGGCTCCAGCCAAGCGGGTGCACAGCCCTAGTGAGAGCTCTGACGAGCACGAGCCTAGGGTTGTGCCAACGAAGAAAAAGAAGAAGGCAAAGAAGAAATCAAGAAAGGCGGAGGCGGAGGATCTGCCGGCTATCACGGTTACCAAACCCGATCAGGGCGTGGTGGCCGTGAGGCCGAAGGCCAAGCCGGGGGCGAGCGCTGGTCCATCTTCTGTGCTCGTCAGAGTGGCTGGCGGCCAGTCCTATGCGGGTGTTCTCGGGAAGATCCCAAGGGACCTCAACCCCGACACCTGCGCCGCCAAGATTGTCTGCGCGAGGCCGACTCCGAAGGGGGATGTTATCCTCCGGCTGGGGAAGGGTTCAGACAGGCAGAAGTTCGCTGCAGCCCTCGGAGCTGCTGTCGGCAACGCGGGCAACGTCATTGCCCCAGAAAAGCGTGTTTCCGTCGAGGTGAGGGACCTTGACGCCCTCACGGAGAGACAGGAGGTTGTCGACGCACTTGACAAGGCCCTTGGCGGACCCGGTGACAATCGCAGGGTGTCACTGGGACCGGCAAACAAGCGGCAACTAAAGATGGCAGTCCTCGACCTTTCTGAGGAAGAGGCTGCCAAAGTGCTGAAGACCGGCCACCTTCGGGTGGGTTTTCTGAGCTGCGCGGTGCGCCTGCGAACCGTGGTCGTCAGGTGCTTCAAGTGCCTAAGCTACGGGCACCGTCGCAGCGAATGCACGGGGACGGATCGGTCCGCTCTTTGCTTCAAGTGCGGAGAGTCGGGCCATCACCACAAGGATTGCGGCAACGCAGTTCACTGCTTCCTCAGCAGTGAGCTGCAGCCGAAACCACAGTGCGACCACATCGCTGGTTCCGGGGCATGCCGCGTTTTTAGGCTTGCCCTGGAAAACGCCAAACAGGCAGAACAGCAACGCAAGTCCAAGCCGGCTAGAAGAAGAGGGAAGTAGTTTCCTCTTCTGACAGACCGCGGTCTCCAGTATGTGCTAGGAACCGCATGCTGGAGGCCGCAGTCTGTCAGAAGAGGAAACTACTTCCCTCTTCTTCTAGTCGGCTTGGACTGGCGTTGGTTTTCGGCCTTTTTTGCGTTTTCCAGGGCAAGCCTAAAAACGCGGCATGCCCCGGAACCAGCGATGTGGTCGCACTGTTGTTGCGGCTGCAGCTCACTGCATAAGAAGCAGCGAACTGCATTGCCGCAATCTTTGTGGTGGTGGCCCGACTCTCCGCACTTGTAGTAGAGAGTGGACCGTTCCACCCCCGTACACTCGCTGCGACGGTGCCCGTAGCCCAGACACCTGAAGCACCGGATGACTACGGTCCGCAGGCGCACCGCGCAGCTGAGATACCCCACCCGAAGGTGGCCGGCCTTCAGCACTTTGGCAGCCTCTTCCTCAGAAAGGTCGAGGACTGCCAGCTTCAACTTTCGCTTGTTTGGGGGGCCCAGCGATACCCCACGCTTCTCACTGGCACCCCCGAAGAACTTATCGAGAGCACCGACCACCTCGTTCGTCTCCGTAAGGGCGTCGAGGTCCCTCACCTCGACGGACACCCGCTTTTCTTGGGAAACGATGCTGCCCGTTTCCCCAACAGCGGCCTCAAGAGCCGCAGAGAATTTCTCCCTGTCCGATCCCTTCCCCAGCCGGAGGATAACATCCCCCTTCGGGGTCGGTCTCGCACAAAGGATTTTGGCCGCACAGGTGTCCGGGTTCAGATCCTTTCGGATTCTGCCCAGCACACCCGCGTATGATTGGCCTGTCGCCACTCTGACGAGCACAGAGGAAATGCCCGTGCTCGACTTCGGCCTGGGTTGCGGCTTTGCGGCCACAGTTCCCAAAGCGGGTTCTGTGACCGTTACAACCGGCGTCAACACCTGTTCCGATTTCTTTGGCTTTTTCTTCTTCTTTTTGGCCACGCTCCTCTGCTGCTCATCGGAGCTTTCGCTGGGGCTGTGGGTCCGCTTGGGTGGGGCTGAGGAACTGGCCGCGAGGACGGCATCCTTAAGGAGTCGCCCTTGAATTCGCGACCTGATCCTCTTCCTGGCAGTCCTGGCTACCTCGACGTCGTTGATGTTGTCGTGATAGCAGTCCTGCTCCCGCACGGCAGATCTTCGCAGAGCCTTCAGTTCGTCGAACAACGCTTCAAGTCTGGGAATCCCATCCTTTACCGTGTTGTTCACGTTCTTCTGGACTCTGCAGGCTGCAGTCATGCTGCCCAGCAGCGTTTCAACTTTCTTGAAGATTTCTTCCTCCTCCTCTCGGACTTGGAGAACCTTCGTCCATGCTCTCTCGCAGTACTCGAGATCTTGAGCAGTGGCGTGAGAGAACTCACTGCCCATGCTGCTCGCCAAGCTGTTACGTCGAGACTGTGGTACTGTCAGAAATGTCTGTTTGCCCTCCCCAGAATCCGTAGGGCAGCCCGAATGAACGGGGTGGGATTTCGGACCGGAGTCCTGTCCCACCTGGGGTACGTTTCCGTTGTTTTGTTCAGACATCATGCTGGCTGGTCCCCTTGTAGCCGGCTTTTACGGCAAGCAGGGGATACTGTTGGAACATTCTACCCCGGCCCAACACGGAAAGAGAAGAAGGCGTTAAAAGACACCCAGGGTTTGGGGTCGAAGAAGGAAGAGGGTGAGCAAGATTAGCTCAGGAAAGAAGAAAGATGGCGAGCCAAGACCCAAGAAAAGGAAGAAAGGACTTAGCTCTAGAAGAACTGCGAGAAGGAGTCTCGCAGCTTGGCTCGGGAACCCGGGGTCGCCAGACGCCCGAACAGCCGAAAGCCGGCCGCCCCTGGGGGATTATTATTATTATTATTATTATTATTATTATTATTATTACTGCCCCCAGGGGCGGCCGGCTTTCGGCTGTTCGGGTGTTTGGCGACCCCGGGTTCCCGAGCCAAGCTGCGAGACTTCTTCTTCTCGCAGTTCTTCTAGAGCCAAGACCTTTCTTCCTTTCTTGGGTCTTGGCTCGCCGTCTTTCTTCTTTCCTGAGCTAATCTTGTTCACCCTCTTCCTTCTTCGACCCCAATCCCTGGGTGTCTCTTCACGCCTTCTTCTTATGTGTGTTGTGCCGGAGCAGAATGTCCCAACAGTATCCCCTGCTTGCCGTAAAAGTCGGCTACAAGGGGAACAGTAAGCATGATGTCTGCAAAAAACCACGGTATCGTACCCCAGGTGGGTCAGGACTCCGGTCCGAAATCCCACCCCGATCACTCGGGCTGCCCTACGGATTCTGGGGAGGGCAACCAGACATTTTTGACTGTGCCTCAGTCCCGCCGAAACAGTTTGGCGAGCACAACCAGCATGGGCAGTGACTTCAGTCATGCCACCGCGCAAGACCTGGAGTACTGTGAGAGGCAATGGGAGAACGTCCTCAAAGCCCGCGAGGAAGAGCAGGAGATCTTTGGCCAAGTCGAGACGTTGTTGACCAACATGACTGGAGCTTGCAAGATCCAGAAAAACGTCAACAACACGGTGAAGGAGGGAATCCTCTCTCTATCCGTGTTGTTTGAGAAGCTGAAGCTCCTGCGCAGATCGGCGGAAGAAGTCCAGGACAGGTACCACCACAATGTCAACGACATTGAGGTGGCAAGAGATGCACGGAAGAGGACTAGGTCGCGGATTCAAGGGCGGCTCCTCAAAGATGCCGTCCTCGCGGCCAGTGCCTCGGCTCCAGCCAAGCGGGTGCACAGCCCTAGTGAGAGCTCTGATGAGCACGAGCCTAGGGCTGTGCCGACGAAGAAGAAAAAGAAGGCAAAGAAGAAACCTAAAAAGGCGGAGGCGGAGGAACTGCCGGCTATCACGGTTACCAAACCCGATCAGGGTGCGGTGGCCGTGAGGCCGAAGGCTAGGCCTAAGGCGGGCGCGGGTCCTTCTTCTGTGCTCGTCAAGGTGGCCAGTGGCCAGTCCTATGCGGGTGTTCTCGGAAAGATCCGGAAGGATATTAATCCGGACACCTGCTCCGCCAAGATCGTCTGTGCGAGACCGACTCCGAAGGGGGATCTCATCCTCCGGCTGGGGAAGGGCTCGGACAGAGAGAAATTCACTGCAGCCCTCGGTGTCGCCGTTGGTGACACCGGCAGTGTTGTAGCTTCAGACAAGCGGGTGTCCGTAGAAGTGAGGGACCTCGACGCCCTCACGGTGACAAACGAGGTGGTAGACGCCCTGACAAGGCCCTTGGTGGACCCAGTGACAAACGCAGGGTGTCGCTGGGACCGGCAAACAAGCGGCAACTAAAGATGGCGGTCCTCGACCTTCCCGAGGAAGAGGCCGCCAAAGTCCTGAAGCAAGGCCATCTTCGGGTGGGTTATCTGAGCTGCGCGGTGCGCCTGCGAACCGTGGTCGTCAGGTGCTTCAAGTGCTTGGGCTATGGGTACCGTCGCAGCGAATGCACGGGGACGGATCGGTCCGCTCTTTGCTTCAAATGCGGAGAGTCGGGCCATCACCACAAGGACTGCGGCAACGCAGTTCACTGCTTCCTCTGCAGTGAGCTGCAGCCGAAACCGCAGTGCGACCACATCGCTGGTTCCGGGGCATGCCGCGTTTTTAGGCTTGCCCTGGAAAACGCCAAACAGGCAGAAAAGCAACGCAAGTCCAAGCCGGCTAGAAGAAGAGGGAAGTAGTTTCCTCTTCTGACAGACCGCGGTCTCAAGTATGTGGTTTTCCAGCACGGGGCCTCCCCCTGAAGTAATGTGCGAAACAGTCCCGGGGGGAGATTCGCCCGGAACGAGGAGGTGGTTTAGTGGGTAGGGCTTCGACGAGTCCCACACTTCGTCCGTAAATGGATTCCACCTGCCTTTCCCAAAAAAAAAACAAAAAAAAATTATTATTATTATTATTATTATTATACAGGCAGGCCATTCAGGAGCTTCGCCAAACACAAAAGAAATGATCAGTGTTCTGCAACTTAATATGCAGAGGAGCAGGACAGCAAATGACTTGCTGCTCCAGTTCGCCACGGAGCAGGGTGCTGACCTACTGCTTCTCAGTGAGCAGTACCAGAACCGACGCTCCGCGCAGTGGTTCTCGGATCCCTCCGGCACTGCGGCGATATGGATCTTGGACCTCGGGAAGGTGCCTGTTCTCGATTCCGGATCGGGCAATGGCTTCGTTTGGGTGAGGAGCAGGGGTTTCACTGTCTTCTCCTGTTACCTCACGCCTAACCAACCGATCGTAGACTACCGCCACATGGTCGATTCCATCGAGGAAAAGATCATGAACACCTCTGGCGGGGTCATAGTCGGTGGCGACTTTAACGCCAAAGCCGTGGAATGGGGTTCCCCGCGGACCGACACTCGAGGTCGTTACATCCTTGAGTCGGCTGCCAGGTCGGGCCTCTGTATCCTCAACACGGGCGACATTTCCACCTTTCGCCGTCCGGGGTGCAGAGAGACGATCCCTGACATATCCCTTGCCTCCGAAGAGATTGCCCAGCGGATCTCCGACTGGGGTGTCTGCGAGGACTACTCCTCCAGCGACCACCAGGCGATCCTTTTCAAGGTCCTTCCCGAGGGTGCGCGCTTGCGCGCTGAACCTGCTCCTCTGGCTCGACGCTGGAACACCAATCGTCTGAGCAAAGAAACTTTTACAAACGTAATTAAAGACCAGAGCATTGAGAATTTCATAAGCGCCGAAGATCTGGCAGCATCGACGATGCGTCTCATCGCAACCGCGTGTGAGCAGTCGATGCCCGGAGTTTCCCGCCGCCACAGGAAGAAGCCGGTTTACTGGTGGACGCCTGAAATCGCGGAACTCCGGAGGAGATGCCTTGGTCTCCGACGAGCTGCGCAGCGAGCCAGGAACCGCCCTGATGCAAATGCCAGATCGGCTGAGCATAGAGCGGCCCGCCGAGAGCTCCGCGGTGCCATCAACCGGAGTAAAGTCAGGTGCTGGAAGCAGCTGTGTCAGGATATCGACAACGACCCCTGGGGGATGGGCTACAAACTTGTAACCCAGAAGCTAGGGGCTCGCTCACCACCTGCGGTCATGGAACCACAAGCCATGGCCGCCGTCGTTGATACACTGTTTCCCAGCCACCCAGTTCGGCCAGTCAGGGAATTCGGAGAGGTAGGCGCCTTCCCAGTTTTCCGGGAAGAGGAACTCACCGCTGCCGTCCGATCCCTACGACCCAGAAGAGCGCCCGGTCCCGATGGCATTCCGGCGGAGGTGCTCAAGCTCGCTGCGGAGGCGAATCCAAGGCTTCTGCTCGATATGTTCAACGCGTGTCTGGCGGAAGGCGTTTTCTTTTCTTCGTGGAAGGTTGCCCGCCTTGTTCTTATCCCGAAGGCGAAGAGCACACCGGGGACCCCTTCTTCTTTCCGACCCCTGTGTATGCTCGACACGGCCGGGAAAGTGCTTGAGAAGCTCCTGCGCGTCAGGCTGACCGAGGCCATCGTCTCTGCGGGGGACTTGTCCTCGCAGCAGTACGGCTTCAGATCCGGTCGCTCTACCATCGACGCTATTCAGGAGGTAGTTGAGGCAGTGCGGAGGGCGGAGGACCACAACCATTGGTCGCGCCGCGTGGTCCTTCTCGTCACGCTCGACGTGAAGAACGCTTTTAACTCCGCCAGGTGGAGCGATATGCTGTGGGCATTTGAGCATACGTTCCAAGTTCCCTCCTACCTCCTGCGTATGATAGAAGCGTATTTGTCAGACCGCGTTCTGTTGTACGACACGACCGAAGGTCAGCGGCGCATTCCCATCACTTCCGGGGCTGCGCAGGGGTCCATTCTCGGACCAGATCTCTGGAACGTGTCCTACGACAGCTTGCTGAGGCTAGACATGCCCGATGAGACCCGCCTCGTTGGCTATGCTGACGACGTCGCTGCCTTGATCGCTGCGAGGAACGTTGAGCAGGCAAAACTGAGGCTCAGCGTTGTAATGGCCAAGGTCAACGGGTGGATGCGAGATCACGGCTTGTCCCTGGCTATCAGTAAGACGGAGATCGTCGTCCTCACCAAAAAGAGGATAAACACCGTGTTCCCGGTGCAGATAGGTGACGTCACACTCGAGACTAAGCCTGCTGCAAAGTACCTGGGAGTCATGGTCGACAGCAGACTGTCTTTCGGCGAGCAGATCCAGCGCGCAGCCGACAAAGCCGCCAAGGGTGTCGCTGCCCTTGGTAGGCTTATGCCCAATGTCGGCGGTCCTCGTTCCTGCAAGCGCCGTCTGCTCATCACTGCCGTCCAGTCAGTCTTGCTGTACGGAGCGGAGGTATGGGCTCACGCACTCGAGAAGCGAGTCTTCCGAGACCGGCTTGCCCGAGTCCAGCGTCGAGGAACTCTGCGGGTCGCCTCAGCCTACCGCACAGTCTCCGAGCCTGCTGTGATGGTGATCGCCGGAGTCATCCCCGTCCTCTTCCTTGCGAGGGAGAGGCAGGCGATTTACCGGAGGAGGCCTGAAGTGGGCCGGGAAACAGCTGCCAGGGAAGAGCGCGATCGCAGCTTCGACTCTTGGCAGCGCGACTGGGAAGCCAAGCCGAGGGGACGTTGGACCTTCCAGCTCATACCTTCCGTCCGACCATGGGTGGAACGGCAGCACGGCGAGGTCGATTACTACGTGACCCAGTTTCTTTCTGGGCACGGGTACTTCCGAGCCTATCTGCACCGGATGGGCAAAGTCGCCAGCCCGGACTGTCTGTATTGCCCCGGCATCCCAGACACGTCCGAGCACACCTTCTTTCAGTGCGACCGTTGGCACGTCCGCCGAGCCTCGCTTTCATCTGAGATCGGCGTGGTCGTCAGCCCAAACAACATCGTTGGAGCTATGCTCCAGGGAGAGGGCAACTGGAACTGTGTCCAGCACTACGTCCAGGCCATTCTTCGAGCGAAAAAGGTCGACCTCGATCGGCCTTAATCCTCAGCTTTTCCTCACGGAGGTTGCCCTAGTGGCGTAATATCAAAGGCCTAGGCCGAAGTAATGTGTGAAACAGTTCCAGGCTAGTGTCCTCGGTGCCGAGGGAGGTGGTTTAGTCGGTAGTTCACGGGACATCGAGCTCGTGGGAGTCCGAAACTACTGAGGGGACAACGAGCCCCTCAGTGTGCGTAAACGCATTCCACCTCCTACCCAAAAAAAAAAAAAAAAAAAAAAATTATTGCTTCGATTTGTTTTATAATGCATGTTTAGCATGAGATTGAATTATTAATGACAATTAAAACGCATAAATAAATAAACAGTTGAATGTATAAATATTTATTATCAGAATGTTAGAGGATTACGAACTAAAACAAACGATTTCCGATTGGCATTATTGGAAAATAACCATCATATAGTAGCACTGACAGAAACTTGGCTCAGTTCCACAATTTGTAATTCTGAACTATTTCCCCAGGAATATTCTGTTTATAGATGTGATCGAAATAAAGAAATCATAGGGTTAGGTAGGGGTGGAGGAGTATTATTTGCCATCAATATTAAGTATAAATCAGTTTGACTATGTGACTTCGAATCTGATAATGATAACATATGGGTGAAATTAACCTTATCGAGCGACTTTATCTGCATTTTGTGTGTTGTCTATTTCTCCCCAAATTCTTAGTTGCATGTTTATTAAACGTTTTTTGATAAGCTCGAAAATTTTGAATTTCGTAGTAATGAACATTTTTTAATACTGGGCGATTTTAATTTACATATAACAGGGACAGACTGATTTAAGTAAAGGTAATAATATTTGTAGAAAGTTGTTATTTTTTAATAGACTTTATAATTTTTCATGAAAAATAATGTTGTAAATGCATTTGGTCGCACTTTAGATTTAGTACTATCAGACCTACATAGCTTAAATGTGTCAGAAGAATTAGTTCCTTTGGTAAATGTTGATCGGTACCACCCACCGTTATGTTTAGAAATATTATATAGGCTCAAAAATCATGAATGTTGCGAACAGAATTACATACAGTTTAGTTATGATTTTTCAAAAGCTGACTTTTTGTCACTTTATAACGAGTTAAATAATTTACAATGGGATGACATATTTTTAAGCAATAATATTAACGAAGTTATAGATTTATTTTACTGTAAGTTTTATAATGCTTTAGGTTTGCATGTTCCTAAAAGAAAAATAAGTCGTAGAAAATTTCCAATATGGTTTTCTAGTGAGCTTAAGCACATGATTAAAAATAAAGAAAAGTTGAGACAAAGATATAAAAAATATAAAATGCCCCACTTGTTAAATGAATATAAAATATTGAGAATATGAAACAAAAAAGCTCATTAAAAGTCAATTTGATGATTATGTGAAGTCTGTCGAATGTAAAATTAATAATAATCCGACATAATTTTGGAATCTTATCAGAGGTTTGAGAATCGTGGATAAAAGTACGTTGTCAGTGTTGTGTGATGGCGAGGAGGTGGAGGGGGGAGCAGTGATAACGGGAGCATTGGCCGGCTACTTTAGCTCTGTTTACAATTTCTGCGGCCTTTCCCTGGACGAGCTATGTGATCGCGCCCTGCGCTCGCCGGTTATGGACAACGTTTCCTTGTTCACTTTGAGTGATGTTACAGAGATGGAGGTTTTAATGGGGTTTAAAAAATTGAAGCCAAAGAGATCGGTTGGCCCTGACGGCATTCCACCTTATGTTTTCAAAGCCTGTCAAGATATACTTGTTGGTCCATTGATGCAAATTTTTGAATTGTATGATGCAAATAATTCTTTCCCTGAAGTTTGGAAAACTACAAAAATTGTCCCGATCCCAAAGAAAAGTGGAGTAAATGATATAAAAAACCATAGACCAGTTGCTTTGCTGTCTACTCCTGTTAAGGTTTTTGAGTCAGTAATTTATAATAGACTATTTAATCATGTAAAGCATTTTATCAGTATATACCAACACGGGTTTTTTCCCAGTCGATCAATAAATTCTAATTTGTTTAATTTTACTCAGTATTGTTTATCTGTATTAGACACTAACACTCAGATCGATGTTATATACACCGATTTTGAAAAAGCTTTTGACAAAGTGAGTAGCATTGGTCTTTTTAGTAAACTTAATTACCTTGGTGTAACAGATAATTGCATACGTTTTTTCGCTTCTTACTTACACATGAGGAAACAGTATGTATGATATGAGGGGTTTTTGTCTAAAGAGTTTTGTGTTTAGTCAGGTGTCCCTCAGGGGTCAAATTTGGGCCCCCTCCTGTTCATAATATTCATAAATGATATAATATCAAATGTTAGAAATAGTAATATACTTCTTTATGCAGATGATTTAAAGATTTTCAGGAGAGTTGACAGTGTAAATGATTGTTTAAAGTTGCAAGAGGATGTAAATGCACTAATTAACTGGAGTAATTTTAATCTTAAATTCAATGTTAAAAAATGTGCTGTAGTAACTATAAACTATCCTAAAATCGACTTTTAATCCGATCAGTTAACCCCGTCCAAAATTAATATTTAATAAGAGATTTATTCTAGGGTTTTCCCACATTAGTACAACAAATAAAAATTGTTTAAAATAAAACTTATAAGCTCCCACGAGGAAGCACGTATCTAGATGACATACTATAGAAGGGCATTATATTTCAAGGTCTTCCGAGGAAGGAGGCAAATGACCGAGATCAGTTTGATTCCCATGGGATAATAATATTAGAAAAATTACTCCAAAAAGGCTGATGAAAATTTAATTAGGTTTATTTAATGAACGGGGAAACGTTGTCAAGAAAAACATCAATAAAAGATTTAGGAATCATTTTTGACCCTAAATTTTCCTTTGTAGAACACACAATATCGTTATGTAAATCAGCATATTCAATTTTGGGGTTTATAAAAAGATCTGGTAGTTTCTTACAAATACCGTACTCACTAAGTTTACTTTTTAATTCACTAGTAAGGTCTAGATTAGAATATGGCTCATTAGTATGGTACCTGCATGCAGTATATTTATCAAATACAATTGAGCAAGTTCAAGCAAATTTATAAAGATTTTTGTACTATAAGACATTTAGACTTTCTGCTAATTATATATCATACTCACGGTTATTAACTATATTTGAAGTGTCGAGACTCGATAAACGAAGGGAAGCGATTGCTCTTTGTTATCTACAAAAGTTGGCAACCAGCGCTTGGGACGATAGCGATCTCTTATCGCAACTGGACTTTGCCGTGCCTTGGCACAACTCACGCAGCTCCTTCCTCTTTACTCCTCATTACTCCCGTACCAATGCAGGATATTTCTCTCCAGTTAATGAAATGATAAGACTATATAATAAATATTCGAATGTAATTGATATTTATCAGAAGCCCTTTAAAACTAGACAGTTGCTTGATGTCGGATTCTGATTAATTATTAGTTTCTTAATTATTTATTTGCATGTTAAGTATCAAATTTGTTGTTAATATATTTTGATATTTTTATTTATTTGTTGCATAGTCATATTTTTATCTGTACATTAATATATTTATGTACATTTGAACAGAGTTGTATAAGCTGTTGTTAATTTATTAATTTAAAATAATAATTGTTATCCTCTTATACGCCTATAGAAATGTTTTCGTTATATTAACATATTCTTGTTAAAGTTAATCTTTGCTTGTTGTTATCTATTTATTTATTATTATTATTATTATTATTTTTACTCTATAGATATTTTTCCAATGAAGGATCAACAGATAATGGACCATTAATTTTATATATATTATGCTTCAAATTGTGTAACATTTTAATGCTATGGTGTAGTTGGCATTCGCTGTATCATGGCATTGTAAAAATAAATAAATAAATAAATATAAGAGTATAGGATAGAAAATGCTGTTTGGTTGGAGATTTTTTTCAATTGATTTTAGAAAGGTTTTATCACCAGTGGAAAAACAAAACTTAAAAGTAAGCCCAGGGGAAACTTTGTCCCACTGTCTTGTCCTAAATTGTACACAAGAATACCGCCAGAGAGCAGCAACAATTAACCTATTACAATGTACCATAGCCATCTCTAGTAACAAAGCCGCGACGCTAGAAATGACAACAATGCGTCTAAGGGTTCAGCTGTTTTGTTAATCCACACTCTCTAATGGCATTATCTTTTGTTTACTCGAAATCAGCTGGCTCTGTAAGGGTTTTTACCATGCAAAAAAAAACCTTGCAAAGTGGCGTTGCCAGTTTGAACGCCGCGGCCTTGTTATAAATTACAGATGGCCATGCTATTACCGATCAGTTCTCTAGTTGCCTAATTCTCAGTCCCTCACTCGTAAGCATACTTCTCACTATAAGTTTTGATTCAATACTGGTCAATAACGCCAACTTGTCCAATAAAGTTTTTAAACTCATTAAAACCCGTCCTTGCTATTATTACCATCATCTCGCAAACTGCCAGAGTCGAAAATGCAATGGAAATTTTAATCTAGAACCCGAATTAGAAAGCAGGAACTATCAAGGTAGCCAGACTGGTAATTATAATAACTAATTTGTGAGAACTTAATATCATAGTGAAAATAATTGGTTCTGAAAAAAAAATTATCAATAATACCCCGATTATATTTAATAAGATCATCGAACACAACCATGTCTATTCAAATGATTCAAAGATAGTTTATAATAAAGCTTGCGCTTCCAATAATGGTAATTAATGCACAGGGCCAAACCTTTGAAAAACCTGGTCTGTATTTGCCAGAACCTAGCTGTAATTTTCACACGAACAACTCTATGTTGCTTTTTTCTAGAGTTAGATGTTTTTCTGACAAAAGTGTTGATAAAATAAACTATTAAGCAAATGGTAACACAGGATCTATTGCTGTGTAGGCTTACAAGGTCTGAAGTTAAATCATTGTAGACGGTTCCCGGGTTAAACCATGTAGAACTCGTTGAATGCCGATGTTTTGGATGTATTACAACATCCATCTTTAGGGTGGTTAATCGCAGCGCACAAAGCTTATTTTAGTTCACTCCTTCATCCTGATGAGCCAAACTATCTGGTCGTTATTCAAACTGTTGAATTATAGCTGGGATGGTGACAAGTTTATTACACTCTCTCTTTTATGATGGTAGCGACGCGGCAGAGGGATGAGGGATGAAAGCCAAGCCCCCCGCCACTGACCGCGGCAAAAGTAAGGTTGACGGGTCCTATTCGAGTTATTGCGGTTTTCGTTGCCTTGGTAATTTTAGCGAATTTCCCCCTTAGCAAGGGAAGATGGTGCTACCGTAGGTCTCATCATGAAACGTAAACCCGAGACCTTATTTTGTTAAATTAAAATACAGTACACCTCGGATTATCCGGACATCACATTATCCGGATCCCGGATTACCCGGACCGCCTATCCGTGGAAAAAATTTAAATCACGCGGTAAAAACGTGATTTTAGTGAGTTTGACGCGTAAAGAGTGCCTTCTAAAAAGTAAGATGGAACTGCATTTCACAATACACTAACGTGTTGTACAGTCTTGATACGCTGTTTGCAGCTTCAGTATAGCAGTGGCTAGGTTCGCGATCGCTATTTAGGCGATATTATGATTACCTCGGATTATCCGGATTTTTAGTTATCCGGATCGGTGTTCCGCCACATTAATCCGGATAATCCGAGGTGTACTGTACATTGTGCAATAAAATACCCCCGTTGCAGCAGTCCTGCATTCTCAGCGAATTTCAAGTGCATAAGTATACAGGGTGGAAGGAAGTTAGTGTTAAAAAATTTTATGTGATAAACTACATGGTATTTCTGACAAAATGGCACAAATATTAGTTTCCATAACCTTGCAATAAGTGAATAATGGATAAAATAAGATTTTTTCAAAATGTTTGTCCTTGATCAGATTAAATGGCTATCAAAGATCTGCTAAATGGCTATCTTTGATGGTGCATCAAAGATAGTGTTTTTTGGATTTCTTTCTCATATTTAGAATGCTCATAAAATTTCAAATAAGAATAATACAGAAATATTTATTTTCAACACCTTTATAAACTCTTGTTTTCTATTTAAGTCTAGATTTGTGTTTTTTGAGAAAATTTAAATTAAGTTTGAGGCGGTATTTCTATGTTATACTGGACTGTAGAATGTGTAAAATATTATCAAAAACTTGCCCTTTTAATTTGCTTTAAATTGATGTATGAAAGCTTACTATTGCTCTAATTCATCATTCATAAATCTCACAGTATGTCGAGAAAAAAAGAGGATAAGGCTGAAGTTCCTTGTCTGAAAAAAACCTGTATGTCCCTTAATAAAATGGCTATGACTGCACTAAAAACCATGTTCAATGCATTTTATTACCATTTTCAGAATCCTTGTAAAATTATAAAGAAGAATATTAAAGTATAATTAGGACGAGTCATCATTTTGAACTTCTGTTTTATGGTTATAGTTTGAAATTTTGTTTTTTACGAACAAACACGAATTAAAGCTTACGATATTAGTTTTATGTCATTTTAAAAATTATATAATATTTTAGTTAAATTGTCAATAAAACCTGTATACCCTGATTATTGAAAGAAGGTGAGCGGCGCGGTGGCGGAGCGAGCGCGCGGCAGTACAAACATTCTTATTCATAACGCTGTAGAAACGTAAAAAACGCTGTTAAAAATTTGCAGTCCACTTTATTCCAATGACCAGTTTATTACCTTATCAGCACTGTTTTCAAATAATTTTTAACGTATATCGTTTAGTTTCAACTGTGAGTTATATTACTAAAAATACGATTTACGAATTAAAAAAGTCAATTCTTTGTGTTTGATTTATGATAACTCTGCTTAGAAGCATCAGGGAAAAAATTCCTATAGAGAACCTTTAGTCGACTTTCTTGGGAACAATATATCAAAATTTGAGAGTCTTGTAATTCAAATCAAATCAAAATCTCTTTATTCACAAAACTTTAAGATTTGCTATGGCGTCAAAAATTACAATTTGAGAAGTCTTCATTTGTGTTGTGGAATGGAGTCCCTCCACTACAGAAACTCGTCCAGGGTGTAGAAGGGGTTTTCTGCTAGCCAGCTGGTGAGGGCAGTCTTTAGTTTCTTCCCTCTTTGGCTTCTGATGTCTTCCAGGTTGCAGAATTTTCTGCCGTTGTAGGAAGGTGTTCTTTCATAGAGTGCGCTGTGGTGAAGTGGTAGCTGGTACCTATCCGCAAGCCTGGTGTTATGGGCGTGGATGTCTGATCCCTTTTGAGGGAATTTTCCATCCACATAAAGAATCACCTCCCTAATATATAGTGCGACGACAGTCAGTGGTCATAAAAGAGGTAATAAAAAAAAGTGGTCATAAAAAAAGAGTGGTCATACGATGTGAGCTGATATTGGAATTGGTTGGAAAACCCCCACCCCCCAAAAACAATTTTGGAGGGTTGTGCCTTGATGATGACGACAAGAAATTATTATTTTTGTATCTTTTAAGTAGTTAATATGTATTCTGGTGGTTCTTATTCGATTTAAATGTGAATTGCCGAACACAGAAAATACTCAATTTTAATTGACGGACAGCATTTTTTAATTTTTGAATGGCTGCCATTTTGGACTGGAGCATGATATCAACCTCCGGTTTGCGGCATTGTGTTTCTTTTAACAAGCCCTTTAAAATAAGCAATCACACGATGGGGGTTTACATTTAAAATTTTGGGGCTACCCCCCAAAATCCAATTTTGGGGGCAGGGGCAGAAATGACACATACATCAAAAAGTAGTTTTTTTTAGTACTAAAAGGTATGCAAAATATTGTTTTGATATCTGGCTTACTTTAAAAGATATTAAACCGTTCCGGGACTTTTGGGACACACAGTATAGTTGTATTAGTTATTTCGTTGCAATGTTGCCAGAAACCGGGTATTAGCCCGGTTTGCGAGTATTTTGATGGCCACTCAGGGACTTTATTGTGAGGATTAGGAAAAAATCTTGTAAAATCGGGGATTTTAGACGAGCTGTGGGGATTAACATCCTAAACGCATAAAAAACAGCAAAGACAGGGATTTTTGAATTAGGCCTATGATTTGCTTTGAAAATATTCAAAGTCCATGTAAGATGAGAAAAATTATTATAATTAACTAAGAATTTGGTTTTTATGGTATTTAAGAACAATACTTGAAGTAAATAGACATATTTTAATGCATAGTGTGCAGTTTATTGGTGTAAGATTTCTCCTCTCACCCAGAAAGTTTATTAGAAAACTATCCGGTTTTGGGTGTTTTTAATGTCAATAGGTCGTTTTCGGGTATTTGCCTTGTATGTTTAGTACTTTTTATACTACTTTTTACAACTACTTTTATAAAGATTTTACAACACTGTTTGTTTGGATTGTCTCACTAGTATCACATACTGTAAAAAGTACTTCATTATTTTCATTAACTAGCAACATATTAGTGTTTTTTTTACTCACGCTATTGGAACTATACACTTATAAATAAAATGTGTTTTATACATTGAAGTGATATCACTTTATTTCCTAATGCTTTGTTATTACTTGATACTTAGTAGTCATTTGTATTTTTAATAGTTTGGTAAATAAAACGTAATAATACCCTTTGGTAGGGCAGGATATAAGGTGTGTTTTTATTGATATACTAACTAATGTTAGAAAGAAAAGGGTGGTGGGTGGGTGTCATGCTTTGGGGGGGGGGGGTGATAAGCTGTGTTTGGGGGGGCATGCGCCATTGCCCTTGGGGGGGCTGGGCACCCCTATATTCCAATGCTAAATCTGATAGAAAAATAGCAAATTTTCAAGGCGTGTAGGGCTTTTACCTCAAGACTGACATTTGTCAGTTTTGTGGGATCCAAAAGATTTCGTTTGGTCATTAAGTACATAATATGTGACCCGCCAAGGGAAAAGGGACCGTAACTTCGATTTTTTTGAAATTGAGTTATTAGAATATCCTTAATCTAAATTAAAAACCAAACAAACTGGTGAAGGAATTTTCAAAATATCTTAAAAGATACCTGAGCTCTAAATTTTTGAATTTTAAGTTTTAAAACAAGTAATTTTATGAAATTGCAATCCAAAGTTTTGCAACATTCTAATTTCTATTTTTTCGTTACTACTTGTTTTACTGGCTATGCTGCAAACATCACTTTGTCTGAAATTTAAAGCCAAATATGAATGTACCATTGAATTTGGGACAATTGTTTGCGTTTTTTGTCAAACATTGTTTAACTGGATGGGAGTAATCAAAAACGGAACATTTTAAAGGCAAAATATCTTGAGACATGATAAAAAATAAAGGTAATTTTACTTTTGCACTCAAATAAAAATTTATTACAATTAATCTGAACAATATAAGACATATTTATTTTTTTGCCCTTCTGGCATATTTTTTGAGTGGTGAAACTTCACTTGGACCAGAAGCTAATAACATTATTTGGAAGATCCTATACATTTGCAGGTTCTAGTTCCTGGATCAGGGCTTAGCAAGTCCTGCATTTTTCCCTCAGAACTCACTGATTTTCATTGCTTTTAATAGCGTTGAAGAAGTCAAGGCCCCCTTTCTCTAGATTGCAAGGGTTTATAAAAAATAATTTATCATTTTCCAAATTAAATTCAAGTGTAAGATGGACCAAATATTGTTCAGAAACATGTATAGAGTAAGAAACATTAAAAATCAGAAAATATGTTTTTTTTAGCCTTGCTGACCTGTAAAATTTTGTCCGGAATGATAAGGCCCCTTTTCCTTTGGAGAGTCACATGTATAGTTAAATGAAAAATGAAACTAATATGTCCCTCTCATATGTTAAGGCAGGTTTTGGACCGAGAGATGGGAGGTCGAAAATTGAAGGGGTCCCCCATAAAATGTTCTAAACGACAAAATTTCAAAATCTGAGATATTCAGTGAAAAAGGTTCTCTAGGACATGAGCTACACCTTGGTATATTTTGTTTTGAAGATATTTGAGTTGGTAGCCCTGATTTCGTATGTCAAAGTTTGCGTGCTTCGCGGGACTGCACGGACTTTCTGGGAATTAACGTTCTATTCGCCGAAACATGGAATCCCCGCCAGTCGTTGCGCTGTCACCCAAGGACAAAATCGCGTAAACAAAAATAAAAGACGTGAAGTAAATATTTGAAAGTGGAAGGATTAGACAAGAAATGAAAATAAAAAAGTTGAATTACCCTATATTTCTAAAACTAAGAAGCCAAGGCCTGGAAATTGCCCCCAAAAGAAGTAGGTAGAATAACGTTTTAAGCACCACATGTAGATAACTTTTAGCAAAATGGCTTATCACGTTTCAGTGTTAACATTACGGTTTTGTACTTTTATATCAATAAAATTGTTTTATATTCAGTTTTACTTTTGTTTCTGTTGGTATTCCTACACTCCCTGATGTTTACTTCCAAAGTAGAAGAGCAGTCCGTCAGAAAACGTTTCAAGCGCCAGTCATTTAGAACGTTATAACCCCTAAAAAGCCACTTAAAATGTTTTAAAATGCTTAATGGCAAGTAAAAATTCAATATACGGCTACATTATGATGTTATAAATTGGGTTTTAAAAAATTATACACGATTATAAGTTCCAACCTTGAAAAAACCGTAAATTTTATAATTCAACTTTCAACACTTGATTACTCGAAACTAGGTTTTTGTCGTTTAGAACGTTTTACGGGGGACCCCTTCAATTGTGTCATCAGGTGCACATGTAAAAGCTATGCTGTTTTAAAGAGGCATACTGGGTGGTGTCAAAAAGGTTTGTGAGCCCTCAGTCTGGGGGCATTCTCCTACGTGGGCAATACTTGATAATCCAAGAAAAATACCCACCCTCAAAAAATAAGGTTTTTGCAATTTTTATGCAGGAAATGAAAATAATTAAATTTTGTTTTGCCTACACTATTGAATTCAGCTTTAAAAAACAAACAATTCAGTATGTTGAATCATTTCTCTATGTCCATTGGCCACCGAGATAAGGAGGGTGATAAACTCAGTTTCTGCAGTACAGGGTATCTCAGTATCTTACTGCACAGTACAGTACAGTATCTCAGTATGAGTAGTGTTTTATGTTTTCTTATTGATATTTTCCCAATGTAAACCTTAAAGGAAATAAATAAAATCATATATCTTGATTATTTCTCAAGATATCTTAATGAAACTTGATATGTGGCTTAATTTAATTAAGATCTATTGCATATTAGCCTAAAATTCCCCATTTTTTCATTTCCATAGGAGCAACCTGCATACATTATTTTCCCCATGTTTTTTTTGGTGAGGAAATAAAAGTCTTTCTCTTCCTTATTTTTAACATGATAAAACTTGGCGTGTGGCTTATTCTAGTCAAGGTTTATTGGATATGACATAAAACTATCCACATTTGTACATACCTGTAGCAACAAACCTGCATACTTCATCCCAATGTTATGGAGAATACAAAAGTCACATTCAAGTATGTCCACCCTGGAGAAAGCCCCCAGATTGAGGGCTGATAAACCCATTTTTGATACCACCTAGGATGCCTCTTCAAATTGGCATGTGCTCCTTATGACGTAATTTTCTACCTCCTAGCTCCCGATCTGTGGGCAGGTTAATCGAAAGGGTCATGTGGCCTTCCTAACTTTGCCTGGTTAAATAAAAAAATGTTTTATTTCATTGCAATTCTGAATATCAAACCATGCTCCATTTCAGGTAGGAATTGCGCTGAAACCTGGAACTCCAGTTGAGTCGGTTGCAGAGTATATCGATATTGCCGACCTGATACTCATCATGACAGTGGAACCCGGGTTCGGAGGACAGAAGTTCATGGATCACATGATGCCTAAAGTCAAATGGCTGAGAGACAACTACCCCACTCTCGACATCGAGGTGGACGGCGGAGTCGGCCCGAGTACCATCAAAGCATGCGCAGAGGTGGGATAGCAATGGTGTACAAAACATTTCCTTCCACAAATAATGAAAAGTAGCAATTCATATGTATTAATAATCATGTTTTATTACCAACCCATGTTTTGATGAAGGTTATTTTCCTTATCAGTTGAACCTTTTATTTAAGAAAGAGAAAAGGAATGTCCTGAAAATTACCGCCTCAGTGATGTTGAGATTTGCAAAAATATTTTAAAAAGAAGCTTTTAATCAAATAATGTACTTCTTTGAAACTAAACAACTTTTTTCTTGTAATCAATTTGGCTTTTGATCTACTCGTGGTATAAATTCAGCAATGAAAAATCTCATTGATCAAGTGGCTTGGGGCTTGGACAGATCACAGTGTAATCCAGCAGTATTCTGTGATCTATGCGAGGACTTTGACTTTGTCTGTCATATAAATATTTTATTATTAAAAATTCAATTTTACAATGTTTTTAAAATCTCTGTCTTGTATATAATAATCCTATCTTTTTTAAAGACAGCAAACAACAGTTGTTTTACAGAAAAGTACCAAAGCATAATAACCCTTATGGCAGGAAATTACTCCTACAATCGCGAGCAGCAAATACGGCGGGTGAGTGAGTGTGCTGTTCACAGAATTATTGTTTATTATTTGAAGGGGTCCCCCGTAAAACGTTCTAAGCGACAAAAACCTAGTTTCGAGTAATCAAGCGTTGAAAGTTGAATTCTAAAATTAACGGTTTTTTCAAAGTTAGAACTTACAATCATGTATAATTTTTTAATACTCTACTTATAATATCATAATGTAGTCTTTTAATCAATTTTGACTTGCCATTAAGCATTTTAAAACATTTTACGTGTTTTTTGGGAGGTTAAAACGTTCTAAATGACTGGCGTTTGAAACGTTCTCTGACGGACTGCTCTTCTGCCTTTGGAAGAAAACGTCAGGGGGTGTGGGAATACCAACGTAAACGAAAATACAACTTAATATAAAACAATTTTATTTATATAAAAGTACAAAAACGTAATTTTGCTACATAACGTGATACGTCATTTTGCTGAAAGTTATCCAAATGTGGAGCTTAAAACTCTCCTCACTTCTTTTGGGGCAATTTTCCAGGCCTTGACTTCTTAGTTAATTTTAGAAATAAGGGTAATCCAGCTTTTCTACATTCCTTCCTGGTCTTATCCTTCCTCTTTCCAATATTTACTTCACGTTTCTTAATTTTATTTACGAGATTTTGGTCGCTAGGCGACAACGCTATGGCCGGCGGGGAGTCTTATCTTTCGGTGAGTAGAACGTTATTCCCGAGAAAGTCCGTGCAGTCCCGCGAAGCACGCCAACTTTGACAGACGAAATCAGGGCTGCCAACTCAAATATCTTCAAAATAAAATATACCACAGTGTAGCTCGTGTCCTAGAGAACCTTTTTCACTGAATATCTCCGATTTTGAAATTTTGTCGTTTAGAACGTTTTACGGGGGACCCCTTCATTTGTTTGGGTAGTTAATCAAATATAACATCATATGGTAAAGTAAACACAAATTTACACTCAAAAGACCTTGAGAAACGTAAACAAAGCTTTGACAGTTAAACAAAACCATTTCATTCTGTCATTTTAGCTGATGTTAAGCAGAAGATTTTATGAGTTTACAGTTTTTGCTGCCCTCTGTATTTCGTGCTCTCTACACTAGTAACGTAATCATTTATCAGGTAGACGATGATTAAGTGTCCATTAAATGTCTTTAAAACAATTAGAGAAATTTTCAAAAATCAAAATAACATAAGCTGCATACCTGCTAAAAAATGCCTGCTGTTAAAAATTAATGCCTTCAAATAATGCAAAATAAAAAGACAAATAATGCAGAAGACAGATACAACCAGTCCAAATTTGCTTCGACTGTAAAGATTTTTGTATAGGCCAGACAAGAAGGACTTTCAAATCCAGACTTCAAGAACACATTCAAGCTCTAAAAACATACAATAAAACTTCTAAAATCTAAATTTTGTGGAACACCTTTTAGAAACAAACAATTCATGCAAATAAGAGTTGTGTTTGCTCGACAGTGAATCTTATTTTATCTCAGGCTAAACAGAAGGCTCACAAGAAATTGAACTACAGTACAGGATATTACTTTAATACAATAAAAATTCTCAAAAACAAAAAAAAGTCTTATCATTTTTATATGTTAGAAACAAACTAAAGAAACAAGAAAGATTAAATTAAATAATAGAGACCTCTGAAGGTGAGCAGCCTGGAATTTGTATGAATATAAAAAAACTGCAATTTAATTGAAATCTTAAATAAAGGAAGCAAAATGACCAAAAAAAAAGAATTATACATATACTCTGAGACAGGGCCGTATTTGGGCCCCAGAGGCCCTGGGCGGAGTTCTAAAAAGGAGGCCCCTACGGTTTCGGTAAAAGTGGTGATCTTCACCATTTTTAGGAGATCGACTCCAAATCCCTTTATTGTGCCCTACACAGTACGGAACATTCCCACCCGCCGGCGTTTTTCGTCTGCTTTTTCATCCTAGGGTCCCTTTTCCAGCCCCTGAGGCCCCCTTTTAAGCCCGAGGCCCCCGGCGGCCGCCATGTGCGCCGTTAGGGAAATACGGCCCTGCTCTGAACTTAAAGAAAGGCCAAAAACATTTTGGGTAAATAACCGGCCGGCCGGTAGGTGTGCGTGGTAGCGTGTTATTATACCTGCAAACAATCAAATGTTATTTGTTAACATTAAATTTTAGAGCTTAAATGTGCTCTAAAAGGCAAAACATGTTGCTCAATAAAAAATATTTTAAAAAAGGTCTGTACTCAGTTCCTTAAAATCTTAATAATTATATTATTATTTTTATTTTGGAAGTAAAAAATAATATATTTAAATTTATTTCTTTTAGCTATAACGCAAAAAAATATTTGTAAATAATACAAAAAATTACTAATGTGGGATCCTTATGTAATTACATGCTGCTTCAGCATTGAGGTTGTTTTCCGACATTTTTTAAGTACAGGGTGTTTTTTTTTTTAAACACAACCCATTTTTAAGATTGGATAATGCACATATGAATGTGTAATGAGTATTGTTTTATTGATCTTCACATTTAATACAACCTATTATTTAAGTTTGATAAAATTTAGTTTACATTATGTGCTCAAACAGGCCGCCATTGGCATTTGTATAAAGTTATGCACTCTCCATCAAATTCCCGAATATGTGTTGCGACGTACCTCTTTACATTTCTTGCATTAAATTTGTTATGATGTTTTGAGTTGATGAATATCTTGTGAATTGTTTTCGTAAGATAATTACTACTTTACATGTCTGTGGCAAATTTCATTCAGATCGGACCACTTTTACGCGAGTTATCGTGCTTAAAAACACACACATTAAAAATGCAACCCAAAACTTGATTTTATTGGTGAAGGATTATTTCCCCCCAAGATCCGCGGAATTGATCCCACTATATTATTTTATTTGGGGATACATAAAAAGTAAGGCCTACGAAAACAATTCACAGGGTATTCAGCACCTCAAAACAAACATAACAAATTTAACGAAAGAAATGCAATGAGGCACCTTGCAACACGTGTTCGGGAATTTGATGGAGAGATCATAACTATACAAATGCCAATGGCGGACTGTTTGAGCACATAATGTAAACGAAATTTGATCACACTTAAATAATAGGTTGTATAAAATGTAAAGATCTATAAAACAGTACTCATTTAATATTTATATGTGCGTTATTCAATCTTAAAAATGGGTTGCGTTTAAAAAAAAACACCCTGTATTATCTGTTTACGGATAAACCATTTTTACAAAAATACATTATAGAGAATGTGAAAATATTGTGAGAAGATTATGTGGGTCTACAACTTCAGGTCTCCTATATCATTAAATATGAATGATAGATCAGAGATAAGATTATTTTCATAGAACATTTTCTTATATTGGGCACGTTCGGCTGCAGTCATCGGTGCCTAACCGGTTACCACAGATCTTAAAATGCAGGTAAATCCCCTGCATATTGACAATCAACAATATCCAGTTACTTACCCAATCCACCATAAACATTTTTCGGTAGATGCACAACAATGATCGGTAGGTGGTAAACCCACCACTACCATTCACTTATTACAGGTTGGTAGATTACTCACCGGTGACTGCGACTGAACACGCCCAATGTAACCTTTAAATTGATATTTTTCCTGAATTAATTACCTAAACTAATTATGCAATGTATTAATGAAGACATCTTGACTGATTATGATAACTAAAATAAAAATCAATAACTTTTATCTTGGAAAAGAACATAAAATATTTTTCTCAACAGGGGTGCCCAGCCCCCCCAAGGGCAATGGCGCTTCCCCCCCCCCAAAACCAAGACTAATGCCCCCCCCCCCAAAGCATGACAACCACCCCCCACCCTTTAATTTCTAACATTACTTAGTATAAAAACATAAAAACATGTAGTTAGTATTAAAACTCTATGTAGTTAGTATAAAAACACACACCTTATATCCTGCCCTACCAAAGGGTATTATTGCGTTTTATTAACCAAACTCTTAAAAACACAATTGACTACTAGGTATCAAGTAATAAAATGATAAAGCATTAGATAATAGTTATATCACTTCAATGAATTAAACACATTTATTTATACTAGTGATATAATTCAAACAAAAAGTGTTGTAATAGTGTATTTCACAACAAGGGCCGAAAATGAGGTTTTGAAGGCTCGAGATCGTAATTCAAATTCGAGACGAAGTCGAGAGCGACAATAATACAACTTCTTTGTCATAGTTTAAACAAACACAGTTATTGAAAATCATATGATCGTAACTATCCTGTCTTTGGGACCTATTGAGTGCTCTATAATCATATGATGTTCTCTCGTTGATTCAAGCAAATAAACGATCAGCTGACTTTCGGCCCTAGGGCCGTGGCCCTTTGGCGGAAAAAAGTTGGTTTCGGCTACCAAATAAAGTTAGTAAACCAAATAAATTTCAGGTGATTACGTCGTAGTGTGGCGAAAAATCTTTTACTAGCTACAAGTATTTTTTTCACAGTTTAGTGATACATTAATTTGATATGGTTTCCATAATGTTGAGGCGTTATTGTTTTGACAGTACAGTAGAACCTCTTTTAACCGTCACTCTTTTAACCGTCACTCTCTGTTATCCGTCACTGCTACTGAACTTTCAATGTACCGTAATTGATGCAAGTACCTATACAACATACAGTATAGCAGTTCTACATTACTCCTGTAGGTATGTAATTTAAATATAAATATGTACTATGCACTTGTACATGGTTCATTTTCTTCCAAAAGCTTTGAAATCTATTTACTGTACAGATTTATAATGATATTTCTGTTATCCGTCTATTCTCTTAACCGTCGCAGTCCCAGTCCCAAGGGTGACGGTTAAAAGAGGTTCCACTGTAACCAGAAATTAATTAATTGTTTTTTTACATTTAATGAATTACGAAATGAATGAACATGGCTGTAAATATGATATTATGTTTGGATTTTACATCATTAAACATTAAAACAGTGGTATTGAAATGGCATCATTCTCGCAGGTAGGTTCAAAACATATTGGATGCTTGCACAGAAAAAAATATATTTGTTGGAACAACAAAAACATTTGCAGATATACAACCTGCAAATGTTTTTGCTCGGTTTACCAATGGTTTTTCTCGATTTACCAATGTTTTTGTTGTTCCAACAAATCTATTTTGTTTTTTCCACCTAAAACATTGGTAAACCGAACAAAAACATTTGCAGGTTGTATATCTACAAATGTTTTTGTTGTTCCAGCAAATCTTTTTTTTCTGTGTGTTGGTTAAAAAAACATCTTGGTCTTGGGTGCTGGTAGAGGTATGAGGTATGAGGAACGTAAACGTCATGTGTGCTTTTTGACTGTCTTGAGTCTGGAACGTACTTTTTCCATGGTCCGTTGTCGATTTTAATTTCAATCCTCAAAGACTAGACTACTAGACTAGTCTTTGTTCATTCAACAAAACACACATCAAACCACTCCGTAGTTTGCCACAGATAAGAAAATACAGATTGCAATACAGTTTCCGTATGAGAACGGAACTAGCTAAAATTAATATCCAACCACGTTATCACAACACAATGTGAACTTGTAATCACCATTCACTTCACTCAGTAAAATTGTACTAATTGTAAAACTGCTTCACAGCAGGCAAGCAGCAGCGACCACATAGTAGAAATGTGGTCGATGGCAAGCAGGCACACCAACCGTGCTTTATACGACTGGCGAGTGACTGATGCTGTTGCTATAGTCTTATATCTAACGGCCAATATTGCATTACACCAGGATTTGGCATGTTACGCCCAAACCCCATTAATAATCCTCACTTTTACCTGGTTTTTAGGCACTATTCCCTGCAAAATTCCCCTAGGTATCAAAATGCGGGTAGTTAGCCGAAAAACCACGTAATGACTTTAAAAAGACCCCTAACCGGATAGTCTCCTAAACTTGCTGGGTAAGGAGGGAAATATTATATCAATAAACTGCACACTGTATATTAAAATATGTCTATATTTACTTCAAGTATTGTTCTTTAAAACCATGAAACGAAATTATTTTTCTCACCTTACATGGACATTGGATATTTGCAAAGCCCATATCCAATGGGCTTTGCAAATATCCATAATGTTAAGAAAAATTCCGGCTTTACCCTTTTTTATGTATTCAGGATGCCGGGTACTTCAGCTCATGTCTATAATCCCCGATTTTACTCGATATATCTTAGTCCTCTCGATTAAGTCCCAGAGCGGCCATCAAAATACCCGCAAACCGGGCTAATACCCGGTTTCTGGTAACACTGCAACGAAATAACCAATACCACCATACCAAATACATAATAACAACTTTCGTTCAAAACATAAAACACTGTATCTATAGATTAAAAATATCCTTATACCTCGAAAAAAATCCCCGATTTGACCAGTTTATTTTATATCCAGGTTGTTGAGTAAATTTCCTCAACCCAAGTCTTAAATCTCCTCAACCCAGGTTTTTCTTAATCTCCGCTTAATCTCTGCACGGCCTCCGAAATACCCGAAAACCGGGTAAATACCCGGTTTTTGGCAACCTTGCTAACGACCGACGCTACAGACCCTGTCTGACACCATGTATTTTATGGGCCCGATGTCAGACAGGGATGCCAGTTGAGCCGTTGCCAACCGCCCTTCAAAGTAATTTAACAATTAATTATGGATTGATGTGGAGATTCCGGGGATGGTTTACATGGCGAACTTGAATATATGACGATGGCAATCCTGATGAAATGGTTAGATAAATAAACAGTACTTTCCACTGTTGTCTATGGCTATGATCATTTGTTTGTAATTTTTCCTTATTCGCTGGTTTAAAATTCCTCACAAAAAAAAACAAAATTTCGCCCGAAAAATCATTCCCCCCCAAAACCCTTCTGGGCACCCCTGTTTCTCAAGTCTTTATGTTAACCATGAAGCCTCTTTGATTGTAATATCTACATTTTGTATCACCAGGTTGCAGAAGAATTTAAAAACTTTCTTTCTTTTGCTTCTAATTTTGTTTCTTTTCCAAGTTTTCTCTTCAACTTTATGCATTCAACTCATGCATACATTACCTTGGAAAAGAACATGAAATATTTTTCTCAAGTCTTTATGTTAACCATGAAGCCTCTTTGATTGTAATATCTACATTTTTCTGTGTCATATCACCAGGCTGCAGAAGAATTTAAAAACTTTCTTTCTTTTGCTTCTAATTTTGTTTCTTTTCCAAGTTTTCTCTTCAACTTTATGCATTCAACTTCTGCATACATTTTTTGGTCTTCGAAAAAATTAAGTTGTAGTGGTTTGCTTT
Organism: Flexamia atlantica; assembly: GCA_035578135.1. Classification (NCBI taxonomy): domain Eukaryota; kingdom Metazoa; phylum Arthropoda; class Insecta; order Hemiptera; family Cicadellidae; genus Flexamia; species Flexamia atlantica. The sequence continues at coordinate 1,179,433 of JAQJVK010000071.1, forward strand.
GAGGTGATTCAGTGGTACATTATAATTGGATGACATTAGGCAGGTATACTTTAGCCTATTTCAGTCTTATTGAGCAATGAGCTGGTGGTGTGGAGCTGCTCCCCACACACTGAAAGTGTTCTCAAAATTCAAAAGCGTGCCCTGGTATTATAGCCTAGGATCTAAAAAGTGCTTTCAGTCATGTGTTTGTACATATATCATTGTTTGAACTATGTTTGGACAAATTAGAAGTGAGTCAGTTTTCAGGAAAGTTCATGACATTAAATAGATAAACAATTTTCCAAAGTACTTTACAATTAATTTTTGTTGTAGAAAATATTCTCAAAGACATCCATCATGAAAATCCAAGTTATCTATGGACAGATTAGTTAAAGTGAAAAGCTATGATAAAAAATGTTGGCAAAGTGTTATGAGGGTCGTCCACAAAGTAAAGAACGTTATGTTACTAAATCTAGCTCCGTTATCCCAACACCGCAACCGAGTGTGCTGTCTAAAGGTCCACTCCCGGACTCAGTTTGAGCCAAGTCTCGTTGCTGACCGATCACACATTTAATTTTTACAGCTTTTCAAAATGGCGGTGTATACCGGAAATCCCGCCAAATGCGATTGAGTTGATTTCTGTGGTGTTTTGTAGCCTAAAACGTTTATTCAGTGTTGAATTTATTCATAGAGGAAAAAAGTGATCCTGAGTCCATTGCGAGGCCCTAAAATAACTTCACATGCCATACAAATCATGCGAGATGGATAAATCCAATCGCAGGCGAGGGTGTTGCTGATCTATGCCAACGCGGCGCCGTGGTGGCCGCCACACAGCAGCAGCAGCAGTTTCAAAGAACTTTGCTGGCTCAAGTGAGACATTTTCGGACAATCCCTTTACGACCCTTACCTAGCCTTATATGAATGATTGTTTCAAGGTCAAAGGAATTTTAGGCTGGAAAGTGTTTGAAAATGGTAAGGAACTGAAAGAGGCAACGTTATTAGGTCAAATACATTTGGCGTGATATTCAAAGGACGTCGCCATTTTGAAACTCTGTGAGAATGAAATGCGTGGTCGGTCAGCAACGAGACTTGGCTCAGATTGGGACTAGGAGTGGAGGTTTAGGCCACACTATCAGTCACAGAGATAGGGCCAATGGGTTTGATGTAGAGACAAAACGTTTTTTACCATCTGGACAGCCCTCATAGAAACTTAGATAAAAATAACTATGTAACAAATGATTTTAAAAAGCTAGGCTAAATGTAAAAGTGGCTTAAAATGACATAATCTACAAATTTTGCATTTATTTAAGTTTGGTCCCAGTATGAAGCCGTTTTCTTGAAAGACACCATTTATCTTGATGTACTTCTGAAAGACACCATTTTCCAATATGGCGGCTTTATGTTGGGTTCCACTAAAATATAGTAAATGTAAAAACTGTAGATTATGTCATTTTAAGCATTTTTTGCTTTGACTTCCCTTTGTCGAATCAGTGGTTATGGAGTTATTCTTTATTTTAGTTGATTATAATTTACTTATACATTTTTTACCTATCTTCCTATTCCTATATTCTTAACACAATCAGAAACAAGAACGAAATCCTGAGTTGCTGTGATCACTTATGAAGTCATTATGAAAAAAATTCATACTAATGTAATGTGTACTTTCTTTTCTCAGGCTGGGGCTAATTTCATCGTTTCTGGTACGGGTATCATCAAAGCTCCAAGCCAGAAGGTGGTTATGGATGAAATGCGAGAGTGTGTCCAGTCGTACATTGACAAGCGGGAGTCACTGAGACGATAACAGGACCGATGCTACTGAATGGCAAAAGATAATTTTTTCTCTACCAATTCATGGCATCATAGTATTCCTGAAGCTAGAAGATAAGTCTTCTGGGCTAGATCAAAACATGGTGCAACAAACGGGTTTTATTTTAGAGGGGTTTGATATTTATGCTAAGCTCTTGGTTATTATACTGAAATACTATTTATCTGTGGGTAAAAATATATTTAACTGGAGCATCTAATTTGTACCTGGACTCAAGCATAGTTCAACAAAGACAAAGATGGTTAAAAAATTGCCATAATTTTGAGAGAGGGCTTATAAAACTTTTGGTATTTTATTTTCTATAATATATATTACTTTTAGGGCTTCGATTACTCTTTTAGGGCCTAAATACACAAAATTTGAAGCATTTACCCACCAAAAGTGGAGTTATGGGTGCTCTGATTTTTGTTGCCTAACAAACTAATCCAAAATATAATAGAAATAAATCTTCCTACAAGATTAAAAGAAAATCGGGCAAAAATTAAAAGAAAACCGGGCAAAAATTGCAGTTGCTAGAGTGATGATAAATATATATCTAAGTTGAAATAAAAATCATGGTAACTCCAAATAATTTTACGGTATAATATTTCACCTCTGTAATTCGAAGCAGTGCAAAGATTACTTCTATAACTCAAAGTTCAGTAGATATCTCAAATGAAACTTGCACTTTACCAATGGAATAGTGAGCTATTGGCATGACCTGTAAGCTGGATCTTAGACAAGGGACCATGATATCTTTTTGTTTCGAGGCGCCTAGGTGCCAAAACACCTAAAGTATAAAATATAAACCACATATATGAAGTTTTAGACACATGGTGTATAAAAAAATTAAAACATATTTTTTTCTGGTCTACATACTCTATATATTAATAAAACAAATATTTTATTAGCATTACATTTACTTGTGTGGTGTCAACACTCTATAACTTCAAAATGAAAGCAACCTCCTTATTATCCGAGATTCTCGGTATCTGAGGCAGCCTTGGTCTCAACGACCTATGATAATTGGGAGTGTACTGTATTCTTCATGATGTATTCTATCACAATGTATGTATTCTTTTGCTGGTCTGCCGTTACTGCTGTAGGTTTTAATTTACTTGTGGTTCATTTATAAATAAACTAAGTAAACTTATTTGGCTGAAAATAGTTTTGGTTTTACAAGTATCTATTAAAAATTAAATTTACATTTTTATATACTTCCTTATCTTTTCAATCTAGATAATTTTTCAGGACGTACTTTTATGGTGTTGGACAAGTTCGTATATTGACATTATTTTTTTAGTATAACTTGTAGTTAATAAAATGTTATAGCCCTCTCAAAGAAATTTTCAATTGTAGAAATGTATGCGGTGATATAACTGTGATGGTCAACATTCCTAATTGATTTAGGTACACTAATAGACTTAAGAGACTCAAAAATGTGATATACTTTTGTACTGATTATTCTGTATATTAAGCCATGAATTTTTGTATATGTATTTACGTCTTGTTTTGAGAAACTATCTTCTTATTTGATAGGTTTTATTTCAGGCTACAAATGAAAGATAATATAAGATTAAATACTTAGTTCCATGAAGTACATCACACATTGCTATGTAATTCAAGTTTTAACAATGAGAGCTTAGACTCATTGTAATAAAAATGTTAGTATTTTATATTGTGTTGATTACCAACCCTTTTTCAAATTTTCACTTGTTTTCTGTTATAGTTATTATAAAATCAAAATTGTTACTGCTGCTTGTTTATGCAGGGTGTCTACCAGTCGGGAATTCGGGAAAATGTCGTGGATTTTGTAAGGTCGGGAATAGTCTCTCGCTCTTCACGCGGCCGACAAGTATCTCGCTCTTTACGCGGCTGACAAGTCTCTCGCTTTTTACGCGGCTGACAAGTATCTCGCTCTTTACGCGGCCGACACATCTCTCGTTAGTAATGCTACCTTAAAATCGTGTGCTCTTTTCGTGGCTATCACATGTATTGGCCACATGAAGGCCAGAATATCTATAACCTGGCCGGCAAATTCCTTGGTCGTTTCAGGGTCAGCAAACCTCTCGGTCACATTGGGGCCGTCAGATATCTCGCTCTCTTTGTGGCCGTCAAATCTGCCGCTCTTTTCGCGGCCATCACATCTTTCGCTTTTATTGCGGCCGGAAATCTTTCGCTTGTTTTGCGGCCGGCAAATCTCTTGGTCGCATTTCGGCCGATGACTTCATCCCTCTCTTAGCGAGCGTTAGACCTCTCGGTCGTATTGCGGCCAGAAAATCGCTCACTTATTTTGGGACCAAAACATTTTAAAGTCGTCTCGTGGTAGACAAATGTTTTGCTCTTTTCGTGGCCGTCACATCTCTCGGTCGAATTGCGATAAGAAAATCGCTTGATCTTTTTGCGGGCAGAATATCTATCATTTATACGGTAGCCGGCAAGATTTTCGGTCTCGTTGCGATTGGAAATCTTTCGCGTGTTTTGCGGCAGGTTAATCTCTTGGTCGCATCGCGGCCGATGACCTTACTCATTTCGCGGCTGTTAGACCTCGGTCATATTGCGGCCGGAAAGTCACTTGTTTTAGGAATGAAACATTTTTCGATCGATTCGCGGCAAACGAGTTCCTTGCTCTTTTAGTGGCCGTTCTTGCGATAAATCGCTATTTTTCGAGGCCAGAGATATTGTAATTTACAACATGGCTGGAAAATCTTTTGGACTTATTGCGGCCGGAAATTTTTCGCTTGTTTTTCGGTTGTCGGGTGGTTGATTGGTTCTTGATCATATTGTGTCGCTTACTCTTTTCATAGCTGTTACATGATTCGGTCGTTTTGCGGCCGGCAAATCTCGCTAACGCATCGTGGCTGTCAAATCTCGGTCGTTTATACCACGGCCGGAAAATCTCTTGGTCACAACGCGGCCGGAAAATCGCTCGTTCTTTCCGCAGCCGGAAATCTCGGTCGCATTACGGCTAGCAACTATATTGGACTTATCACAGTCATCTTGCTCATCTTTTGGCGATCTTTTGCTTGCATTGTAGCCATCTAAATGTATTTCTTTACAAATATCGTTCTCAATATTCGTTATATGAGTTAATGGTCATGTTTCCAATGGTCGGGAATTTTTTTAATTTGTCGGGAAAAAGTCGGGAATTTCATATATGAAATTTGGTAGACACCCTGTTATGCGATTGTCATAAGAATAATAAGAAACAGTAGGCCTATCAAGAAATTGACACAAACTTATTCTCTTAAAACCATTTAAAACAAGGAAATCTACAATGAAATACCCCTGTTGCAGCAGACCTGCATACTGAGCAAATTTTGAATGTGTAAATTAATCATTAAGATAAAACCTTGTATCAAGTTACATCAGGTATGTCCATAGATGAGCTCACATCAATATTCTAAAAAAGGATGAAGTAGGAAATGAATATAAACGTTTTCTGCCACAGAAATGTGAACATTTTTTAGCTGAGGTTTTTAGTTTTTAGCTCCAGTAGATCTCAACCAGATGGAGGTAACAAGGTTTACTAGGATATGATGAGCAACAAGTGAGAAATACAATTTTATTTGTTTCCCATGAAGTTAACATTGTGGCAACGTACTGAGTTTATCCACTTTCAGTGTCTTGGTAACTGGACATAGAACAATGATTCAAGATACTAAATTATTTGTTTGTTTTTTTCAAACTGAATCCAATGGTGCAAACCAAATTTAGATTATTTTAATATTTCAATAAAAAAACATTTTTTGGGATTCATCCCAATTCACCCCTCCCTTCTGAATGACTGATTGGGCTGATTTTCAAAATTGACCAAATAATTCCTACTTGAGATGTCTATGCCACATTTCTTTCAGATCAGACCATTTTTGCAAAAGTTTGAGTATAAAGAAAATATATTAGGAGTGTGCCAGTACGTGAGTATCGAGTTTTTTCAAGCTAAGTTTATACTATTCAACTTGACCCGAAGTTTCTAAAAATACTCGAAGTTCAAGCAGAGCAGTTACTCCTGCCATTTACTTGAAAACGGGAAGTGCAGTTGAGTTTTGCGGTCGCTTTTCACACCCATCTTTTACTGCTATCGGTAAAAAATCCTGTATTTTACTGTAATTAAACAGTTTTAAGTTATCGATATCAATAGATTCATACCACTTCATTCCTTGCAAGAATTTGAGGTTACTTGTTCTTTCTGTTTTGCTATCTGAGGAAACATGCAGGCTTATATTTTAACCAAATATTGAGTTAGGCTTAATAAAAGTGTATATTTAAGATGACCTGAGCTTAAGTAATTTTATTGGAAATCTCAGGAAAACCAAATCCAGTTCAAGAGGTTTTGAGTAAGAAATTATCTTTATTCATTTTATATACTTGCTCTTAACTCAGGAACACCTCTAAGTTGAATAAAATTACAGTATTAAATTTTATTTGAATAATTATAATTATTTTCGACATGATGATTATGTAGAATTATAGGAAAATAATCATCTTGTTACAAAAAGAACCTCAACTCGAAAGTCGAGCGAAGATTTAAAAACTCGACTCAACTTCAAAAATCACTACTTGCACACCTCTAGAATTAATTTATATATGTTAATATATATTAATATTGATAATCATGTTGATTATTTCTTCTTAAACTGACCCCGACTAGTTGTTGGTACATATCGAGTTTCAAAAACATCGGGGATAAAAAATATTTTGTGAAAAATACAAAATGGCGGATATCTGGGTAAATTTTAGGAAACACTTTCATATCAACTTATTTCTTAGTTTAGATGTAAGGGATCACCTTCCGAAATCCTGAAAAGTTTTTACTGTACACTGTAAATATGAATGAGAACAAACAGAATGGTGTTTTTGGCATCAGGGGATCTCAAATAAAAAGTTATGATGGTCTCAGCCTTGAGTCTTACCATCAGTAGACTGAGACCTATAGTAACAGCTTCATCCCTACAGGAGAAATCTGCTATTAAAACAAATACAGTCATCTCACAAATACAAATCAAATTTGATAAAAATCAGACAAGGGAGATATCGGTTTTAAAACATTTTCTATAAAAATAATTTAAGGAAACTTACTGTGTTTGCCACCAAAACGAAAATATTTATTTTCCCCGTATAAGGCCGGATTTATGAATTTGCCGCCCATGGGCTCAAAGCACTTTGCCCCCTTCCCAAACGCGACAACCTGGGCTGGATTCATGAATTTCTAGGGACGGCAAATTTTTACGGCCGGATAAAAATTTGGTAAAATAATGTAGAGTGTTTTTTGCAGTGTTTTTGTTTTATTTCATATTTATACACTAATTAAAACTATAAAAAGTTTGAAGAGAAGTTTTTAGTACAGTAGATAATTATTTTATTTCAGACAGCACTATTATTTTGCATACTTCGTCACTGGGCGGAAGGGCGAAAGCTTATTTTTTTGGCCTGGGCGCTGGCGCTGAGACATTCAATATTCGGGGTAATGGTGGAATCGGATTATAAGAAGGAGAGGGCGCTATGAGTTTTGTTAAAAATATATGCCAAGTGACAGCCGTGAAATGTTCGAGAGATTTATTGACAGTTTTACAGCTGAGAGGTTTAACGCGGTTGCGCTACGACCAAGAGATTTAACGAGTGTGTCCGAGATTACCGGCTACGATACAACTGTTAGATTTTATTGCCGCGAAATGACCGTGAGAATTTTGCCGATCGCTGTAAATCCTAAAGATTTGTTTTGTTATACAACCAAGATTCGTCGGCTGTAAATAATTGTCGGCCACGAAATGACCGAGATACATTTGTGTTAACAGCTGTAAAAATGGCCGATTTTTCGGCCACAGCATGGCCAGTATATACGACGGCCGCGAAAAGAGCGAGAGATTTGTCGGCCGTAATGTGACCAAGAGATCTTTCGGCGACGATACAAGAAATACGACCAAAAGATTTACCAAACCGTGATGTAAACGACTGATTTCCGGCCACGATATTACCGAAATATTACCGAAATTGTTTTTTGTGATTCGATCGAGAGATTTGCCAGCCGCGATGGAGGTACCAACGCCGAATATCAAAATCCCTGACCATTTGCCTAAATTCATAACTTTTTTCCGGCTTTTATTGAATTTCCCCTATAGGGAAGGAGCTATTACCTTTGGTCTCATGGTAAGACCTAAGTCTGGGACCATCATAACTTATTGTTTTGGGGCCCCCAGATACCAAGAACACCATTTGTTTAAATTTATATAATAATATAAATTATTTACTCAAACATTTTAAATTCGCTGAGTAAGCACCTGCTACAACGGAGATTTTCTCGAATTGTCGACTGGTCAAATTAATGACCCTGCAAAGGATTGACACGGATTTGACAGCAAGAGACTCTCGACTGCAAAATGGCCGAGATGAAAAAAAGGCGATATGAAGGTTTGGTAGCCACAAACTGGCCGAGAGATGGTCGCGGCGAAACAATCGAAAGAATTTCAGGCCGCAGAAATGCGACCAAGCTATTTTTTGGCCACAAATGAAATATATCACTCAATCCTATGTTAATGAATCGTTACTATAAGATATTATCAAATGTTAACATTGAAAAACACCACAATATTTGTATAGTTTTACTTAATGAGGCCTTTCGCCAGCTGGCATCAGCAGACATAAATAAACACACATATTGGTGTGTTTGTAATATAAATATGAATTAAAGCAAAACACTGCATAAAACGCTCTACATTATTTTAGCAAATTTTCAACCGGCCTTCAAAATTTGCCCCCCGAGAATGAGGGAAAATCAGAAATTTTTGGGAAAATGAAATTCTCGATTTTTGGGTGGGATATAAATTAGCTTCAGGAAGTTTAGGGACGGGATCGTTTTAGCGATCGCAACTAGTGTGTAGCTTCACAAAACTTGCGATCCGCCGCAAAAAACGATCGCGCGTATTTGCCGATCGCGAATAAACGGCAAATCCAGCTTTGAGAAACTCGCAATCGGCCGCAAAAAGTATCGCGCGTATTAGCCGATCGTGAATAAAAACAGCAAACGTAGTTTTGCAGAACTCGCGATCGGCCGCGATAACGATCGCAAGTAGCCTATTTGTTAGTCGCGGGTGAACGGCTACAAAAACTTTGTAGAATTCGTGAACGGTTGCGAAATACGATAGCGCGTATCAGCCGATAGCGGGTAAATGGCTGATGTAGCTTTGCGGAACTCGCGATCGGCTGTGAAAAACGATTGTGAGTATTTGCCAATCGCTGATAAAAGTCTGTAAATGTTCACTTTACGGTACTACTCCCGAAATTGAAATTTTTTTCAAATTGTAGGAAATTGTGCGCTGATTCCGGAAATGATAGTCGTTTTCCGCGGAAAACGTCGGAAAATGCCGGAAAATCGGAAAAACTGGAAACATTTTTTATGGAAATAGGTCATATGGGTACTCAAATTAACCGGGAGAGTGAACTGAACCAGAATATGCAAGAATTTTCAAGATCTGACGAATATTAACGGAGATACAGCCGGAAAAGCGTCGGAAAAGCCGAAGAAAAACTTCGCCAAAAATATGTCATGTGGGTACTCAAATTAACGGAAATTGAGAGCTGAACAATATTATGAGAATTTTCATAATATAACATGTGGTAACAGAAAAAAATAAAAAACATTGAATAAGTGATACATTATTTTTGTTAGGTTGTTATAGGTTATATATACATTCATTTTGTAGGAATTAGGTAGATTAAGTAAGGTTATGTTAGTTTGGATTGGATGAGGTCAGGTTTAGTTAGGTAAGGTTAGGTTAGGTTACATTATGTTAGGTTAAGATTAGGTAAGGTTACATTATGTTAAGTTATATTAGGATTCGTTTAAAATTCTATTGTAGAGTAAAGATAAGGTTGGGAAAGTGAAAACATGACAAAAAATATATCACTCTAACAATAACAAATACAAACTCTGCCAATGAATCATATCTTACCTATCCTAAGCTATCCTATCCTAACCTAACCTAACCTAACCTAACCTAACCTAACCAATCCTAACCTAAGCTAACCCTTACTTATCGAAACCAACTTAATATAGCACAGCCTAAGCTTAGTTTCGAAAAATTTAGCGAATTCATAACAAATTAACAAAAAATAACCCATTTTGTACAAATCTACAGCTTTTACGACACTACGACACTTTTCTTGCTGTAATTCCTTTAATATGCATCGGATCTAAAAAATGCTTGCATATTCTTGCTCAGCTCGTTCTTCCGGTTGATTTGAGTACCCGCATGACCCATTTCTGGGGTGAAAGGTTTTTCCCGGTTTTCTGATTTTCCGACGTTTTCCGCGGAAAAAATATCATTTTCAGAATCAGCGTGTTATTTCCTACATTTTGAAAAAAAATTTTCAATTTCGGGAGTAGTACCGTAAAGTGAATATTTACCTAAAAGTCAAATGTAAAGCTAGTTAAATTGTGGCAACGGACAAGAATGGTTAAAGAGAGGTAGAAGGGGTTATGTTTTTTATATATACATCGTGATATTGAGGTGAACGTTGATAATACAATCGAGCGTTATGCTAAGGGAAAAAACTGGAAAAAGAAGGCTTGACTTTAGGACAGGCCTATTGTTTTTTTATTTAAGTTTTCTAGAGAAAGTGTTGTAAATAATAAATTTAAGGCTTTTACCTCAAAACAAGTCTTTTTTTATTTCCCTAATTACCTAAACAAGTATACTGTAATAAATTAATCCAATAAAAAACTGTTGTTTTAAATTGAAAATTGAGCATGTTTTAGTCTACAGATTGCCTAAAACACGAGAAACACGAGTTTTGAGTTCAAATTTTCACTAATTTTCCGGGGGAGGACCCCAGACCCCTCAAAAGTTTACTCTCATAATCCTGCTTGCCCCCCTCCCCGAACTCATGCTCTTGATCTCCCACTGCTGTCCCTACATCTACTAATAATTACAAAAACTAGATAATTTATTTTTTTATGTTTGCTAGTAGGGGGGCCTAAGTTTTAACTAAAGGTTATAACTTTTGTGAAATTGGAAAGAATTTTTTAAAAATGACATACTAACTTCTGAACCTTAATTTTAAAATTTATAAAAAATAGGATATTCCTTAAGCTTCGTAACCCTCAGATTTGGTTAATAGCCACTTCGCCAAAATGAACAGTCGTTCATCATTTGCGCGGTATGCAAGCCTGCTGTGAAATATTCTTAAGGGTCACCTAATCCCCTTATATTATCTACGCGGTGTCCAGTCCAGGTACCCTCAGGCCTCCGACAACAATTCGCAAACAGCCGCCGTATTTCTTCAATATTTTTATATTATGTTTAGTTTCTGTATACAATTTCATCTTTGATAAGTCCTGTTTCTGATCATATTATTTGTATTTTATGAATTTACCGAATACACATTCTGTTTTAAATGTTGAAATCTAAATACTGACGTTTCATATATACTACTATCATTTTTAAATTATTTAGCGGTAATCAACTAGTTACCATTAATAATCAAAATTCTCTTATCATCAGGGTCGTACTCAGACCGGGATAGCCGGTACAATTTTACCGGGGCCCGGGGTCAAGGGGGGGCCCGGGGCGGGTCGAAGGGGGGCCCGGGGGGCCGTAATTGGCCTCCTCCGAAATAGTGGAAACCTCTCGATAAGGGCAAAAATGGACGTGTGAGTAAAAAAAAAAAAAAAGGTAACCACTTTTGCCGAGCCGGAAATCAGCTACGATTTTGAGTGGAACGGGTGCAGTAGTACCAGATATGAGGGGCCCGGCCGGCTTAATATCTTTACCGGGGCCCGCCGCAGCTGGGTACAGCCCTGCTTATCATGCATAGTTTTGTTTACGTTTGTATATCTATAGTAAGAATTTCTGTAAGTAAGGATTATACTAATTGCTAAGGTTGAAATGTTTTGCTTGAATATTGTTAGTTTACATTGGCACATTTGCCTATATCGTTACTATAGTAGCCTGTCCGATACTAACTCCTCACAATAATAAAACCACTCATAACATTTACTGGTAAAAAAGAAAGAATGTAAAAGAAATGGCAAGGCCACGATATTGTGTTCCGCTGATTGCCGCTAGCATAATTTTTATTTCAGTATTAGTTTTGCCACCAAGCCTCCGATTGGCTGGCCCGATCGGTGACGTCATGATTTGGTGATGTCATTAAGTGGTCGTCGGCGGCATTTGTTGTTTACAAATACAGTAGTAGATTTCATATCTGATTTTCTGCTTTTAAAGGTTATGTTTATACTAATTATTGTTTAACTTATGTGTTTTACTCAGGTTTAGTAACTGAACTTCTCAACATAACATATCATGGGCAAAGATCACTTTCGTTTTCATTAACTAAACGAAATTATGATCATAACCTATGAAAGACCCAAAATGAACCCATCAACTAGCCTACTATTCATTCTAATTTTGAGCTGTCCAGAATTTGGGTTGTTTCATTCAAATATCTTGGTGATTGTTCAAAATTTTCAAGATACAGTTCTAGGCGTATTATCTCAATTTCAACTTTTTAAATCGTATTAAGTTAAACTTAGGAAGCTTAAATTAACTCTGACTAAATCTTGTGTGTTGACTGACTTTATGTCTGTCTACTTAATAACACATTGATTCCAACACGGAAGAATGATTTAGGTGAGTACGTAAGTTATATGATAAACGTTTACATTTAATTAGATATACACTATGTTTAACGATACCTATAACTTATAAGCTAATGCCCACTCTAAACTTTCTTCGTCTTAGAATCCATTTATTATTTTTTCAGTGCACTATGTTTTGGGGATTTCCTGTTGAAACAGATAAATTAAGGATCCTGTTAGTTTTAATTCTAATTGCCGCTGAGTTATTGGAAAGATTTCAGTTTGCAGGCTAACTTGATAGCTTGGAATTGAACCTCTCAGCCTTTACTTTTAATTCCAGGACTTAGCATCTTACAATGGGCGTTGTAAAAATTTGTCAATGGATGCACAACATAATGGTACATATCCAACTCTTAACAATGGTAGGCCTAAGTAAATTACTCACTGTGAGTGCCGCTGAACACACCCAATCTAGGCTACAATTAAATATCGAAGTTCTTGATTAATCAACAACAAGGAAGAACTGTTATTTGGCCTCTTGAATTAATTACTAGTCCTTTTAGTGTCGAGGATCTCGTAGAGAGATGTGCCGTGTAGGCACCGGCATTGCTAGTACCTACCAAGTATCTCGTGGTACGAGTTTCATATTATCTGATCTTCTGCTTTTAAAGGTTATGTTTATACTAATTATTGTTTAACTTATGTGTTTTACAACATGACTTAATTTATCATGGGCAAAAATCACTTTCGTTTTCATTAACTAAGTTAAATGAAATTATGATCATTAACCTTGAAAGACCCAAAATGAACCCATCAACTACTATTCATTTCAGTTTTGAGCTGTCCAGAATTTGGGTTGTTGTTTCATTCAAATATCTCAATGATTGTTCAAAATTTTTCATGATACAGTTCTAGGCCTAACTTATTATCTCAATTTCAACTTTTTAAATCGTAGGCCTATTAAGTTAAACTTAGGAAGCTTAAATTAACTCTGACTACATCTTGCACTTTTTAAATTTCTTAATTTTTGTATTCCTTCAGTTAAAGTTTTTGTTACCTTTTCAGATCTTGGTCAGAAAGAGATGCAAACTTTAGTGCCACTCAATTATACTAAATCTTCATCAGGGATTTTATCATCGACATGGTTCAGCTCGGCCTTCTTTAATTAGGTAGGTATTTTAACCCTTTAAGTGTGGTAACAAATAACAACTTAAAAATATGGATGAAAAGTGCCGGACCATTTTTCATTGTTATGTGCAAAAACTGGCTGGACTTTTTTATCAAAAATGTAAGCGTTGAGAAAAAAATCCCCAAAACTTTATTTAGGCCTATTAACATTTTTCAACAAGTCTTTTTTCTTTGTTCATAAATACTTAAGTTCTTGTATTATTTAAAAATGGCATGAAAAAGGCAAATTTCATGTTTCTGGTTCAAATAATGTTAATAATTAAAAAAATTACACCATTCATTTATATAGTTCCACGCCATCTTATATTTAAATTTAAATTTTTTAAATCTTAGTAAACTTAAATTAACTTTGTCTAAATCTTACCCTGTTTTTACAATTTCTGATTTTTAATTCCTACAGTTAAATTTTTTGTTCCCTTTTCAGTTCCTGGACAGGGAGAGATGCAAACTTTAGTGCAACTCAATTGTCAAATCCTGAGCAGGGATTTATCATCGTCATGGTTCAGCTCAGCCTTATTTAATTAGGTAGGTATTTTAACATTCTGCAGGCTGTTAAACAGGCTACAGTGTCCACTATGCATTAAGTTACTATAATGTATTTAGACAACCCTTATATGGTAGGCCGCACGGAGGCCAGTTCACACTGAATATACTTGAGGGGCAGTGGATGTGTGTTGCAGGCGCAGAATGTTCATTATAAATGGAACGACCGTTCCATGCCAGCACCTCACGTCCGTTCAGTGTAAATTGAGCCTCAGAGTTCACTGTAATCTGATGAGAGGAAGGGACCACGCCTGTTCCTATTATCAACAGGTGTTAGTATGGACCACTGTTTCCTGAACTTTTTGAGAAGTGACCCCCTAAGATACGTCAAACCAAATATTGGTACACATTTAGCGTAGACCTAATTTACATCAAATCCATAAAGAAAAAGAACATGGTAAAAATTAAAATGCACTGAACTTAGTCTATAACACCCGGAACTGTGGGCAAATTCAAGAATTTTGTATTAGTATCTCAAATTTGAACCATTGTCGGCCTTAGCAAGTGCCTGGCCCTGGGCAAGAAAACGTTTGCGAGGCAATTCTACTCAATGCGTTCTTAATTCTTAGACAAATATTTAACCACACGTAAATTATGTGTAAGGGTGGTCCAGTGATGGAAAACATCAAAGTTTTCGATACTTCTCCTATAGGGCCAATGCACAAATTCTAAAAGAACACTATGCAATGTTAGAGCCTAACAGTTACGGAGTTTCTAATTCCAAGAGTGATCATTACGTGTCCCAACTCTTTAGATCGCAAATCTCTCATTATCTTTTGGTCAAATCTGCCACACTGCATTGAACACTGTTAAACTGAGGCACTTATTAATTGGAAAATGAAGTAGGAGGGTTGAGGGTAGGGAAATTCACGGTCATAAGTTGAGAATTTTAGGTTGTCTCCTTTTACAGTTTGGTGAGTGTGTCAAGCAACACCAACGCTGCTGTTAAACATTCTTTAATTCACCTTTCCGCAAAGAATGTCTGAAACTAAAGGAACATTGATAATTCACTGCTACTTCCCCACGGTACCTAGTGATTACTGTATTTACTTTGAACTTCCAGTAGTTAACACATTATTTTATATAGGCCTCGCGCAAACCATACACCTTTATCAAACTACCTAAAAAATGAAGATCATATTTGGCTTACTGTTTTGCCATCTTTCATAAGAGATAAGAGGTAGGCCTATTATTTTTCAACCAATGCCTATTTGGATGTATTTTTACATGGTCCAAGTAATGTCCAATTTATCTTAACTTCTCAATCTTAACTTAGAAAAGGGGATTTAGGCTACAGGAAAAATATCTGATCCTAAATATTAGCTGTGATGGTTATGCCTTTAGAGGTAGACCAAATATCAATTCTAACAACTTTTCTTAACTTCAAAAAATACTGTAACCTAATGTTAGTTAAAAAAAATTCATTCACAGCACCCTACAAATAATATTTTTATTGTTTCAGATACTTCTTTCATGGTACTGAGAAAGTGGAAAACTTCAGCGAACAAATTAATACCTAAACTGTTTAGGCTAGCTAAGTTAACTGTTTACTTGATGTTATTGGAATACATTGTTTAAAATAAATCAGTATTTTAAAAATATTTTTTTTCCTTTTTCTCTCTAAATTTAATACAGATTAAACTTTGCAATTTCTAGTCAACTAATTTATATTACCTGAGGTAGTTAGCCTACTTCAAAAGTAATCATGTTACCAGGCTGAATCCAAGAGCAATGGGGATGTCTACCGGTCCTAAAAGTCTTTTAATTGTTAGATCCTACAAATTTTTCAATTTAGTAAATTAATAAAGTAATTTTAAATAGTTTTTTGGGGTGAAAATGTATTGCTGCATTTTTTTCTTCCTCCATGTTGCTGCATAACATTTTTGGCATCGTTGTGTTGCCTCTAGATGACTATATTTTTAGAAATGTTCAGAGCTATTTTTTGTAAATAACATTTTGACAATATTTCCCTAGACTACTTGTTTTTTATTATTTTTTTAACCATAGTATTTTTTATAATAAACACCACACCAATAAATATCGCTGGGTCCTAAGAAAGTCTTCCATTTTGCTGCCTTTGACTTTCATAATTTATTTTACATTACGCTACAGAATGTGTGTAGTCATTCTGAAGCAGGCAAAAGGAAAGGACAAATCTGGGTACCAATATGATTCTGTTTTATGTCTATTATTTTAGAGTTTTTTAAAGAATCCATTACTATTCTTATTTAGCGTCAAACGTTAAAACAACTATAAAAAAATTATTTTTGTGTTGTGAATTTGCTTGCTTTAAAAATTTTACTTTTGGATTAATATATATCTTCTTGGGTTGTTTTAGACTGCTTCTGCAGATGTGTGTGTGTGTGTGTGTGTTGCAGCCAATGGAGTCGATTTTATGATTCTTGTGTATTTGTAAAAACAACTTACAAGGATTAAAAAACAAAAGTTCATTAATACACAAATTCAGTTTCTATTCACGAAAAGTGAAAAATCTTTAAAAACCTCATAAAGTGTTTAATTTAGAAAGGGAAGTGCTTATAATCAGAAGAGAAAGATATGAGTTTAATCTGAAACTTTGCATCTAGAATCCTGTCCAACTACTAGTTTATTTTAATAAATAGATTAATCAGTCACTTACTAAACTCAACTAATGTTCCCAGCACTGAAAAAAATATTTAATACAAGGCTGCATTTACTGAATATTTTAAAAACAAATTGAGAAATGTTTTAATCTTTCAGCAAATTTCCCTTGTAGAGAAGAAGCTGTTACTGTATGATTCAAAACATAGGCTTAGGAAAAAGAACTAAGCCTGAGCCTGAGACTACCATAACTTTTTGTTTTGAGTTCCCCGGATGCCAAAACCATCGTTCATGGCCATAAATAAATAATGTGTCTTTAAGCACAATAACTCACCGACACAATAACTGGTCCGATCTGCATGAAATTCAGTGCAGACATTTAAAGTAGTAATTATTGAGACAATTTCGAAACCCAGCCCGTATCGGACCCTCGGATGGGAGTAAGAGGGGATAAACCCCCCTAAAAAAGTAGTATACCTATAACCCAACGCAAAGAGTCTCCTGGAGAATGAGGCTAAAAACCCTTTGTGGAACTATAGCCAAAACTTGGCCTTATCTAATAATACCTCAGCAAATTAAACAATCTAAGTTGCATACTTGTCACCAGCCTCAAGACAGCTGTTCCTTCTCATGATGAACCAACGTTTGAACTGTTTAAACTAGTAAAACTATCTGCCTCCCACTTTGATTAGATTTAGGCAATGCTGCTTGCAGCCAATCTAACTAGAAGTGACCTACCATGTACAAAGTACGAATGTGAGAACTGTACCCCATAAAGGTTATATCTGTCCCATTGCCTTTTGTGCAGTATTTCTGTAAATATATTATGATTGGTTAGGCTAAGATTTCCATAATAGGCCAGTAAGTCCTTGTTAAATATTAATATGAGAACTTTCTATTTTAAGACTTTACTAAGAGCCTAAACATGTTCAGTAGTATATTTGTACCTATTAATCTAAATTATTAAAGACAACTACCCAAACCACAACCCTAAGACAATTTTTTTCATGCAAGTATAAAATTAATTAGTTTGTAGGTGAAATGAAACTTTGCACTTTTCGTTTTAATAACTGTTCAACAACTTTTAAAAAGCAACAACTGTTATCATACGAAATTGAGTGGATAACAGACAAGTCAGTTACTCTACAAATGAATATTTCGAGTTCTTTTTATGGTTGTTTATTTATCGCTACTAAGTTCTACAACCACTGACTTTAGTTTTGACAGGCCACCAAAGTCATGACGTAGGTCTGATGCAGACGCCTCCACTTTTGCCATGACGTCACCGACGCGACGGGTCAGTCAATCAGACGTCGATCGGGTCAGCCAATCAGAGGCTAGGTGGCAAAACTAATACTGAAATAAAAATTATGCTTGCCGCTACCGCCACCCCTCACCGCGCAGACGATGCAGACCAGAGAGTCCCCTTAAGCTCGCGTAATTTTTATTTCAGTATTAGTTTTGCCACCTAGCCTCTGATTGGCTGACCCGATCGACGTCTGATTGGCTGACCCGTCAGTGACGTCATAGCAAAAGTGGAGGCGCTACATCAGACAGACCTACGTCATGACTTTGGTGGTCTGTCAAAACAAAAGTCAGTGGTTGTAGAACTTAGCAGCGATAAATAAACAACCATAGGCCTAAAAAGAACTCGAAATATTCATTTGTAGAGTAACTGACTTGTCTGTTATCCACTCAATTTCGTATGATAACAGTAGTTGCTTTTTAAAAGTTGTTGAACAGTTTTAAAACGAAAAGTGCAAAGTTTCATTTCACCTACAAACTAATTAATTTTATACTTGCATGAAAAAAAATTGTCTTAGAGTTGTGGTTTGGGTAGTTGTCTTTAATAATTTAGATTAATAGGTACAAATATACACCTGAACATGTTTAGGCTCTTAGTAAAGTCTTAAAATAGAAAGTTCTCATATTAATATTTAACAAGGACTTACAGGCCTATTATGGAAATCTTAGCCTATCCCATCATAATATATTTACAGAAATACTGCACAAAAGGCAATGGGACAGATATAATGGGGTACAGTTCTTACATTCTTACTTTGTACATTGTAGGTCACTTCTAGTTAGATTGGCTGCAAGCAGCATTGGCTAATTCTAATCAAAATGGGAGGCAGATAGTTTTACTAGTTTCAACAGTTCAAACGTTGGTTCATCATGATTCTGTTTTATGTCTATTATTTTAGAGTTTTTTAAAGAATCCATTACTATTCTTATTTAGCGTCAAACGTTAAAACAACTATAAAAAAATGATTTTGTGTTGTGAATTTGCTTGCTTTAAAAATTTTACTTTTGGATTAATATATATCCTCTTGGGTTGTTTTAGACTGCTTCTGCAGATGTGTGTGTGTGTGTGTGTGTGTTGCAGCCAATGGAGTCGATTTTATGATTCTTGCGTATTTGTAAAAACAACTTACAAGGATTAAAAAACAAAAGTTCATTAATACACAAATTCAGTTTCTATTCACGAAAAGTGAAAAATCTTTAAAAACCTCATAAAGTGTTTAATTTAGAAAGGGAAGTGCTTATAATCAGAAGAGAAAGATATGAGTTTAATCTGAAACTTTGCATCTAGAATCCTGTCCAACTACTAGTTTATTTTAATAAGTAGATTAATCAGTCACTTACTAAACTCAACTAATGTTCCCAGCACTGAAAAAAATATTTAATACAAGGCTGCATTTACTGAATATTTTAAAAACAAATTGAGAAATGTTTTAATCTTTCAGCAAATTTCCCTTGTAGAGAAGAAGCTGTTACTGTATGATTCAAAACATAGGCTTAGGAAAAAGAACTAAGCCTGAGCCTGAGACTACCATAACTTTTTGTTTTGAGTTCCCCGGATGCCAAAACCATCGTTCATGGCCATAAATAAATAATGTGTCTTTAAGCACAATAACTCACCGACACAATAACTGGTCCGATCTGCATGAAATTCAGTGCAGACATTTAAAGTAGTAATTATTGAGACAATTTCGAAACCCAGCCCGTATCGGACCCTCGGATGGGAGTAAGAGGGGATAAACCCCCCTAAAAAAGTAGTATACCTATAACCCAACGCAAAGAGTCTCCTGGAGAATGAGGCTAAAAACCCTTTGTGGAACTATAGCCAAAACTTGGCCTTATCTAATAATACCTCAGCAAATTAAACAATCTAAGTTGCATACTTGTCACCAGCCTCAAGACAGCTGTTCCTTCTCATGATGAACCAACGTTTGAACTGTTTAAACTAGTAAAACTATCTGCCTCCCATTTTGATTAGATTTAGGCAATGCTGCTTGCAGCCAATCTAACTAGAAGTGACCTACCATGTACAAAGTACGAATGTGAGAACTGTACCCCATAAAGGTTATATCTGTCCCATTGCCTTTTGTGCAGTATTTCTGTAAATATATTATGATTGGTTAGGCTAAGATTTCCATAATAGGCCAGTAAGTCCTTGTTAAATATTAATATGAGAACTTTCTATTTTAAGACTTTACTAAGAGCCTAAACATGTTCAGGAGTATATTTGTACCTATTAATCTAAATTATTAAAGACAACTACCCAAACCACAACCCTAAGACAATTTTTTTCATGCAAATATAAAATTAATTAGTTTGTAGGTGAAATGAAACTTTGCACTTTTCGTTTTAATAACTGTTCAACAACTTTTAAAAAGCAACAACTGTTATCATACGAAATTGAGTGGATAACAGACAAGTCAGTTACTCTACAAATGAATATTTCGAGTTCTTTTTATGGTTGTTTATTTATCGCTACTAAGTTCTACAACCACTGACTTTAGTTTTGACAGGCCACCAAAGTCATGACGTAGGTCTGATGCAGACGCCTCCACTTTTGCCATGACGTCACCGACGCGACGGGTCAGTCAATCAGACGTCGATCGGGTCAGCCAATCAGAGGCTAGGTGGCAAAACTAATACTGAAATAAAAATTATGCTTGCCGCTACCGCCACCCCTCACCGCGCAGACGATGCAGACCAGAGAGTCCCCTTAAGCTCGCGTAATTTTTATTTCAGTATTAGTTTTGCCACCTAGCCTCTGATTGGCTGACCCGATCGACGTCTGATTGGCTGACCCGTCAGTGACGTCATAGCAAAAGTGGAGGCGCTACATCAGACAGAGCTACGTCATGACTTTGGTGGTCTGTCAAAACAAAAGTCAGTGGTTGTAGAACTTAGCAGCGATAAATAAACAACCATAGGCCTAAAAAGAACTCGAAATATTCATTTGTAGAGTAACTGACTTGTCTGTTATCCACTCAATTTCGTATGATAACAGTAGTTGCTTTTTAAAAGTTGTTGAACAGTTTTAAAACGAAAAGTGCAAAGTTTCATTTCACCTACAAACTAATTAATTTTATACTTGCATGAAAAAAATTGTCTTAGAGTTGTGGTTTGGGTAGTTGTCTTTAATAATTTAGATTAATAGGTACAAATATACACCTGAACATGTTTAGGCTCTTAGTAAAGTCTTAAAATAGAAAGTTCTCATATTAATATTTAACAAGGACTTACAGGCCTATTATGGAAATCTTAGCCTATCCCATCATAATATATTTACAGAAATACTGCACAAAAGGCAATGGGACAGATATAATGGGGTACAGTTCTTACATTCTTACTTTGTACATGGTAGGTCACTTCTAGTTAGATTGGCTGCAAGCAGCATTGGCTAAATCTAATCAAAATGGGAGGCAGATAGTTTTACTAGTTTCAACAGTTCAAACGTTGGTTCATCATGAGAAGGAACAGCTGTCTTGAGGCTAGTGACGAGTATGCAACTTAGATTGTTTAATTTGCTGAGGTATTAGATAAGGCCAAGTTTTGGCTATAGTTCCACAAAGGGATTTTAGCCTCATTCTCTAGGAGACTCTTTGGGTTGGGTTATAGGTATACTACTTTTTTAGGGGGGTTAATCCCCCCTTACTCCCATCCGATGGTCCGATATGGGCTGGGTTTCGAAATCGTCTCAATAATTATTACTTTAAATGTCTGTACCGAATTTCATGCAGATCGGACCAGTTATTGTGTTGGTGAGTTATTGTGCTTAAAGACACATTATTTATTTATGGCCATGAACGATGGTTTTGGCATCCGGGGAACTCAGAACAAAAAGTTATGGTGGTCTCAGGCTTAGTTATTTTTCCTAAGCCTATGTTTTGAATCACAAGGTAATAGCTTCTTTTCTACAGGGGAAATTTGCTGAAAGATTAAAACATTTCTCAATTTGTTTATAAAATATTCAGTAAATGCAGCCTTGTATTAAGTATTTTTTTCAGTGCTGGGAACATTAGTTTAGTTTAGTAAGTGACTGATTAATCTATTATTAAAATAAACTAGTAGTTGGACAGGATTCTAGATGCAAAGTTTCAGATTAAACTTATATCTTTCTCTTCTGATTACAAGCACTTCCCTTTATAAATTAAACACTTTATGAGGTTTTTAAAGATTTTTCACTTTTCGTGAATAGAAACTGAATTTGTGTATTAATGAACTTTTGTTTTTTAATCCTTGTAAGTTGTTTTTACAAATACACAAGAATCATAAAATCGACTCCATTGGCTGCAACACACACACGCACACATCTGCAGAAGCAGTCTAAAACAACCCAAGAGGATATATATTAATCCAAAAGTAAAATTTTTAAAGCAAGCAAATTCACAACACAAAAATCATTTTTTTATAGTTGTTTTAACGTTTGACGCTAAATAAGAATAGTAATGGATTCTTTAAAAAACTCTAAAATAATAGACATAAAACAGAATCATATTGGTACCCAGATTTGTCCTTTCCTTTTGCCTGCTTCAGAATGACTACACACATTCTGTAGCGTAATGTAAAATAAATTATGAAAGTCAAAGGCAGCAAAATGGAAGACTTTCTTAGGACCCAGCGATATTTATTGGTGTGGTGTTTATTATAAAAAATACTATGGTTAAAAAAATAATAAAAAACAAGTAGTCTAGGGAAATATTGTCAAAATGTTATTTACAAAAAATAGCTCTGAACATTTCTAAAAATATAGTCATCTAGAGGCAACACAACGATGCCAAAAATGTTATGCAGCAACATGGAGGAAGAAAAAATGCAGCAATACATTTTTGCACCCCAAAAAAACTATTTAAAATCCATAAAAATTACTTTATTAATTTACTAAATTGAAAATTTTGTAGGACCTAACAATTACTTTTAGGACTGGTAGACATCCCAATTGCTCTTGGATTCAGCCTGGTAACATGATTACTTTTGAAGTAGGCTAACTACCTCAGGTAATATAAATTAGCTGACTAGAAATTGCAAAGTTTAATCTGTATTACATTTAGAGAGAAAAAGGAAAAAAATATTTTTAAAATACTGATTTATTTTAAACAATGTATTCCAATAACATCAAGTAAACAGTTAACTTAGCTAGCCTAAACAGTTTAGTTATTAATTTGTTCGCTGAAGTTTTCCACTTTCTCAGTACCATGAAAGAAGTATCTGAAACAATGAAAATATTATTTGTAGGGTGCTGTGAATGAATTTTTTTTTAAACTAACATTAGGTTACATTATTTTTTAATGTTAAGAAAAGTTGTTAGAATTAATATTTGGTCTACCTCTAAAGGCATAACCAACACGGCTAATGTTTAGGATCAGTTATTTTTCCTGTAGCCTACATACCCTTTTCTAA
Organism: Flexamia atlantica; assembly: GCA_035578135.1. Classification (NCBI taxonomy): domain Eukaryota; kingdom Metazoa; phylum Arthropoda; class Insecta; order Hemiptera; family Cicadellidae; genus Flexamia; species Flexamia atlantica. The sequence continues at coordinate 1,202,799 of JAQJVK010000071.1, forward strand.
GTTAAGATTGAGAAGTTAAGATAAACTGGACATTACTCGGACCATGTAAAAATACATCCAAATAGGCATTGGTTTAAAAAACCAATTAGGCTTACCTTTTATCTCTTATGAAAGATGGCAAAACAGTAAGCCAAATATGATCTTCATCTTTTAGGTCATTTGATAAAGGTGTATGGTTTGCGCAAGTGCTATATAAAATAATGTGTTAACTACTGGAAGTTCAAAGTAAATACAGTAATCACTAGGTACCGTGGGGAAGTAGCAGTGAATTATCAATGTTCCTTTAGTTTCATACATTCTATGCGGAAAGGTGAATTAAAGAATGTTTCACAGCAGCGTTGGTGTTGCTTGACACACTCACCAAACTGTAAAAGGAGACAACCTAAAATTCTCAACTTATGACCGTGAATTTCCCAACCCTCAACCCTCCTACTTCATTTTCCAATTAATAAGTGCCTCAGTTTAACAGTGTTCAATGCAGTGTGGCAGATTTGACCAAAAGATAATGAGAGATTTGCGATCTAAAGAGTTGGGACACGTAATGATCACTCTTGGAATTAGAAACTCCGTAATTGTTAGGCTCTAACATTGCATAGTGTCCTTTTAGAATTTGTGCATTGGCCCTATAGGAGAAGTATCAAAAACTTTGATGTTTTCCATCACTGGACCACCCTTACACATAATTTACGTGTGGTTAAATATTTGTCTAAGAATTAAGAACGCATTGAGTAGAATTGCCTCGCAAACGTTTTCTTGCCCAGGGCCAGGCACTTGCTAAGGCTGACAATGGTTCAAATTTGAGATACTAATACAAAATTCTTGAATTTGCCCACAGTTCCGGGTGTTATAGACTAAGTTCAGTGCATTTTAATTTTTACCATGTTCTTTTTCTTTATGGATTTGATGTAAATTAGGTCTACGCTAAATGTGTACCAATATTTGGTTTGACGTATCTTAGGGGGTCACTTCTCAAAAAGTTCAGGAAACAGTGGTCCATACTAACACCTGTTGATAATAGGAACAGGCGTGGTCCCTTCCTCTCATCAGATTACAGTGAACTCTGAGGCTCAATTTACACTGAACGGACGTGAGGTGCTGGCATAGAACGGTCGTTCCATTTATAATGAACATTCTGCGCCTGCAACACACATCCACTGCCCCTCAAGTATATTCAGTGTGAACTGGCCTCCGTGCGGCCTACCATATAAGGGTTGTCTAAATACATTATAGTAACTTAATGCATAGTGGACACTGTAGCCTGTTTAACAGCCTGCAGAATGTTAAAATACCTACCTAATTAAATAAGGCTGAGCTGAACCATGACGATGATAAATCCCTGCTCAGGATTTGATAATTGAGTTTCACTAATGTTTGCATCTCTCCCTGTCCAGGAACTGAAAGGGGAACAAAAAATTTAACTGTAGGAATTAAAAATCAGAAATTGTAAAAACTGGGTAAGATTTAGACAAAGTTAATTTAAGTTTACTAAGATTTAAAAAATTTAAATTGAAATATAAGATGGCGTGGAACTATATAAATGAATAATTTTTTTCCAATTTTTTGAATTATTAACATTATTTAAACCAGAAACATGAAATTTGCCTTTTTCATGCCATTTTTAAATAATGCAAGAACTTAAGTATTTATAAACGAAGAAAAAAGACTTGTTGAAAAATGTTGATAGGCCTAAATAAAGTTTTGAGGATTTTTTTCTCAACGCTTACATTTTTGATAAAAAAGTCCAGCCAGTTTTTGCACATAACAGTGAAAAATGGTCCGGCACTTTTCATCCATATTTTTAAGTTATTATTTGTTACAGCACTAAAAGGGTTAAAATACCTACCTAATTAAAGAAGGCTGAGCTGAACCATGTCGATGATAAAATCCCTGATGAAGATTTAGTATAATTGAGTGGCACTAAAGTTTGCATCTCTTTCTGTCCAAGATCTGAAAAGGTAACAAAAAATTTAACTAAAGGAATAAAAAAATTAAGAAATTTAAAAAAGTGCAAGAAGTAGTCAGAGTTAATTTAAGCTTCCTAAGTTTAACTTAATAGGCCTACGATTTAAAAAGTTGAAATTGAGATAATAAGTTAGGCCTAGAACTGAATCATGAAAAATGTTGAACAATCCTTGAGATATTTGATTGAAACAACAACCCAAATTCTGGACAGCTCAAAACTAAAATGAATAGTAGTTGATGGGTTCATTTTGGGTCTTTCAAGGTTAATGATCATATTTAATTTCATTTAACTTAGTTAATGAAAACAAAAGTGATTTTTGCCCATGATAAATTAAGTTATGTTGTAAAACACAAAAGTTAAACAATAATTAGTATAAACATAATCTTTAAAAGCAGAAGATCAGATAATATGAAACTCGTACCACGAGATACTTGGTAGGTACTAGCAATGCCGGTGCCTACATGGCACATCTCTCTACGAGATCCTTGACACTAAAAGGACTAGTAATTGATTCAAGAGGCCAAGTATATTTAACTGTAGCCAAGTATATTTTTTCAACTTCGATATTTAATTGTAGCCTAGATTGGGCGTGTTCAGCGGCACTCACAGTGAGTAATTTACCTAGGCCTACCATTAGAGTTGGATGTACCATTAATTGTGCATCCATTGACAAATTTTTACAACACACCCATTGTAAGATGCTAAGTCCTGGAATTAAAAGTAAAGGCTGAGAGGTTCAATTCCAAGCTATCAAGTTAGCCTGCAAACTGAAATCTTTCCAATAACTCAGCGACAATTAGAATTAAAACTAACAGGATCCTTGATTTATTTGTTTCAACAGGAAATCCCCAAAACATAGAGCACTGAAAAAATAATAAATGGATTCTAGGACAGAAAGTTTAGGGCTTATAAGTTACAGGCATCGTTAAACATTGTGTATATCTAATTAAATGTAAACGTTTATCATATAACTTACGTACTCACCTAAATCATTCTTCCGTGTTGGAATCAATGTGTTATTAAGTAGACAGACATAAAGTCAACACACAAGATTTAGTCAGAGTTAATTTAAGCTTCCTAGGAACTTACTTTGATTTAACTTTAACTTACTATGATTTAAAAAGTTGAAATTGAGATAATACGCCTAGAACTGTATCTTGAAAATTTTTGAACAATCACTGAGATATTTGAATGAAACAACCCAAATTATGGACAGCTCAAATTAGAATGAATAGTAGTTGATGGGTTCATTGTGGGTCTTTCATAGGTTAATGATCATAATTTCGTTTAGTTAATGAAAACGAAAGTGATCTTTGCCCATGATATGTTATGTTGAGAAGTTCAATTACTAAACCTGAGTAAAACACATAAGTTAAACAATAATTAGTATAACCATAACCTTTAAAAGCAGAAGATCAGATATGAAATCTACTATTTGTAAACAACAAGTGCCGCCGACGAACACTTAATGACATCACCAAATCATGACGTCACCGATCGGGTCAGCCAATCGGAGGCTTGGTGGCAAAACTAATACTGAAATAAAAATTATGCCTTAAGCTCACCGCGCAGAACACGCAGCCCTTCTACCTGGCTCTCCGCATACCGCGCAAACGATGAACGCCCAAATGAACTGAGGAAAAGGTATAAATTCCGAATTTTGGATGACCCAGGAATGTGCTGGTCAACAGGCATGGCTCAGGATGCTCTTTGGACATTTTCTTACCTACCTGGTCATGTAGACTCTCCACCACTCATTCCTTTTTTGGCCATTTCTTCTTTTCCCAGCTTGGCTTTGTGTAGTGTTGGTCTGAGCTTTGACGTTTCATAACCCTCCTTCCCTCTCAACCAATCTGAAGGGGAACCCCCCCCCCATACACCACAAATTAACACCGCCAAAACACCACAACTCCGAAAAGCAAACACCAAAGTAAAAAAAAACACTCTATGAGGGGATGCTTTGGGGGTTGGCTGCCGTCTGTGTAGGTACTGCTAATGTCCGTTTAGTGTGCTATGTAGGGTTGGCGCCTTTTTATTTATTTATTTATTTATTTCAACGGTTTCCCAATTTATACAAATCATACATACAAATCATATATACAAATAATTACTGAAAATTACTGAGTTCTTGCAGTTTCTTGTATGCTGTCATAACATTTTCGTGCAAAAACAGTGAATAAATTAGCATAACTATAACAACCTAATAAATACAAGCAACAATTCAACAATATTTTATACAATGACTAGGATATTTAACAAGAAAAATAATAACTTTAGAAAAGTATTTAAATATAACATGCCAAAGGACTAGAAGCAAGAATGGTGGATTTAAGTGCAAAAACTAGAAAAAATACTGATACAAAAAAAATAATAAAGTAAGTATTGCATGCTAATACTAACTTGAAAAATACTAATTTTTATCAGTCCAGAATGTTTAAACTAGAAATCAAGTTAGAAAATAATTTCAAAAACATCAAGAAAAATCTACAATATACTGACAAATAAAATACATGCAGCAACAACAATTCAACAAATGCAAACAAGGAATATGTAATATATTTACCAATTTTCCATGTACTGTATTACATTACTATAGTATATTCTTAAGATATGTAGCCTATGTAATCAAGTTGGCTGTAGCTTCATGTGCGGATATGAAATAAATGCTCATTGGATACTTCCATCTATCCCACTGTCCATCTACACCTTTTCCGGTTAGTCTTCTTTTCTCCAGCTTCGGTACTCCTACCAGCCCGAGTGTTCAATGAGTCAGAAAACGACATGTGACTTTTATTTATATTATTCCCTTTTATATCGTGCTTCATCACAAACACGACAGTATACTTTATACAATGACTAGGATATATAACAATAACAAACAATACCCAGGAAAATATTCAATATAACATGCCAAAGGACTAGAAGCAAGAATGATGGAAATTTGTGCAACAACCAGAAAAGTACTACAAAAAGTATTGCATGCCAATCGATTGTTTTGACTAGAAATCAAGTTAGAAAATTTTTTTTAACAATAGAAAAAGTTACATACATAATGCAATAAGGTATTTCATGGAAACCACTTTCTGGACTTACTTAACTGTACATTCTACACTGACTAAAAGCATGCAATCGTGTGAGTAATGACAATACAAGGACTCTGGTTCACAATCGTTCACGCAAGATAGTTTTCAGTTTGATCTTGAATGACTGCAGGCTGTCCATGAAGAAATCTACCTCCTTACAGTGCTGGTTCCCAATCATTTGAATTCTAGGTATAGGACTATTTTGGCTGTAGCTAGTCGCATGTTGGCCCCTTGCGAATAGATCAAGGGACCTTGTGTTTAATGTTGGAACCCTAAAGTCAATCATTTGCAGCAAATCAGGGCAGTCTATGATGTTATTGACCAACTTGTACAGAAATAGACCATCTTGAAGCTGTCTACGGGCATCCAAGGAGTGCAAACCAAGGTCTGACGCCATTTCCATTAAAGGCACTTCCCTGTAGGGAATCCCCTGTCGAACCCCAACCACTCTAACAAACTTGTCTTGGATTCTTTGGAGAGCTTTCTTGTGACCAAGTTGATAAGGTGTCCAAGCTGTGGTTGAAAACTCCAGAACAGATAAGATGCAAGCACAGTAAATAGTCTTGAGAGCTGCTGATGATCTTAACCCATGGGTAAAACGAAAGAGGAAACCAAGGAGTCTGTTTGCTTTAGAACAAACTGCATCAACTTGTCTACCTAGTGACAGATCATGACTCAACATTATGCCCAAATCTTTTATGGTATCAACTCTTTCAACTAATTTATGGCCCAAGTAATAGTCATTAAATAAAGCATGCTTGACTCTGTGGAAGGTTATAATACAACATTTTTGGGGATTTATAGACATAAGGTTATTATCACTCCATGCAAAGACCGCATTCAAGTCACTTTGAAGTTTCTCGCAACATTTACTGTCCTTGACTTGAGTGTAAATCTTCACGTCATCAGCGAACATGAGAATCTGCGATGAAATCTCCAGGATTAGATCAGCCGTGAATAAATTGAATAGATAAGGTCCCAGATGTGACCCCTGTGGCACACCAGAAGTGGCAATGAATAAGTCGGACACTGCTCCCTCAGAACGAACCATAAGGCGCCTGTCATAGAGGTATGAACGAAACCAGTTCAGAAGTTGCCCACAGACTCCATATGCATTGAGTTTACTGATGAGAATAGAATGGTCCACCCTGTCAAAGGCCTTACTGAAGTCTATGTATGCGGAATCTACTTGTCTCGAACTCCTAAAAGCCTCGGTAATGTGTTCTTGAAACAGCGTCAGATTTGTTGTAACCGAACGGCCAGGCATAAAACCATGCTGGCATGCTGGGATGACTGATCTAAAGAATCAGAATTTTTACATTCCGCCTCGAATGGTTTCTTAGGACTGAGTATAAGAGTTTGCTGTTGAGTAGGTCCATCTGGTTTGCTGTTTCTTCCTGGCACTAACCAGTCCGTATGGTAAAATTATTGTCCCTAACTCAAAAAATCAAAATTTAGGGACGATAGTTGCCCTATATTCAAAAAATAAACCTTGTAAATAACAAAGCACATGCAGCCTTCATGATTAATTTGACGATTTAATGATTAGTTGTTGTAATGTGATAGAATTAGTTACTCTTAGATGCATTATTATTTAGCTAATGGCAGCTGAGCCTGAAAAGTAGTAGTTTTAAAAGTCTTATAATTTATGTTAAATAACAAATATAAAATTGGCTGCTCATTATGTAATTATTCTACATCTCTATAATATCTAGGCGATTAAGATTTTTTGAATACCCTTTCATTTTTAAAACCGATAATTTTGTTTGCTTCAGTTCCCATAGTACACTTTGTAATTTTTAATGAAAATAGTAAATAGGCATATAAAATATCTAGATGTAATTACAAAGAGGTCAAATAAGGAAATGATTAGTTTTAATTACGGTACAGTAAAACCCCAATTAACTGAAATAAAGGGGGCGAGGCCTGTGGCCATTTCGGATAACCTATTTTTTCGGTTAATCAATGTTTGGTATTTCAAGGTCATTTCGGTAAAATACAACATCAGTTGATCAACATTATTTTCACTACCATTATGTAACAATCTAAATCTGTATACAACACACAATATCTATTTCTTAAAATAATTGACTATTTTTTAAACTTTATCTTCACATCAGTTACGGGCAGCCTTGTCTCTCCATCTCAACACTGCATGTCATTTGACCTCGGGTACAATACGACCGACGAGCGACAACATTCGGTTTTAGTGGTGGCATTTATTTGTCAGCTATTAATTTTGAAGGCAGTCGCTGCGATTTTCTCAAGCGGTGAGCGATGATATTCAGTGGTGTCGATTTTGTCGCCGGTCAGGTTCAAAAATGTTTTTTGCGTGCTTGTCGCTCTCCGTCTGCAATAATCCTATGTTGCAGTGTTTGAGGTTAGAATCTAACTGGAGATACCGCGCCAATGCTTTTATTGAGGAAAAGAGCGGATTTCATTTTGTCGGGTTGGAAATATGAGGGGGATTAATTAGTAATTTAGTAATGAAATACATTTTTTGAACAGCAGTTTAAAACTACTGTATTCAAATCTTGACCAGAATTGAGTTATCACTCGCCTCCTTTCGCTTGCCGCTCGTCGCTCTTATCGTACCCGAGGCCTTTAAAATCGGGAAAGTTTGTGTGGAATTCAAGGGTTGTGGAGGGGGTTGTCTGATATGGGTAGGGGGCAGGATGTTTTTTTAAGGTGTGGCCCCCGTGACAATGACTCAAGCAGGACCGGGCCACTTACCCGCACATTGGCAGACAATAATGAACGTTGCCTCATATATTTTCTGATGAATTTCAACTGTTTATTATGGTTTCGGTTAACCTGGGTTTCGGTTTAGCAGGGTGCGGTTAATCGGGGTTTTACTGTATATTTAATAGTTTAATTAATAACTATAAGTATTCTTATTCTGCAAATGTGTGTGTTAAGAAGCAATAAGAGGGGGCTCCATGGGCGTATTTAGGTCCTAATTTTTGGGGGTGCCAGGTCGCCTTACTTATGAAGTATTGTATGCTCAAATTCAAACATCAAACTCCGATTCAAATAGCCTATTTGCAGGCAACTCCAATAAATGTCCGTTTATTTTATTTGATAACAACCCTGTCGTAATTTATGTAAAAGCTTATTCAAAGTTATATTGAAAATTGATTCCTCTTTTTCCGCCAAATAATCAAGCAAAAATCAGGGGGTGCCGGGCACCCCCAGAAATCCGCCCATGGGGGGCTCCAGTCCCACGCGACTAGGCCTACCTGCTGCTTCTCCCATATAAGACCAATGTTAACTTTCAAATTCTTTACAGCATCAACCGCTCAACCAAAATCGTTGATTTATAGCTCTTTTTTGAAAGAACAATTTTCATCTAGTGATCCCAGTGAGCAGAATGTTGAATTAGTTTTTTTTTAAAATCGCCAAAAATCAGATTATTAGCCACTTCCCACCACATTTCATTTAATAAACACAGGTACACTACTAACAAAGAAAAAAACACTTTACACTCAGTCTTTATCCTCTAACCAACAACCAACTGGAAACAAATCCACAATCAGTGCAGTAACTGTAGCCAGCTGGAGGTCAATGCCAAGAAAATCAGCTGTGTCTGTATCATGCTAAGGAAGAAGGCAGTAAGTGCATGTAGGTACTGCTCTCTAGCTTAGTCAATTGTAGATAAGGCTCTTTTGCTTAGCAAATCTTACGAATTGAGTGCATTTACTGCCAGTACGCTTCTGTTATCTCAGAAACTATTGTAACACTTTCTTACTTAGTCTATTGGATTCAGAAACAAAAGAAAATATAAATATCTCAAAATTGGAAATTTTGCAGATATGGCCTTTTTCCTTAGCAGGGCAGCATGGTACTGTACTGACCTGCAATGTGGATACAGTACTTTTCAATAAAACCTTATGGCAATTTTAAATTTTCAAACAGCTGTGACAATGGGGCATGATACTGCTGATTTCGGGTTTGCAGAATTTAGTTATTAAGCCCTTCAAAAAGAGTGGTCACTCGATGGAGGTTTATATTTTATTAATTTAGGGCAACCCCTCCAAAAAAACCTTTTGAAGACTGGGGAAAAAATATGAAATACACTGTAAAAAGGAGGTGTTTTGTTTGGAACTTATGTGCCAAATATCTTAAGGTGCAATTAGTTTAAAATTTATTCACGGGTCATTCCATGTCAAATCAACCAATAAAAAAATAATTTCAGACCTTAGGGTTTTTAAAATGGATAATATTTGGTAATTTTGTTCTTCCCCTCAAAGTAATAAAAATACAAAGTTTTAGATTTTTTTACCTTTGGTTTCTGACAATTTTAAAAATTGGAAAATCCGGAGATTTTTGACACGTTTTGAAACCTTTAAATAGCTCTAACTCCAAAACCATCCAACCTAGAGAGTTCGAACTTTCACCATTCTCTTTAGAATTTCAAGAGTTTTAATTTGATACGCCACTTGACAATATTGGCTTAGTAATTAATTTTTCCAAAAATCCAAAAAAAGTTTTTTTGAAAAATCCAAAAATAAAAATTTATTATTTTATTGAAAAAAATGTTTTTTTGTATTTCTTATCAGAGGACATGAGCCAAATTTCATTATGGTATTCCTATGGGAACATTTTTAAATAAAAAAAGTTAATAAGCCAACAGTACTTAGATTTAGACTCTGGCTGTAACACAAATGTTGATTTAATGGGCTTTACTTTCGACTCTAAGTTAACTTGGAATGACCATGTTGATAAGGTCTGTAAGAGACTAGCCAGATCCTTGTACAGCTGGTGACTTCTAAGCTGGCACTTGACCGATCGATATTCAGTCGATACTAGCCTAGTTCAAAAACATTACATTCCGTCAAGCGGGTTGCGGCAACGTCCTCGCGACCCGCGTGAAGGCGTCCGTCAGCAGAAATGTTTGCAGTCCGGCCTTTTTCTTATACCTCCAACACTCCCCACTCACCCCCGTGCCTATACTGCCCGCGTGAGGCCCAAGTGCCAGCTTACAAGTCACCAGCTGTACCTGCTTAGGAAACTGAAATATAGTGTGTCTTTTAACTGTATGATTATGGCTTATTTTGCTTTTTTTAATAGCCACATTGTCTATGGAACTAAGCTTTGGGGCCATTCATTGCAAAAAAAGGCTCTTAGGTTATTGGCAGGGGTAGGACCCTTTGAACATTGTAAACCATTTTTTAAATAATTTCAGATCTTCACTGTTGTTAATATGTACATATTCAACTGTGTCTGTAGTATTAAGTCAAATGTTAGCTATTACCAAACTGTCAGTTCTAGGAACCCATATGTTACAACAAATGGCACGAATCTTGACATTCCAAGGCACAGGCTATCGAAGACCGCAAACAGCTTCCCAGTGTGCGCCCTAAAATTATAAAATGTGCTGCCAGTGTCTCTTAAAAACCTCCCTGATAGACAGTTCAATAATAAAATCAGGAGGTACTTGTTGGACAATCCTGTTTACTAGAGTCAATTTGAGTAGGCCTAAGCAGTTATTTAGGGTAGTTACAAATCAAAATGTTAATATTTTCATTAGTATGTTGAAATATATAAACTGGTTAGAGGTTTATAAAACTAAAAATGTTGATGGAAAATTCAAAGTCTTTCTTGATTTATTTATGTGGGCAGTTAATGGGGCTTTTCCTCTTGTAAATGGTAAAAGCAATAGATCCAAGCCTGACAATAAATGGTATAATAATGAGTTGCGTGAACTTAAAATCCAATGTGATAGGTTGTACAGCTTAAGTAAAATTTCTAGCAGTCAATTATTGAGAGATAGATATTTGATATTGAAAAAAGAGTATAAGCGGTCTATTAAAATGGCAAAAATTGAGTACTACAATAGATTGGTTGATAGATCAAAAAATAAATCCAAGAAAATATGGAAGATTACCAACAGTATTGTAAACAATAATTGTAAAGTATCTGTTATGCCTAATGTAATATCTCCGAACAGTTTTAATAATTTCTTTGTAGACCATGTTGCTGATGTCAGTAAAAATATTCCTGTTAGTATTAATGATTCTTCTTTGTATATTGATAAGTTTTCAAAACCAAATCACTGTTTGTTATTTCATGAGGTCACTGTAGAAAATATGTTTAAAAAAATCAATCAATTGAATAATACTAAATGCTTAGATGTTTATGGTATTAACTCATTTATTATTAGATCTCTGCCTCTTATATCTGTGAAGTGTTAACTTATATTTTTAATTAATGTTTAGTAAATGGCTGTGTTTTTCCAAATGAGCTTAAAAATATTAAAGTAGTTCCTGTGTTCAAAAAAGGTAATAGAAATATTGAAAATAATTATAAACCCATTTCGATGTTGTCTCTAAGGTTATTGAGTCATTGCTTCATGAACAAATATCAGGACATTTTGAGAAACTGAATATATTCACAGATAAACAGTATGGCTACAGGCCTGGCAGAAGCACCTGTAATGCTGTAATGAAACTAGTTGAAAATGTTGTTGATGATCTTGAAGATGGTAATTTTGTTAGTTTTAGGTCTTTTGATATGTCAAAAGCTTTTGACACTGTGAAACATAGTATATTAAGTATGAAACTTTCTCATTATGGTTTTGATTTAAATGCAGTCAAGCTCATTAATTCTTATTTATCTGAGAGAACACAATTTGTATTTCAAAATGGAACTTTTTCTAATGGTAGACTAGTTGAGTATGGTGTGCCGCAGGGCTCAATTCTTGGGCCGATCTTGTTTAACATATATATTAATGACTTGCCTGTAAATGTTGAAATTGATGGTAGCAAAGGTTTTTTGTTTGCTGATGATTTGGGCCTGAAAGTTTGTTGTAATAGTTTAAAGGGTATACATGATAAATTGGAAGATAGTTCAAACCTTGTTCAGGACTGGTGTGCTGCTAATAATTTATCACTGAATAAGGAAAGAATTTGTGATATATCATTTAGTTATTGCAGGAATATTAATTTAAATTCATCTCTCAGCAGTAGTTTTAAGTTTTTAGGCATCATGTTAGATAGTAATTTGTCCTGGCAATCTCATGTTGAATTTGTCTGTAAAAAAATGTCTAAAGGCCTGTACATGTTGAGAAGACTTAGTTTTGCTGTTGATAAGAAAATCCTGCTTACTGTTTATTTTGCTCAAATTCAAGGTATATTGTCGTATGGCATCATTCTTTGGGGATCATGTAGTCTTTGTCAAAAGCTTTTTACATTACAAAAAAAGGCAAATAGGATGCTTTGTGGTGCACCATATTTAGCTTCCTGTAGACGATTATTTGTTAAATTAGGTGTATTAACTTTTTATTCTCTTTATGTGTTTAATGTTCTCTCTTATGTTCATAGTAATATTGAAGAATTTCAGATCAAAGCAGATTATCATTCTTATGACACCAGGTATAAAAAATAGCTTAAGAATTCAACAATATCATTACAGTAATTCTAAAAAAAAACTGGTATCATGCTTCAATTAAACTTTACAATTCAGTTCCTTTAGATCTAAAATTAATGCCTCACAATAGTTTCAAAAGTAAGCTCAAAAATATATTAATAAATGAATGTTTATATAAAATTGACGATTTTTTACTATTACTTGGGCAGCCTATCTGTGATTTCTGTATTTCATGTATGTGTTTATTTGTATATGTTTATTGTAACTTCACCATGTGTTATGATGCTTCACCATGTAATGCACATGTATATTGACGATTGTTAATGCATTTGTAAAAATGTTTTATAACAATAAATAAATTCTGTATTCTTGATGAGTTCTTTGTCACTATAAAGGACTATTTTGATTAAGTGGCACTTTACCTATTGTATTGACTCAGCCTATTATTGTACCACAATTTAACGGCTCAATAAATGATGATGATGATGATGATGAGTAGTTCAGTTAAACATGTTATATACGGGTAAATAAATATTGAAACTATGCTATACTTCATTCAGTGAGAGTGTAAAGTAAAGCCCCACCTCCTCTACCAGCTGTTATGTTGGCAGGCTGTGTCACATGAGTACCTGTTGTTATTGCTACACAACTCCAAAGAGCTTAAATATAAAATGGAGCTGGAACTTGATGTCTGTTAACAAAGCCAATAATGGTTATCTTTGTTTGCAGTGAACTTAAAATGCATGTGAGCTTTACGAAAAGTCAATGAATAATTCATACAACAAATAAATACATTGATCCATGGTTGTTTATTATTTATATCATATGGTTTGTATTTTTCATTTCAAATCACAAAGTGGAATGGCTGTGAACCATCCCTGGGAATATATGGACTGTCTCTTCCCTGATTGGCAATTTTCTATACAAATTTATTTAAGGGGAGGGGCTTTACTTTACACACTCACTGAATAAACTATAACTTAAATTGCAAAAGGCTATTCTTATTAGTTTTAAGGAAGGTAAATTTATTATATAAAATACATTTAGTAGTTTTTCATTAGGGTATTTTTAATTTAACTATAATGTAATAATAAAAAAAGTGTGTTAAAAATTCTTTTCTCCCTCTTTTTTTTTGTTTGCTAAAAGAAATAAATAACCTTTAGGGAATGATACTATCTTACCCAAAATATCTTTTGAAGTGGTCAACAATTTTGAGCTTCCCCAAAAATGAGGTATTTTGGGGGCAGTTAAAATTTTCAAATGTAAACCCCTCATTTTAAAGATTTAAAAAAAGGCAAATGGTGGAGTTTGGAGGTCTCTAACGTGTTTTTATCCAAAATACCAGCTTATCAAAGTTCTGAATACAACTCATTCTTGAAACCTGGCTTTTAAGACTCGTGGAGTTTCAATTTCACCTTTGGTGACTTAAAACTGAAACGACTCTTTAGGTAATGCTATTAAATTAAGAAGTGGTCTGCTTTGGTATTATTTAAATTTTTTAGTTTCCCAAAAAAAATTAGGGATTTTGGTGGCAACTCAAACTTTTCTAATGTAAATTTTAAAACCCCTCATTTTAAAGAGTTTCTTAAAAAGCTCTTTATAAAATGAGCTTTCACCTAAAAGCTTGTTTTAATGGTGCGACACTAAATAGTGGTTTAGAAAATCTAAAAATTTTGAGAGCCCCCAAAATCCCCAATTTTTGCAGGACACTCAACATTTTAAATATTACCAAAAGAGACTTCAGGTTTCAAGAATGAGTTGTAGTGGCCATTTAGGAAATAAACCACGTTTGGGGGACACTTAAAATTTTCGATAACGTCAAAAGATATTTTGCGTTAAGTCAATGTCGTTACCTAAAGGTTATTTTTTTTTGGTTTGACAAACAAAAAAATTAAAGAGGGGATCGACTTTTTTACACACTGTATGTATTTATTACAGTAGAGCGCCGATTATCCGAACTAATAGGGGACAAGGGGTGTTCGGATAACTGAATATTCGGATAATCGAACATGAAAAGACAACATTTTAAAATTATATATGTAATGTAATTCTTAGTAGTAAAAAGGCTAAAAAATTATCAAACAAAAATTATTCACGTAATTTTATTATGAAATCTATCAGAATATATGGATATCCCGGCGGGACGGGAGTTTCGGTTGGCGCACGAATTTGAATTGCTTGAGAATCATGTTCAAAATATGAATTATTACGGTGTTCGGTTGACCGACGGTTCAGATGACTGACGTTTGGATAATCGACGCTCTACTGTATTACTATAATTATAGTTGAATTAAAAATACCCTAATGAAGAAGTAGGGCCTACTAAATGTATTCTATATAATAAATTTACCTTCCTTACAACTAATAGGAGTAGCCTCATGTAATTTAAGTTAGCAGTTTCAATATTTACTTGCACGTATATACTGAAACGTGTTGAACTGAACTACTGTTGGCTTATTAACTTTTTTTAATTTAAATATGTTCCCATTGGAATACCATAATGAAATTTGGCACATGTACTCTAATGAGAAATACAAAGAACATATATTTTTTTCATTAAAATAAAAAATTTCGATTTTTGGATTTTTCAAAAAAACTTTGGATTTTTGGAAAAATTAATTACTCAGCCAATATAGTCAAGTGGCATATCAAATTGAAGCTCTTGAAATTTTAAAGAGAATGGTGAAAGTTTGAACTCTCTAGGTTGAATGGTTTTGGAGTTAGAGCTATTTAAAGGTTTCAAAACATGTAAAAAATCTGCTGTTTTTTCAATTTTCAAAAAATTATAACTCAGGAACGATAAATAAAAAAAATCTGAAACTTAGTATTTTTCATTTTTTCTAATAGTATTATAGTATTTATTAAAAAGTATCATTGAATTTTGAGATATCAAGTTCCAGACCATTGGTTAATTTATTTGATATGGAATGACCAATATCAGAGTCAGTATATATGACCAAAGTTAACTAGTCCCATGACCATATAGCAAGGGCTGTGTAATTTTAGCTCGCGGTGGACGGCCCGGGTCATGTGACCCGCTACGTCACTCGGTAGATGGGGCGCTCAGCGCCGCACGCTACTACCTGTGTTTCTACACAAAACATACAACAATTGCAACGTTGGAAAGTAATACTGCAGTTCAATGAAGTAGTCAACAAGCTATATCATCAATTTCTACGTGAAACAGGCTTTCTTACAGTATTAGTTTTAAATGTGATTTGTAAACAAAATAACACGCACGTAACATTTACCTAAAAATTTAAATTTTTGAGTTGAAATATCACTCTATGTGAAAAGTGGGTGTTTTAAGCAGTTTCATTACATGCAATTCATGCCCTAATTGTTTTTAAATACTGAACTTGAATTTGAATACTGAACATGCAATATTTATATATTAATTCTAATTAATTTGGATTTCATTAGTCAATGTAAACAAGCATAATTACGTATAACTATGCATATATGATTTTTTGTGTAAGAAGATGATTACAGGTACCTTCTTCATTGGGTTCAAAATATATTGTAAATACTTTATTAATTGAAACACAAATATTCCTGGGATCACATACACAAATAAATTATTTCTGGTGTTTGGCTTGTTGGCTTCACCAAGACTTTAGCATTAGGAGTTACTCTGAAATCAGAGGTACAGTTTAACGGGCCATAAATTATCAACTCTTTATGCAAATAAATATTTGTAAGAAAAATAAAATATACTTTTTATGGCAGTGAATTTGTGTACGGAACGTCTTCTTAATGCTTGATTAAATAAAAAAAGTAATGTTAAAAAGTAGTGTTTGATTAAATATAATATACTTAACTATAAACTTATTAAATGTTTTATGCAATGGAATTTTTGTATATAGTAGGCCTGTTTGGTTTTTAAGTAAAATTCTTATGTCTTTTAATAGTGACCGTCAAATTTATAAATTAAAAATTGTTGCAAGATATGAAAAGGTGAAGTTAGTGTATTTGTTATGATTTATATTCAGTAAAAGTTGCAAATACTTAGTAGGATTTTTTTAATTCTAAACTGTTAAATGAATAACCTTCTTTTAAGTGCGCTAATTTAAGTGGCAGTAATAAATAAATAGATTATTAGGAATATATTAATCAACGGATTCTGGGTACTTTAGCTGGGTATTTTTTCCCTGCAATACTGCTTTGATAATAGATAAAAAAGTTTAAAATCAGAAAAAAAAATAATAGCTTTTATACTTTACAGCACCGTGTAATTGAATTGCGTTTTAGACTAGTATAAATTATAAAACATTTAGTCGCCAGATATTCAAACTAAACAAAAAATGGCTGTTCTAAATATTAAACGAGATTTTACCTTTATTTTTAAGATCGGTTTTTGTTGAGCTTTTTAATTAGTTGAAAGTGTACCAGTGGTATTAAAACTAATATTACTAGAAATAATTGTTATAAATAATCATTTTAATTAGCTAATAACTCACATAATTAACAAACACTTCACAGTATTATTCAAAACTTTGACAAACTATCAATTTTGATAGAAACAGGTTAGCAACCTCCAACCTACACCAATCGCCTATTTTTTTAAAGCTCTTTAAAATGAGGGGTCACTCGAAAGGCAAAATGGGCAAATGGGCCATCAGTACGGTCTACAGCACAATTAACATGCATTTAATAAGGAAAAAATGAGTTTTTCGTCAATAATTAACAAACTAAAGAAAATAGAATACTTGTGTAAATTACAAAGTTGTAGGAATTTTGAAGACCTTTAAAATTATATGCTTTTTGGCATATGTTGCTATTTGATTTTTTTATTTTCAGGGCTGCCAACATTTTCAAAAATTAATTTAAAAAAATTTAAATGTTGTCATGTAACATATCATAGTAAAGCTGAGTTACCAAGGATAAGAATTTTGAATCAGAACTGAAGAATGTTGAGTGGTTTGGAAAATACAGGGGTTTCCATAAATATCAAAAATTTTCATAAAAATGGCCGCCATTTTGAAACAGCTTGAGATAATTTAGTTCTGTTTTCACCAAAATGTTTCTTTTAACAAGACCTTTAAAATGATATAATATTTGCCATAGGTTTACTTAAGAAAATTTTGAGATTCGAACCCATGACCTTCATTTCTGGAACACCCTGTATGTACATGAATCACGATGAAAATATTTTTAATGAATTCTTCATATGCAAATTAGTAGGCATTAATTTTATTTGACGTTTCTATGTCAAACCGTTCTCCCGCTACAATAGGTGCACGGGTGGTCTGACTCACCCTGTATAAGAAATTTTAACAGGACTTCATTGGTCAAATAAAATTTTTACATTGTATCAACAAGATTTATTTAAGTATACAACACATTTTAAGTATTGTACATAACCAACAATAACATCGGAGAACGAATCAATACACTGGAGTGGAGACAGTGTGCAAAGAATATTACTAATATATTTTATAATACTAGGTTGAGCAGTGCCCGTAGTGGTAATATTCTGAAACTTTGTTTACTTCTGGCCAATGCTAAGTTATGTGGCAGAAATTATTTTTGAAAGACATGGCCTCAAAACCAAAACCTGACCCCCACTGCTCCTGACATAGTTTAATACTCAACAAAACATGAAATTATTAATAGCTAAAGTTCTGGAGATCGATTTCCAAACACATACAAAGAGCATTTGGTAAAACACTTGAGTAGATACAAAAAAAAGATGGTCCCTAGACTATTTTTACAACTCAGCAAAACCTTAATGATCTATCAATGACACAAGTTTGTAAGTAGCTTCTAAATCAATTTTTAGATAGCCTAAGTAAAAAGTGATAGAATGATGATATATTGTGATTAATGAAAGGAATTTTCAGTTAATGTTGTCAGAAGGCTAGTACCGGTACTATACAGTGTGTAAAAAAAGTCCGTCCCCCCCACCTTAATTTTTTTGTTTGTTAAGACAAACAATTAACCTTTGGGGAATTATACTAACTCAACCCAAATTATTTTTTGACGTTACCAAAAATGTTGAGTGTCCCCCAAAAATGGGGGATTTTGGGGGCAACTCAAAATTTTCAAATGCAAACCCCTTTTGAGTGACCCCTCATTTTAAAGAGCTTTCAAAAAGTAGACGAATGGTGAAAATTGGAGGTCTCTATCGTGAGTCTATCCAAATTTACAGCTTGTCAAAGTTTTGAATACAACACATCCTTGAAACCTGGTGTCAAGGACATTTGGAGTTTTAATTCACCTTTGGTGACATAAAAATGAAACGAGCCTGGAAAAAATGTTGTTAAATGAAAAATTAGTCTCTTTTGGTGATATTTAAAATTTTGAGTGTCCCCCAAAAATGGGGGATTTTGGGGGCAACTCAAAATTTTCAAATGCAAACCCCTTTCGAGTGACCCCTCATTTTAATGAGCTTTAAAAAAATAGGCGATTGGTGGAGGTTGGAGGTTGCTAACGTGTTTCTATCAAAATTAGCAGCTTATCAAAGTTTCTAGGAGTCGTATTCAAAACTTTGACAAGCTACCAATTTTGATAGAAACAACCTCCAACCTCCACCAATCGCCTATTTTTTAAAGCTCTATAAAAAGGGGGGTCACTCGAAGGGGGTTTGCATTTGAAAATTTTGAGTTGTCCCCAAAATCCCCCATTTTTGGGGGACAAACAAAATTTTAAATATCACCAAAAGAGACTAATTTTTCATTTAACAACATTTTTCCCAGGCTCGTTTCATTTTTACGTCACCAAAGGTGAATTAAAACTCCAAATGTCCTTGACACCAGGTTTCAAGGAAGCGTTATTTTCAAAACTTTGACAAGCTGTAAATTTGGATAGAAACACGATAGAGACCTCCAATTTTCACCATTCATCTAGTTTTTGAAAGCTCTTTAAAATGAGGGGTCACTCAAAAGGGGTTTGCATTTGAACATTTTGAGTTGCCCCCAAAATCCCCCATTTTTGGGGGACACTCAACATTTTTTGTAACGTCAAAAAATAATTTGGGTTGAGTTAGTATAATTCCCCAAAGGTTAATTGTTTGTCTTAACAAACAAAAAAATTAAGGAGGGGGGACGGACTTTTTTTACACACTGTATACTACCTGTTGGATTGTACACAAGTAAAGGCGTACAATCCATCCTCTTATACCTGAATGTTTTAACAATTTTTTTTAAAGTTAACAATATCAAAAGTGTTAGCGGTGGGTAAAACTTCCAAAGATGTTCTTCCAATAAAGCATTTCAGAAAATATATAGATTTGTTTTTTTATAAAAAAAATGAGACCATAAATTTTGGTAAAAAAACAAACAAAACCAGACTGCTTCCACAGTCTTCTTTTGAGTCAGAACAGTGAGGTTTTACTGAGCTAATAAATTACCCTAATTTAACTCCAGTTAAATGACAACAAGAATTTTTGACACAGCGACAAGACAGATTAGATCTAGAATTTTTATTGAGATATCGGTAAACTAAAAAGAGAGAATATCTTAGAATAAATTTTAACTACGGCCCTAGGTTTGGAACTTAAATATTTTTAAGCCATGAGAGCCATTACTATGATCAAAAGCTGTTTGGAACTTAGGCCTGTCTAAGTCGACTTTATAGCCTATTATAAAATGAGCATAATTAGTTAAACCCAACAAAATAAGGAGCACCATATGAATAATATTCTAGGCAATATTCTATTATTCTATTTCTGTGGTTCAAAACAGTAGTATGTGACTTAATAATTTGCCTTGTCTTAGTTGGTGAATGGTGAATGGTGAATGGTTAAAGATTTTTTTTAATGATGCGAGTTAAAATAAACTTATTATAAATATTTTTACATCGAGGCCTTGTTAACATGTATAATTAAATCATCGAGCAAGATTTAAAAAACATTGGAATAAAAATATTTAAAATAATAATTTCAAACCTAAAACATAGACTTTAGTATTAGGCCTATACCAAACACACCCTGTATAATAGAACAGATGTGTACCTAGTGGTACTTTAGTATTATAAAGAAATGAATGTTTTGATTTTGATACAAGTTTTATGACTGTTTCTCGATCCGGAATCTGATCCCATCTTCAGGTGAAACTAGAAACCGAGAACACAACAAGATTTGTAACACAAAGCCAGGAGGACCTGCATAAAAGACAAACTGTAAAACAAACTTAGCTAAAACAAATGTTAAAAGCAGTCAAAAACACTAAAGCTGAAAATAAAACACAAAAATTCAATGAAATTCAGTACACTGTGTATTTGTGTGATTTGATTTTAATTTTCAGTTTTGGTGTTTTAGACTGCTTTTCCAGTTATATGTTTCAGCTATGATTTTAGTCCAGGTCCTTCTGGCTTTGTGTTACCTAACTTACTAACTTAATCTTGTTTCTTATTGGTTCCTTTCAACCTGAAGATGGGACCAGATTCCAGATCCCAAAACGTCATGAAACTTGTGTTTCACTACAGTATCTTAAGAGGGGGCTCCAGTCATGAAAAATATCGCGTTTCTACCTGCTCCTTCCATAAGGCCAATGTTAACTTTCAAATTTGGTACAGCCTCAACCGCTCAACCAAAATCGTTATTTTTTAGCTCATTTAAAAGAACAAAAAATTATGTAGCGACTTCAGTGAGCAGAATTCACATTTAGAATCATCTAAAAAATTCCGAAAATCTAAGTTATTTTTTGCGATTTTTTTACTCCTAACCAAAAAACAATATCAAAATTCTGCTCACTGAAGTCGCTATATAATTTTTTGTTCTTTCAAATGAGCTAAAAATTAACGATTTTGGTTGGTCAGTTGAGGCTGTACCGAATTTGAAAGTTAACATTGGTCTTATGGGAGAAGCAGGTAGTCGCGCGGGGCTGGAGCCCCCTCTTAACCAGTGATGGCCAATGTCTGCAAAAATAAAAGCAAACTCACTGTTCTTGTTTACGAATTTCAAATAGATTGAAATTTTTTGGTAAAAAAACCAACTTAAAAAAAAATAAAAATACTAATTTAAAAAACATAGTATATTAATGATAGAAATGTTATAAGGCCTATGAAAAGTCTCCCAACAATGCCATTCAATGTTCACCTTCTGGTGAACTAGATTCAAAATTAAGATAAGTCAATTAAGAGGGCAAGTGAGTAAACAATACTTACTTTTAACATTAAAATTCCTATGTTGATCGTATAAGTTACGAGGATTTATGTTTTTCACCAAAAACTTACCACTGACAATGAGACTGTTTGGATCAACTTAACTTATACTGTAGTTTTGATTGATTACACCAGAGTTCTTCACACTTTCTTTAAAACTAAACTTTAAGGAGCGCTGTATTTAAAAGACTAGCCTATGTCCTTAAGCGTAAACTTTTAAGTTACCGAAGCTTAAATTAACTTCTTCTAAATGAAAAAGTAACCTAAGACATTGGAATATAAAACACAGTTTCTATTTAATTCTTACTGAACACCTGTATGGTAGGCCTAAGATATATATATTGACGCACTGCATATGTACTGAGTGGTCTTCACACGGTATCAACAGCAATGTTTATCCTACACACTGCAGATGGATTTGAAAGGGTAGTACGGACATTAGTCTCGAATTTCTCTTTGATAAAAGAGAATTCCATTATGTTTGGCTTAGCCTGGAGCCAAAACTTGTCAAATTCATAAAACAAGTAACAATAAAACTGATGAAATATCCTCATGGAGGGAAAGCTTTTTGACACATTGTAAACATGAGATTTCGCTGTGCCATCTTTGAACAGGTGGTAAGCCATACTTGTTAGATTAATGCCTACAATTGCAAAGGCATACCCATATTGTGGATGAAGTGAGTGAGAGAAAACATGGCTTGCTGGTCCTGGGAACTCTTCAGCGAAATAGAGTAGATTGTCTAATCCAAGAATGCCCATGCCTCGAAAATCAGTTTTAGGATCATCACCCTGAAATCCTATATCACGCCACTGTTTAGAAATCCTTGACGACAAAGGTTCATCAGGCATCAGATGTTTCCACAACTTCAAGAGTTTTGTTTCATGTTCTTCATTGTCAGAATCATAAGAAGTTAATCGTAAGCTTTCAATTTCTTGATATAGTTGGCGATAGCCCCAGATATGCTCAACACACCTACCAAAAGATTTCAGAAACTGCCGGTGAATAGTTGGGTTTATCTTTTTAGTCAACACAACTACACAAACAGATTTTTCAAGTGCAACTTTTAGCATAGGTCCACTTAGTTTTCTGTCATCACCAAGTTTATTTAGATACTCAACTAAATCTTTAATATGTTCATTTTTTGATAAACTTAAGGACAATTCAACACCATGAGACCTAGGGTAGCCCACTGGCTCTCCATAGCATATTCTTTGTAACTCACATAATTTTGTAGTCTTCCTTAAGAACCACTTTATACAAGGCCGAAAAAACCAATACAAATATGAATATATCGAATGGAATGAAATCATTATTGTGTTTACAACATTTATAATGTTTACTTGTACTACCTTATAGGTTATAAACAAAGCTTGAGCCGTAGTAGTGATAGTAATGGAAGGAAACAACCGATTAAACACAAGCGATTCGATCGATTGTTGTAAGAAACTGACTACTCGATTGTTTACTGGGTATGTCTGAAAATTTGAACTAATTGTTAGGTTACTTGAACAAAAATCTTCAAAAATGCAATGCCCCCTAAATCAGTCCTAGTTGTCCCCCCCCCAAAAAAAAGTCAACTCTACGAGCTACTAATTAGTTGAGGTTTTGTTTTCACTCGAATGAAACAACCGATCAAATTTGAAAAGAACCGATTAATCACTCGATTGTTTTATTCTGCCGGTTGAAAAAATTATGTTCTATCTATGGTTGGCTAGCTTAACTTACGGGTTTCCTGTCATTTGACCGAATTGATAATTGTTCGCCGCGACACTTGCCCACTTTTTAAAAATAAAATAAAATAAATAAATAAAAGCCTGAATCCACTTGATCGAATTGATAATTGGTCGTTGTGACATTTCCCCAACTTTTTAAATATTAATATAAATAATTAAATAAAATACAGAAACCACTTGTTAGAATTGATACTTGTTCGCTGTGACAGTTGTCCGACTTTATAAAAATATTATGTATTAAATAATTGAAAGTTGACCGAATTGATAGTAGCCCTCCTTGACACTTGCCCACTTTTAAAAATGAAATTAAAATGAATTAATAAAAGCCTGAATCCATGTGGTCGAATTGATAGCTGGTCGGTGTGACAGTTGTCCGACTTTTTAAAATGAAATAATAATAATTTAGAATTTGTGTCATTTGACCGAATTGATATTTGCTCGCTGTGACAGTTGTTAGAAGAGAGGAGGGGGCAGCGAGGAGAGGGAGAGGGCGGGGCGAACGCCCCTATTCTCTTTTTTTGGACTGCCCATGTGGGTAGAGGCATAGATAAAAAATACCCCAGGAGGTATTTTTTATCTATGGTAGAGGGTTGGCAGCCTGGAAGGCTGGCTGTACACAATGACGAGTTAATATTCTGCATTTCAGTGTTATATATTAATGAAAAATGTTGTACCCAGTTTAAATGTTTTTATTTGCTATAAACGTGAGTAGTCAAGAATCATTTAAGCCATATATTTTTAGATATCATCCGTTTTTACTAAGAGTAATTTGCAACTGAAATTTGGAAGTGGACGGACTATGCCTTAACAGGCATGAGAAGCACTAAGTAAGCATACAATCTCTAAGTGCAGGAAAACTTATTTCTGTAATTCAATCTAGTTGAGGAAATTAAGGCTACCACACAACTAATAATAATTTACCACTGTGCTTGTATGGTCGCCACAGAAGAGGATTTGGCAGATGTCAGGAGAAAAGGTAGGACTATCAGTAATATCAAATGTGATAAGTGAAAAAAAATCGTGAGAAATGGCATACTATGTGACTCTTGCGATCTGTGGAATCACTTCAAATGCGTAAATGTGTTGGAAGACAATTTAGAGTATCTTCCAAAAAGAGTGAAAAGAGTGAATGGCATTGCCCAAAGTGTATTATGACTTCGTGTCGTGTAGGCCTAATACCAGATGATAAACTTAGCCTAAAAGATAATGATAAGATCGAAGAGGCGAATTTTTTGCAGATATTTTCCTTACTGAAACAGGATATACAGCATATAAAAGTTGAAAATGAAAAGTTAAAATCTTCTATTGCTAGGGAAGATGCCAATATTATCGAGATTGTTGAAGCTGAGATTGAGTGGGAGACGGTTTCGGTCAAAAAACCAGGCAGGCGTAGGTCTGTTCCTACATTGACGCAAACTTTCCAGTTTTAAGTAATATATTTAGTGCTCTGTTAGTTTAGAGTATGGGTCATTCCATATTAACTCAACACAGTTTAAATTAAAAATTTACCTGACCATCTCAGATTTCAATGAAATTTGGTATACTGGTACACACCACTCAGACTAAGAAAAATACAAAATTTTAGCTTGATACTTCTTCTAGTTTCAAAATTATGCCACGTTAAAGTTTTCAAAAAATGCTCAAAATCGACCCATTTGTAAAATTTTAAATTGCTATAACTCCTCTCAAAATTAAGCTAGAGAGGTGAGAGAGGTGTCATTTTACAGCATTTTTAAAGCCCTTTCTAAAAATGCATAGTACTACAAAGGTCATAATAAAAACTTTTTTAGCAATTTCAAAATCAAAAATTAAATTTTAAATTTCTCAAAATGCTCCGCTTTGAAAATTTTGAAAAAATTCTCAAATAGTCCATGTATAGTGGTTAACTGATGGTATAAATTTCATTAGGGGGTGCAAATGGGTTATTACAGAAAAATTCATTTGAAAACAGACTTG
This sequence comes from Flexamia atlantica, assembly GCA_035578135.1. Classification (NCBI taxonomy): domain Eukaryota; kingdom Metazoa; phylum Arthropoda; class Insecta; order Hemiptera; family Cicadellidae; genus Flexamia; species Flexamia atlantica. The sequence continues at coordinate 1,228,010 of JAQJVK010000071.1, forward strand.
TACTAGAATTTCCACTATAATAACGTCTCATTGGGAAGGGATAGGAGTATTTATTTAATTATAGACAAATACTACATTTTAAAGCTAAATTTAATTATTAGACAGATTCTGACATATATCATAAGTAAAATACCCCCGTTGCAGCAGACCTGCATACTCAGCGAATTTCAAGTGCAAAACAACATATTTCGATCCAACATAGCGAGATTTGACATGTTTTTGTAAGCTCCATAAGAATAACATGGGGAATGAGTATGGAGGTTTGCTGCTACAGGTATATTAAAACTGGGTGGTTTTAATTCAATATTTAGTAGATCTGAACTAGAAGAAGCCATTTACCATGTTTTATCAAGATATGTTGAGAAATAAGCGAGATATAGAATTTTACTTATTTCCCATAAGGTTAACATTGGGACAATGTACTGCGTTTACCACTTTCAATATCTCGGCAACCAATGGACATAGAGCCATGATTCAAATTACTAAATTGTTTGTTTTTTTTGGGCTGAATTCAATGGTGCCAATAAAAATTTGAAAAATTTTATTTTTCTCTGTAAAAATCTCAAAAACCCCATTTTTGGGGGGTTTACCCCCCTTTACCCCCCCTTCCGGTGGTCCGATCGGGCTGGTTTACAAACTCGTCCGAATAATTACTACTTTACACATCTATGCCAAATTTCAATTCGATTGGACCATTTTTGCGCAAGTTATCGTGCTTAAAGACATATATATATATATATAGATATATATATAGATATATATATATATATAGATATATATATATATTTATGAAAGTGAACGAACGGTGTTTTTGGCATCTGAGGACCTCAAAAAGAAAAGTTATGATGGTTTTAGGCTTAGGTCTTACCATGAGACCTACGTAACAGCTTCTTCCCTATAGGGGAAATTCGCTAATTCTTCCCTATAGGGGAAATTCGCTAAAAGCCATTAAAAAATAGTTAGGTGAAACTGGGCTACCATTTAACACATATTAAAAATAAATTGATAATGGCATAATGCTTTTAAGAATTGTAAGTACTATTGGGTAATTTAAAGTATTATTGTTAGAACTTTTTGGAGAACAATCAACTTATATTTGTAAGTGACATATCAAGATAAATTATTAATTTTTTTGTGTAAAAAAATTACCTAACTAATAAGTACGGTAATTGGATAGCACAATATTTCTATTCATTTCATAAATTAATTCATAAAATAAATAATTTGGGAGGTAATATAGCTTGTTTCATTGGAAAGATGTTACACTCCTCTTGTAAGGAGGTAGTGGTTGATAAGGATAAGGAGTGGTTAAATAAGTGATAGATTATTCATCACAACAAGTTGGCTCATGAGTTCTGCAGTGACGTGTCTCAACCTGTAGCAGTCTGCAAGTTGGAGACTGCAGCCTCTGCTGTTCACATGTTAGAGTCAGTTCAGAGTTTAGTCTCCAGTCAGTAACAGGTGGTGTAACAGTAACAAGTATCTATTAGAGAAAAAATATATTTGTTGAGAGTTAAAGTGTAAGTGTTCGTGAGCAAAGTGAATGAGTGCTTGTGTAGTGATAGAGTAACTTAGTGCCTATTTCAGTTGTACTTATTTCTGTAGATCCGTTTGGTTTTACAATAAGACAGACAATATTTCTTAATAGATCAAATATTTTTGTCCAATAATTTAGATTAGTGAGTGAGTAATTTAATAATTTGTTTACAATTACTTCATTTGTTTAATAATTAACTGACAATATTCGTTTTTATTAATAAAACATTCCTCAAAATAAAACATTTTCATGGTTTTTAAAAATTAGTTGTTACGTCTACATATTTGAAGATTTTTAACAATATTTTCAATGACTTATTAATTAAGAATTGAAATGGAAAACAGGCATAGAACAATTAGATGTTTCAATCCTTTTTCAAAGAAAGATCATAGAGTAACAAAATCGCTTAGAACAGTAACCCAATGGATGCTTGAACATTTTCAAGATTTAAGCTTGCCTAAAGATGCTAAAGTATGTGACGTATGCAGAAAAGAGTTATCAACTCTAAAGAAAAATGAAGAAAGCAATCAAGCCAGTGCTAATTTTAGCCGAGAGCCAGAAATTATAAATAATTCTGATTCTGAAAATGACCCAGATTTCCAGCCTAAATCAGATGTTGTTCAAACACTTAATGCTTCTCTTCATGAACTTGGTGAATCACCGCTTGATTCAAAAAAAGTAAAATCAAAATGTTATGCTTCACAAAAAATTGCTAAGATTAATTCAGCCGTGAAACGTAAACTTTTTACTTCTATTCAAGACTCCTCTTCTGATGAAGCTCATGAAACGCTTGACGATTCATTTTTGAAAAACCTAAAAGACCATTTCTCACACTGCACTTCAAGAGACAAAAAGTTAATGATATTAACATGCTTGCCTGTTTCATGGAGCGTAAGGAAAATAATGCGAGAATTCAATGCACCAAATTACATGGTGAGGCAATCGAAGAAAATACTTAAAGATAAAGGTATTTTAGAAGGCCCTAATCAAAAACCTGGTAAGAGCCTGCCACCAGAAGTAGTAACAGCAGTACGGTCATTCTATGAGTCTGATGAAATCAGCCGAGTTTTACCTGGTAAAAAAGACTGTGTATCTGTTAAGACCGAGACAGGTGATAAAGCCGTACTACCCAAACGGTTAGTGTTGTGCAATTTAATGGAGGCCTATCGAACCTTCAAAGATAAAAATCCTACAATAAAAATAGGATTTTCAAAGTTCGCAGAACTAAGGCCAAAAAACTGTGTGCTGGCAGGTGCTAGCGGTACCCATTCCGTGTGCGTTTGCACTATACATCAGAATTTAAAATTGATGTTAGAGAACGCAAAAATTAGCTCAATAACTAATGGTGAGCTGCTTACATATAAACACTGTATTGCCAAAGCACTTTGCAACCCTGCCTCCATTAGTTGTTTCTTTGGTGAATGTTCAACCTGTCCAGGTACAGATTACATAAAAAAGTTATTGGAAGAAAGTTTTGAAGAAAAAGGTATCGAAAAAGTAACTTTTCGTCAGTGGCTATCAGTTGATAGATGTAATTTGGAGACAATAAAAAAATCAACTTCAGAGTTTATTGAGTTATTTGTTCAAAATTTGTCAGCATTAATCAGACATGACTTTATTGCTAAAAGTCAAAGCTCCTTTCTGTCTCACTTAAAAGAGAATCTTGAGAGCTCAGAGTACCTTGTCATGTGTGACTTTTCCGAGAACTATAGCTTTGTGCTTCAAGATGAAGCGCAAAGCTACCACTGGAACAGTGGTCAATCAACTGTCCATCCATTTGTGATCTATTATAAAAGGGAAGGAAAAACCAAACATGTAAGCTTTGTTATCATTTCCGAAGTTTTAGAACACAATACCATAGCAGTGTATTGTTTCCAAAAGAAACTGATAGAATTCATGAAAGATAAATTTGGAGACAACATATCTCGAATATATTACTTTTCTGATGGGTCCGCCGCACAATATAAAAACAGGAAAAACTTTACCAACCTGAGCTTTCACTCAGAAGACTTCAAAATTGACGCAGAGTGGCACTTCTCAGCAACTGCTCATGGGAAAAGTGCCTGTGATGGTGTTGGAGGAGTTGTAAAGAGATTAGCCGCCAGAGCCAGTTTGCAAAGGCCCTATGATGACCAAATTCAAACTCCATTCCAACTGTACGAGTGGTCAATGCAAAATATATTTGTGGCAAATTTTGTTTACGTTACACAACAAGAGTATATTGAAACTGAGAGGCACCTGGAAAATCGGCTAAAAAAATCTATAACGATAGACGGAACACAGAAACTCCATGCATTCATTCCTATGCCTTCTTGTAATAGCAAAATTAAAGTAAAAGTTTTTTCAGAATCCACTGAATTTAAGATTGAAACTGTTACAACGATTCAAGATCGTTTAAGTTTAGCAGAAGTCAGTGGGTATGTTACAATCGTCTATGACAACAACTGGTGGCTGGCTTATGTACTAGAAAAAGAAGAACTCAATGATGAAGTAAAAGTTTCATTTTTAAACCCAACTGGTCCATCGCCTAGCTTCTCTTTCCCAAGAAGACCGGATATTCTTTGGCTTCCTGTGACACATGTGCTAACTAAAGTAAATCCTATAACCCCAACCGGCCGAACTTATAAGTTGTCACATGAAGAACAGAAAAAAACCATCGAAGCCTTCACCGACTTTGACAAAACTTTTTAGAAATGTTAAAAAAGGCTGCCAGTAATAATATAAGTAATTATGTTCATTTAATGCAAGTTTTCCCTGAGATGTGTACATAGCCAAAGTGAATTTAATATAAATATATGGTTTTAAAACTTAACAAAAATACTATGTGTCAAATAGTAGCCCAGTTTCAACTAACTATTTTTAATGGCTTTTTTACTTATGATATATGTCTAAAGCTTTCTAATAATTAAATTTAGCTTTAAAATGTAGTATTTGTCTATAATTAAATAAATACTCCTAACCCTTCCCAATGAGACGTTATTATAGTGGAAATTCTAGTGCAAGTCTGTTTTCAAATGAATTTTTCTGTAATAACCCATTTGCACCCCCTAATGAAATTTATACCATCAGTTAACCACTATACATGGACTATTTGAGAATTTTTTCAAAATTTTCAAAGCGTAGCATTTTGAGAAATTTAAAATTCAATTTTTGATTTTGAAATTGTTAAAAAAGTTTTTATTTTGACCTTTGTAGTACTATGCATTTTTAGAAAGGGCTTTAAAAATGCTGTAAAATGACACCTCTCTCACCTCTCTAGCTTAATTTTGAGAGGAGTTATAGCAATTTAAAATTTTTCAAACGGGTCGATTTTGAGCATTTTTTGAAAACTTTAACGAGGTGTAATTTTGAAACTAGTTGAGGTATTAAGCTCAAATTTGGTATTTTTCTTAGTCCATACAGGGTGTGCCAGTATACCAAATTTCAATGAAATCTGAGATGGTCAGGAAAATGACTGTGTTGAATTGATATGGAATGACCCGTATCAGTAATAACAATAACTCTGAAAGTAGGCCTAACGGTATGACAACAGCGGGACAGGTTATTAGACCTAATAGGTACTCTTTATCACCCCAGTAGACCAACTTAAAAGTCATTGAAACCTCATCTCGAGTGAGGAATTTATTTGAGAATACTAGGCCTGATTCCAATGTAACCAGGACTAAAAGAGGCAGCATGTTACCAAAAATTCATCTCTACGCGGATAGTCAGGGTAGATAAGTAGGCGAATTAATAAGGAAATACACCCGTTGCGGCAGACCTGCATACTCAGCGAATTTCAAATGCAAAAGACCATAATTCAATGCAACATAGCGAAATTTGACATGTTTTTGTAATCTCCATAAGAATAACATGGGGAATGAGTATGCAGGTTTGCTGCAACAGGTATGTTAAAACTGGTTGGTTTTAATTCATTATTTAATAGATCTTGACTAGAAGAAGCCATATACCAAGTTTTATCAAGAAATGTTAAAAAATAAGGAAGATATAGAATTTTTTTTTATTTCCCATAAGGATAACATGGGGAATGATTATGCAGGTTTGCTGCCACAAAAATGGAAATTTCGGGGATTTTAACTACAATACATTAGATCTCATCTAGATGAACCCACAAACCAAGTTTTATCCAGATATATTGAGAAATAAGCGAGATATAGAATTTTACTTATTCCCCATAAGGTTAACATTGGGACAACGTACTGTGTTTACCACTTTCAATATCTCGGTAACCAATGGACATAGAGCAATGATTCAAAACACTAAATTGTTTGTTTTTTTGAGCTGAATTCAATGATGCCAACAAAAATGTGGTTAATTTTATTTTTCTATGTAAAAAACTCAAAAAACCCCTTTTTTGGGGGGGTTTATCCCCCTTCACCCCCCCTTCCGATGGTCCGATCGGGCTGGTTTACGAACTCGTCCAATTGATTACCACTTTACATGTCTGTTCCAAATTTCATTAGGATCGGACCATATCTAGCCTACGGCCGCTATCGTGCTTACAGACACATATATATATACATATATAGATAGATAGATAGATATATATATATAAAAATTCGAACCAATGGTGTTTTTTGCTTCTGGTGGCCCCAAAACAAAAAGTTATCACGGTCTCGGGCTTAGGTATTACCACAAGACCTACGGTAATAGCTTCTTCCCTATAGGGGAAATTCGCTAAAAAGAAGCTAACTGTGAAATACTGTCTTTTGTTAAACCCAATGATAAAATGAGTTGTGTAGTACCATCTGAGCAAGAAGTCTTTGGATGAGATAACTTTGTTGTGTTGTTTGGGGGGACCAATGATTTAGCTTGTAATGAAAAAAATGAATTGCGTAAGTGTCTAAGAAGAAAGTTGAAAGAGCTGTCAATGAATAATACAGTAGTGTTTTCAGTACCTCATAGGTATGACTTGCCTATAAATTCAGCTATATTTGAAGAAATCAGGAAAACTAATTCAGAAATTGAAAAACTTTATAAGTATTTCAAGAACAGCACTTATGTGGATATAAGTAAGTTAGGGAAAGATTTCTATACTGCAAATGGTTTTCATCTTAATGTAAGTGGAAAGCATTATGTAACTGATCAAATAGTGGCATGTGTGAACAAATATATTGACTCCAAGAAAATGCTCAATAATGAACCTGTAGTTGTTAAAAATAGTAATTTTTTAGCCTAGAAGACAAATGCTTCTCAACAAGTAGGCCTAAGACTTTTTCAGATCAAACTTTGAATTTGTTTTTCTGGAATGTCCAGAGTGTTTGTAATAAATTAGATGTCCTTGGCCTTATGTGTTGTAATATTTAACAATGTGAGTGTTATTACTTTAGCGGAACATTGGTTAAATAATGCTGATGCCTCTTTTTTGGCATTACCCGGTTATTTGCTTGCTTCTTTCTATGGTAGAACTAACAAGATCCATGGTGGTTCTGCAATTTTTGTCAAAGAGGATATTGACTATCTTGAGATATCCCAAGTTAAGGAAGCCTCCATAGAAATGGTTTGCGAAGCTACGGCGGTAGAACTTGTAAAGGAAAAAATTGTTGTTATTTCTGTCTATAGGCCATATAATATGGACCCTGTATATTTTGTAAATTTTCGTAATTGTCTCATAACATAATATGTCTGTCATACAAATGTAATTGTAGCCTAACTTAGTGGTTTGTGGCGAATTTATGTAAATTGTAATTCTGATAGTAATTTAAGAATGATCTTGTAAATTTGTTTAATTGTTTTGGATTGATGATAACAAATGAAGAGGCTACTAGACCTATGTCAGGAAGTTGCATTTACAACATAGTCACAGATATTCATGATTCCAAATGGATTTCAAGGGTTATTCTTACTGTTATTTTTTCAGATCATGATGGCATAGTGTTTTCACTTAATACAGATGTTAGTTCATGCAAGGAAAGTAAGCCAAAAAATCTTGCTAGGTTAGTGAATGATTTTAATTCAACTTTGTTTTTAGATAGGCTAAGCCAAATTAATTGGATTGATGTGTACATTTTGGATAGCATTGAAGATAAATTTAAGGCTTTCCATGATTTGTTTCTATGGGCTGTGAATGAATCTTTTCAAACCAAATTAATCAAACATTTATCGCTAAAAACAATTCAACAATACCAGAAATAGTGTATTATCTGACTGTGTTAGGCTTAACAATCATTCATTTCGTTTTGTTCTCAAAACTAAAAGCATTATTTTCAATTAATTACTTTTCTTGTATGTTGCAACATAAAAATATTTATATTAGAATTTACTCTGAAAACAAAAGATTTAATTCAGAAATCCAAGTATTCCATATTGATTGAGAAAAAACGATATAATGAGATGAGATTGCAAGTATGACTGAAAATGAGTATCAAAATATTATTTTTATTGTCATTCAACAAAATGTATTTTCGTTCAGAACCCCCGGCATAGCTGAGGACACAGAAGAAGGGCGAGCCCATGAACTCCCATCCAACTCGGAAATAAATGTAATCTGTCCGGGGCTCGGAAAAAAAGGAATGTTGAAGGCGCTGAGGTAAGTCCATATGGATCTAATTGCTTTCTTATCTGAAAATTTAAGCCTTCACATACATGAAAATAAAATTTTTGAGGCTGATATCTTCTGCCTCGGCTTGACATGAATCTTTTGCTCCAAGCTGTCCTCACCGTGGAAAAGATAATTATCTTGTTCAATGTTCGCCTCAATGTATAGCCTAGCCAAATTTGATATAGTAAACATTGCAGTTTTTATTTAGTAATTTCCTCCACAGACCCAAATGTTTCTGAGAAGGTAACGATTTTTAACCTTATGGCTCAAAATCTTGTCTGCCGACGAAAGACAAAAGGACATAATTTAACAAAATGTTTTTTGCACCATTTGTCCATGTTCACACCACTGTGACATACTGGACAATATAGACATAGCGGTGTGGTGTCTTCGACACGACGACATCGGATGTAACGTTCTGTTCATTGCAAGAATTACATCTTTTAGTAGTGTATCTCTCATCAAACACTATAACTTTGTGTCCTCACTCCGCAGGGTGGATATCAATTTTTCGTGTGAAAACTTCCTCCGGGTGCGAAATTTGGCAGTCTTTATGAAAACAGTGCCAGTCCCGTTTACAATAACTTTATTTTAAGGCGTAAAGTACTCTTTAGCGATGTTGTCAAAAAACCGTTGAAACCTCGTGTATCAATCGAACTTCAAACTTCTCATTCTCTGTTAAACGTAAATCTCTTGTCGGCGTTTGAACCATTTCAGTTTGAATTCTGTGAAGGCCCAGTATTTTAAAATACTCTTCCTAATAACGATATCTTTTTACTTTTCTTTTGCTCCAGATCTATTCGAATTTGACGGTTGATATCATTTTTCCACCTTTTTCTTTTCTTCTTATGAAAGTATTCGCAGGTGTCACAGATTACGCGCCCCACAGATAATGATTGGGAAATTAAATTTTTCTGCTCTGTCTTGCGGCGAGTTACTAGAGGTAGGATAGCACCGGGATCGACAGAAACGATATCATTATAATTTTCTCGAATTCCTTCATAACCTCCTTGATAAAACGTCTTTCTTTTTTTCAGACCTCCTTCTTTTTGATACATATCCAATTGTTTCGTTTTATTAATAGAAAACGATACTTGAATTCCATCTGTCTGCATACTAAATCCACCGAAAATCCTCTATGTGTTGTTTAAACTTAATGTTTACTCAGAGGTTAGTAATGGAAATGTTTGTTTTTTACAGAGAATATAACAAGGAAAGAATAAAAAGACAACCCCCATCAAAAGAGAGGACAGAACTTTTAGAGTTTATTAAAGAATTCTTCGATTCGGATACAGAGGAATCAGCAACAGAAACGTGAGATGTCCCTGTGGGCCATGTCCCCTGAAGTCATGAAAATCAATGGTAAATTATAACCCATTATTTTTTTACTATGCAAGATATGCAATTGCAAAGTTTAGTACATTTTGTTAAGTATTACAATAAATATTTAATATACTCTAAGCCTTTGACCAACCCCTTATGTAAAAGAAATTAAAATATACAGTACAAAAGAAAATACTGCTATGAATTTTCCTGTTAGAAGGTAAAACTATTATTAATTTTACCAACAAGAGGTAGCTCGGGGCAACGATTTCCAACTGAATGTGATAGAGAACATTTCAAGCTTTTTATACCTGATATAAAATATACGGTAAGAAACAGTACGAATCAAAACTTAAGTCTCTCTGAATATTATAAAGTTTTTTCCCTGTGTAAAAAATATAGCCTTACAAATTATTGTACATGATTGTGTAAAAACAAGTATATGTTTTACCTCTACGGCTCTGCTGGATAACATTACTCTCTGGCAAAACCGCCATAGCAGCAAAATAGTTTAATTTACTAATTAAATTTTTTACTGATTTATATTTGTTGGTAGTGGAAACAAACTGCCACACGTTCGACAGCGGTCATATTAATAATGACCAGTCTTTAGGGGATTCCCCAAGATATTGGAATGAGCCCCTGACCTGATAATGATATATTTTAGCCCTGCATCTATTAACAAACTTTAAGCAATGCCTAAATCAATTAAATTCAAAACTTGATTTTTTCACTTTTGGTCATGTTTATTGGGATTTTGAACCACTGTGCGACATAAGACGAACGGACATAATTTAACAAAATGTTTTTTTCACCAATTTTGTCCCTATTAACACCACTATGGCATACTGGGCAATAGACACACAGTGAGGTGTCTTTGACACGATGATATCTGAAATGTTCTGTTCGTTTAGTAATTCGTACACCAATTGATGTCTGAATGTGCCTTAACCCAATGAAAACCCATTACTTAAAATTTTATTTTTCGTTGACACTCCAACAGTCAACATTGAAGGTTGAGATCAATATCTTGACAATAGTGAATAAATTATGGAAAACAACATGGTTCAAAATCGCATATTTTATTTGTCCCTAAAAAGGTACAATGGGTCTCGGGAGGCTAATAATGGAAATGTTTGTTTGTTCAGAGATCACCACAACGAAGGAGTCAGCAGCTTGGAGTCTACGCCGGAGGAGTTCGAGACTTGGACAACAACATACACGAGTGGATTTTTTAACTACACATGTAGAGTTGTAAAGGACAACTTAAATGACACAATTACTGCATATAACATTAAAAAAGAACAAAGAAAATTTAAATAAACATATATAAACATTACAATGTTGTAATATTATCCTTAGTCCCAAGTATTCTCAAGAGGGATTTGATTTTTATGGCTCAAAATCCTCTCCGCCGACGAAAGATGAACGGAATAATTTAACAAATGTTTTTGCATTATTTTGTCTCTCTTCTCACAACTATAACATACTGGGTATTAGACATAACAGTGTGGCGTCTTCGATGCGATGACATTGGATGAAATATTTTGTTTGTAGAAAGGACTGCAAATGTTACGCTCAGTTTCTGATTATCGGAAACAAAACAAATGATTTTCACCCATCAGAAGTAAACTCTTTTTGAATGCTGTAAAATAACTGCAAAGGTTTCCAACAGAAGTAAACTCTTTTTTAATGCTGTAAAACAACTGCAAAACTTACACAAGTCCTTGTTGAACGATTCATTTCTAGACATTAGATGGTGATTCACTATTGTAGAAAATATCAAAACAAGTATCATGAGATTCTTTCTCTTTTAATGTCGGAAATTTCATGTTCAAATAGTGTTTGATCATTGAAAGGTGTGAAAAGTGATGTTGGTCTGTGTGATGGTTTCTTAACATTTCGCGATGAACCATCAACTGGTATCTGCTTTTACAGTCATAATTCAGAAACTATCTCATAGCCAAATAGTGTTCGATGACAGAATCAAAAGAAAATTTAAATTTGCGTGGATGATGAATATTCCACACCCTTGTTCGTCTCTTTCCACAATTTATCCTTTTTTTATAAAACGGACAGAAGAAACATCCGATACATTTCTTCAGGGTTTATCATCATCTCTGATCCGTTTCTTATGGGAGGCCATCGACCACATAGTACAATAGACGGAGCAATAGAAACCACGAAGAGAAGCCTAAATTTGCTGCTAGTCCCTATGCATGGAAAAAATAAAGTAAATACAAATTACAAATATGGTATCAAATTATACGTCTGAATCTCAGAATCACTAAAGTACCAAATATAAATTGCTTACAGGTAGTTTACACATCGTAAACACTGAAAACTAGAAGCTTGTCCTGACATTTTTGAAAGAAGTTGCCGCCGCGGAATCATAATAATAATAATATTTCTTTATTGCGTCACAGAAAACTAAATAAGTACAGAAAGCTGACTGGGTTTGGAAAAGGGTTGCGCTCGCCGTGGCAGCGCCACTAGTCTTTTCGCGCTTGGTTCTGGGCAGAACGGCTCCCAGCAGACGAGCCATGCGCCAGACCTGATGCGCAGTAGCGGGCTAAAGAGCGCTCTCGCGGCGGCGGCGCGAACTGCAGTCCTCGCCATTCAACACTCCCCTCTATCTGCGCCGGCGCCGCCCGCCGTGCTCCGGCTCGGGACAACGAGCAAGGCCCGAGCCCGCTGCCGGCGCTGCTTTCGCGAGCTGCCTGAAATGCTTAGTTTATTTCAAAAAATTGCGTTACAGGCAGGGCCGTAACGTTAACTTTGGGGGCTCTAGGGTAAGACTGGCTGGCGGGGTCCCATGTCTTACTCTAGCATGTGCGTGAAACTTAAAATAATATTTTATTTCATTTACAATTTTTTACAAGTTAGTTTTTTCATAATAAACCTAATTTACGAGGAATCAATAAAAATTAAATAGTGTAGGGAGTTAACTGTTAGTAAAATACAGTAAAACCATTTTATATTTTACAATATTTATTATTGTTTTTTGTTGTTTTTATTTACAACATACAGTTATAATATCTAAACATTAGTTGTTAACAGAAACAACTGTTTCCTTTTTTATCCCTTTATAGCAAGCAGTCATCAACATATTATATAAAGAAATTAACTCTGTCAATTATTGTAAAATGACCAAAAATTCCACATATGGAATTTCCAACTGTCTTGCCTTTCCCGATTTATGAAATTGACCATGATGACACCTAAAACGAACACAATATTTCATAAAATACAATATTATTTTGCGGCCGCAATGCGATCAAGAGATTAGTACAAAAACATAGTACAATCCTGAATCATTGCTTTATGTCCATTGGTCACCGTTATAATGAAAGTGGTAAACACCCCTTACTACATGTTATCCTTTTGGGAAATAAAAAAGGTCCATTTCTCGCTTATTTCGCAACTTACCTTACTAAAACCTGTTTTGTGGCGTGATATAGTTGAGATATATCGTATTACAGCCAAACATCCCAAATGTTTACATCTACGTGTCCACAAACCTATGCATACAAATATTACAAAGAATGGAGTATGCAGGTTTGCTGATACATTAAAGTAAAAATTGGGAATTTCAGGCTTTAATACGATATATATCAACTATATGAAGCCACCAATGAAGTTTTACTAAGACATGATGCGAAATAAGCGAGATATAGAACTTTTTTAAATTTTCCATGAGGATGGCATAGGTACCCTACAATTTAAGGGGTGTGTACCGCTTTCATTATGTCGGTGACCAATTGACAATAGACCAACTAACCAATGGACCAATGGACCAATTACAATCCTGAATTATTGGATACCTAGCCAAGCCAATCTCCTATACCACAGTTACTTTAAGCTTTGGTTATAAAATAGTTATTACATTATTATTATATACTACATTAACACGGCCAATAAAAACAGCAAAAGAAACAGTTGTTTGTAAAAATCTTAAAAAACACCCTTTAGATGTTTTTCAAGATTTTTAATTTTGCCAAAGAGTTGTTTTTTACATCACTCGATGCCCATTTACACTGTTTATGTATCAGAACGCGGAATAAAGTTTCGATTACAAAATTGTCACGGTCTTGGCAACCAACACAAGTTAGAGAGTCTAAAGAAACGACGCTTTTTGTTAGTTTTACAAGTCTTTTAACTAAATGCAATTTATGACTGATTTTGTGAAACTTATTTTTGAACAGTTTGAATGCTGTAGTGACGACGTGTAGTAGGTTTTCCGATGGTGACAGAAGACCACTGGTGACATCAATTTTAAAATTTGAAAATGAGCGGTTCATTAGCAGTAGCTCTTTCTTACTGTTCAACTTTGAATTTACGTTACACATTTTATGCAGGCACTCGTTGCATTTGAATTGTTTGAAGTAGCAGTGGGCTATATAGCCGGCAAAATACACCTGCGAACATTCTTCCAATGTCACTGTATTCCCTCTAAGAAACACTGGACCCTCTGCCTCCACAGATTCTGGTTCATTTTCCGACGAACTCTCGTCAGAAATCGCATCGGGTTCAACAGCTGTTCCGGGAGTGATGTAATCTGAAAGATATACGAATTAACTAGAGATCGCCTACTGGTCGATATTCAACCAGAAAGTATTTTGCATTTTTTACATCTAGTTGTTATTCTGTAACCAACATGGCAACTCATAAAGTCCATGCAAATATTTTTAAATTTCCAAATTCATTTTCCTACAATTCTCAAATAATATAGTAAATTATAATGGCCTTTGCTTAGACTTTTCATTTATTGCGCACTGGCTGAGAATAGGGGATTAAAAAAATCATGCTTTCCCAGTTATATGTGGATATTTTACTTGTCATGAATGCTGATGAAAAGGTACCTATAATTACAAAATAAATAGTTATAATAAAATTTATCTAAATTACGAAAATGTAATTTTTAGTTATTTGTGTTACCACTGATATCAAACAGTATATTTCTGTAAAAAATTAAGGTAGTTGGTTAATATTCCTAAAGGTAATAGCTAGCTGTTACCGTAGGTTTCAATGGTAAAACCTAAAGCCGAGACCATAATATGTTGGGTTGAAGTATGATTCTAATCATCAGAAATTCGCTGAGTATGCAGATATGCTACAATGGGCAATGGGGTATATGCCTCCTTTACATGTTTTGGTAAATGTTTATTTTTTATGGTTGTGATCTTTGAAAATCGACAAAACATATTTTTGTTACGGAGAAATAGTGTGCTGAACAATTCATTTATACTTTTATTTTATAAGTATATATATTACCTGCGCTTGAGTTGTTAGCCTCTATTTCAAGAAGATTGTCGTCATCAGGGTCGTAAGACGAGGTACTGGGAGGCTCCATCATTTGTTTTAGAGTAAAAACCCGGAGGTTTCCTCTGAAAACTCTGACACTTGGATTATTGTTAAATCCTCCACGTTGCCGTATCGCTGAAAATAAGTTCTCCAAGGGGTCTTGATTTAATCTTGAAGTCAAGAGATACCTGCAATTTTCTAACTCAAACAGCTGAAGAATCGCATTCAGTGTGAAAACAAACCCAGTGAAACACGGAGGTCGGGGGCACTTGGCATTTATTTTTCTTAACTCTTTAAATGTTTCAATTCCTCTTCTTAGTATATTTGAAATATGATTGTTCGTTTTGCTTAGAGCACAATTGTCAGGGTTGGTTGTTTTTAGCTTTTTACTGTTCATGGCATCATACAAAGAGTTAATTTCACTTAAAAATTCTGCTGTATGTGATGCAGTTCCACTTTGAATTTGGCCTGTACCAATTGCAGTCTTCAACGCAGCTGACGTTGTGTGGCTAAACACCTGAGTGGCCAATGACACATTCATTTTTTTGATAATTATTAGGCAAATATGTGCAGGCGTTAGTTGATGAGCCGCACGTGTTGTTGCACTACCACATTCTACTTTATATAGTTCTTTTATGTCACAAAAAGATACTCTGTTGCCTTTGAACAGGAAATCGTGCGTTAAGAAATTATTTCTTAGCGATTTAACTAAGTGTGGAGTATCATATAAAGTAAATACCTTTTCCTTCTTGGCATTTAGGAAGTAAGGCTTGTCAGTGGTTGCTCCTAAATCCGAAAAAGCTTTTGTGTTTGAAGTGCTTTGGTCGCAAACCACTGCTCTTACACAGAGTCCGGCGTCACTCAGTTTTTCAATCGCCTTTTCGATCAAAAACGGTAACTGCTCTCCTGGCACAGTGCTTTCTGAGATAAAATATGCAATGGGAAGCTTCCACTGGTAATATAGGCCGCGTACCATCATTACTAGAGCCTGTTTTCCAAAGACAGGGCTTCTTCCGAATGGACCAACATCTTCAAATCCTTCTATGAGATCCTGTGCCTGAGAGTATTCCAGATGTTTTTTTATGGACATAGCGTCAAACATTAAGACGCATGATTTTTCCATCGCATTCATGGTTTTGGCTTTCAACTTAACTTTTTCCATTATTTGCTCACTAAAGCCTGGTTTAAATATCTTTTGTTCCGAAAGCCACATTTTTACTGTTGACACACCAGGCAAATTTAGAATTTTCGCTAGATATCTGTATGCAGATGGGGACCTAAGGTATAAACCTATTGCAAATTTCCTCTCCTCAATTCTCCATGGTGTTCTTATTTTGTGCTTTTGCATTGTCATTAATATTTTGGCCTCCTTAGTTTTGATTGGGACAGAAGAAGGTAGAGGTTTTTTTTGAAAGTTTAGTTTTTATTTTCCTTTTAAGTTTTGAAACTTGGGCCCTTTTCACAGCCAGCATTTTTTTTATTGAATTTTGTTTTTTGTTTGCCGAACTAGACCCATCGAAAAGGGCTCTTTTTGAGTTTATCTTTTTGTGTTTTTCAGTGGAGTCTTGTGATGATATATTAATCCAATGAGAGGCAGAGCTGAATTTATTTTCAATTGAAAATGTCCCACACGGGGTACTGATTTTCTCCTCAATTCCCGGTTGGCCTGGTATGTTTGTGGGTGTTAAAATGGTTATTTCTGAGCTGCAGTTTAAAGGTTGCTCTAGATTTCTTTGCAAACTGTAGGTTTTAGGCGAACCTTGGGCCTTTTTAAATGAATTTGAAGATGGTGAAGTTTGAGAGGGTGATGTGTGTGTTGGACTAGGGCTGTAGGGCACAGGCACTGCTCCAGGAAAAAGTCTGCCACTAGGAAATATGTGTTTAGGGTTAAAATGATCCTGACAAACTATTCGGTTCTTATTTAATTTGGTTGGTGACAGCCCAATCAGGTCAGGGTTTCCTGTAAAGAAAATTAAAATGTCGAGACATTCTCAAACGAAAGAAAACACTATACTTCGAGAGTATATGTTATTCAATAAAAATCTGGTGTTTTTGGTTGAATCTGTTTAGGGTTGTTACATTTTTATTAGTAGATTGTCAGTATATTAATGACTTTTATTAGAGTTACTATTAAGAAAGTTTGATATTAATCAATACATTTTTAACGATAATATTTTCATATTTATACTTAAAATGGTTTGTTTGGTCAATTATTAGGAACCATGCATAGGTAAAATAAAATACCCTAGTCCAGTCGCCAAGCCATGACACCTTGAAGTAGGGTCCGACTCAAATTTTATGACTGATTCTAGTACTATTTGATGTAATGAACAAGAATATGGCGGATGCCAGACTGGCATCCTTGAGCAATTTTGAATGTCGAAGGTTAAAGTTCAAAGGGCCGAAAATAGAGAAACAGATAGTGAAAAAAATATATTTATGGTATCCAAACCAATGTTCCCCAATATGTTGATTTTAAACCGCCACCGATAGTTGCTGTGTGGTAAACACTTCATTTTGATTGGGTATTAATTTTCAGCCGCCATCTTGGATCCGCTATATTGGATACAAGTTAATTTTTTAAATGTGAATGTGGTGTTGTGACACATCATTAAAGAATAGATTTTCACGCTGATTACAGTGCCGCAATCCGTTTTTGAAAATATTGTTTCGTTCTCAAGATATACTCAAATAATGATTCTTCCCTGTACATTTTTCTTATGGGAGTTTCCAAATTAAACCTTTTTTTGCTTTGTTTTTCTTGTATCTCCGGTTCTAATTGCATTATCAAATTTCGTTTCGGTCTTAAAGGTTTATATCTACGAGGTGGTTTTTAAGTTGAAAATGGCATAGATGAAAGCCTAAGATCAGATGAGAGTTTTAAGACCAACCATAATATTTAGACTTACCTCGAACCTGAGATATAAACCTTTAAGTAAACATAAATTGTAAAAAATCAAAATTTTATATTCAATATTGCTTTGTAAGTTACATAAACTTCACTCTAATATTATTGAAAGTCAGCTTACATGAAAGCTGATGATTTACTGAGCAATTTAAGACCAAAATGAACTAAATACCATATTTAGAACCAGAGATATAAATACTTGATTGAAAAAAAGTTCCCGAAAAATTGGTTTTTAAGTTAAATTGAGCCTTATAGCTCATCTCATACTTGTCCGATGTTGATGATTAATATCACAAATTAAAGCCGGTATTTCACTGAGTATTTTAAGACTGAAACGAACTACATATCTTTATTATAATGAGAGATAGAAGAAAAATAATCCAAAAACATATTGAAAATACGAAACGTCCATAAGAAAATGTATAGGGATGAATTTTTATTAGTGCATATCTTTTTAACGAATGCATATTTTCAAAAACGGATTTCAGCATTGTAATCAGCATAAAAATCTAGTTCATAATGATGTGCCATAACACCATCTTTACATTTAAAAAAATAAATTGATATCCAATATGGCGGATCCAAGATGGCGGCCGAAAATTTTTATCCCGCCAAAATAAAGGATTAGCCACCCAACAATGATAGGCGTAGGTCCCGAGTCAATATCTCAAAAATTGCAAGTAAAAAATGCAGTCAGGTGACTTTTTTCAATAAGATCCCATGTTATTTTTTTCAACGATTTATCAGTGATATTTTTGGGTTTTCTGGGTTATGCTGTAATTTGAACGTCGCAAACAAGCAAAACTTTAAAGTACATGTCAGTAGCAACAAAAAAATACATGCGTCGAAAATTCCCACGGGGGAGGGTTTCATATTGGCGGCCCATGGTCTAAATAGTTAAATTTTGTCCTCTTACAACAATTTTTAGCCGCCATTTTTAAAATTATATGTCTAATTTTTGGGGTTTGGGCTGAATTTAGTTCCAAAATGCATGATTATTGATTATGCAAAGTTTCATAGTGGTAGCCAGAAACCTAATATTTTCATACTAACCTACCTCACTAGAACCTCTTGTAGATAGAATGAATATTTTGCCAATTAAATGTCTAATTAACTGCATATGAAAATTAATATCAACTTGAATGTCATCGGACTGCTCTAATAGTTCTAAACCGATTTATCTAATTTTTGTGTTGTTGGAAAGAGGAAAGAGCTCGGCGTGAGGTTTTGACAGAAATAAATTTTACGAAGGTAGACAAAAGGGAACAGCCCTATATGCCCTAAAGGTTTCACATTGTAGAGTAGGATTCACCTAAGTTGGCCAAAGCATGTACTAATCATTTCATCAAAAATTTTTATACAAGTCACATTGAAAACATTGTTTTGCTTGTTTTTGTAGTTTTGCTAGATTTCGAGCAACGGGTTTACAAGTATACTTAAAAGCTGCTGATTAGCTTGTGTCCACTAGTTACGTCAAATCGGATTAGGCTGCCGAACTATATTTATTTAACATTTTTTAATCAACCCAAATTGGTAAAAAGCACACATTATTACCAACATATAATTTTTAGTTTCTAACTTTTAAACAAGAAAACTTACCACAGTTTTTTATCCACTGGTCAGCCAAATCCTTTGGAAACTTAAAAAATCTCAACCCAACATTTTTTCTACTGTTCTTGCACTTAAAGTAGCTACAAGTAGCAGGCATGGTGATAATTCGTTTAATTAGTTTGCTTCACGCATTAAAACGTACTCAAACATCTGAAAAATTTCTGACAACCCAGTAATACGCAGAGCCATGCGGTCGCTAGCGCTGGCGCTGGGTGGCGGGGGGGGGGGGGGGGGGCTGCAGCGTAGGTCGCCGAGAGGGGAAGTAGTAGTGGGTGGGGTAATGGTTAGCGGCAGAACGGCTCCTCGTTCCCTCCCCTCCCGGCGACCTGCGCTCCTAGCGGAGGGCGACCGAACTAACTGTTTTGCGCGCAACTGCCGCTGCATGGCAGTTAGATTTCTGTACTTATTTAGTTTTCTGTGATTGCGTGAACAATGGTTGTACATTGCATTGCATGCGTCAATATATATATTACTAAAGCTAAGGTTTATCATTCATACCTGCATACATACATACATCAAGTTGCCATACATTCATCACATTCATACCTAACACCGATGACATAGTTTATTTAATTTTGAACTATCCCAGCAGCCCCCATAAACTCGTCAACAGAGTAGAATGCCCTAGACGCCAGGTAGCGTTTTAAATTCGATTTGAATTGTTTTTCGTTTGCTGGTATCTGTTTGATGGTATCAGGGAGCTCGTTGATTAGCTTAACACCGATCTGAGCTGGCAGACTTTCAAATTTTGAAGGAATACACCTGTAACGTTCCTGTGATGTGTAAACTGCTTTTAAACCATTTATAATTGGTACCATAGTAATTGTGAGATTCAGACCTTTAATTTGATTCCAAATTTGTATTTTTTTTGGTCGACTATATTTTTGTATATAGCAGTTTAGGATTGACTTTCTTTTAATGCAGGCGCCGTCTGTGGACACCCGGTATATCTTTGAAAAATTATTCAAACATATGATCATTTTCAATATTGGCATCTGTAATCCATCCATTTTACTAGTATATATTTGCATAATGCAAGTCTTCTGCAAAACACAGCAGAAAATTTTTCAAGAATAAGCATTGATTTAGTTTTAGAAAAATATATAACACATAGAAAAATATGTAAATAAATAAATAATTTGAGTTACATATTTTTTATTATCTTTTTAACATTTTTGAAAAGTCTTATTAAAGATTTCTAATTTTATACAGTTTTAGTGTAATGTTAACATTGCTGAAATTTTTCAAAGTGTGTAATTTCTATGTTGGTGTAGGACAGCTATGTGAACAGTATATTTTATATATTTGTAATTATCCACCGCCGGTGATAATTTCACAGGACCTATTGACCGAATAGCTGTTCTAGAACAGCTATATGAACATAATCAAAGCTCTTATTTACTTAATCAATAACAAGCCTAAAAGATTGTACCACAATTATGCTACACTTATTGGTATTGCACTGAAGAAGTACTATGGGATCTCAGGGGTTTATCTGCAAGATAACAAAGAAATTTGAAGTTTCAACTGATCAAGTCATTGCAATTTACATTCAATTTCAGTAACAAAACACAAAACTCTGACAAGTGCGACTGAACTGCGGAACCCGAAAGATTTTACCACAGTTATGCTACACTTGGTGTAGCGTTGTAGAATTGGTGTTGCACTAAAAAAAATTCTATGGGATCTCATGGTTTTCTCTGCTAGATAAAAAGAAAATTACAGTTTCAACTGATCAAGGTATTTCAATTTACATTCAATTTCAGTAACAAAACACAAAACTCTGACAAGTGACTGAACTGCGGAACCCGGTAAGTTTAAGAAATGTGAAACTTTTGGTTCCCATTTTTCTTCTCCAAGAACCAGGTAGTTGGCAAAACAGACACGGGCCTTCACGTGTTTCCACTTTGAACTCAGAGCATTTTGCTCATATCATCCCGATTATCAGGACACTAACTGGTGCCAAAATGTCCAGACAAAACTTTTACTGTCATCCCTGACACCATTGAACAGAGCAAATACCTCCTCGGATAACACAAAACATAAACATCTCCCCACAACACCCTAACACGTACCCACAACACTCAGATGTAAGTACTAACCCAATGCATTAAACAATGGCACCGTCACTTTGCGGTAGCTTTAACTATAACAGCTTCCAAAAATACAAATCCCGACTAACTTCCGAAACCCAAATCTCCGGCAACATTCTGAAACGTAAAACTCCGACAAACTTCCGAAACACGGAACACCGGCAACTTTCCAAAATGCGAAACTCAGACAACTTTTCGAAATGCGAAACTCTGACAAATAATTAAAATGCAAAGCTCCGGCGGTTTTACCTCTGATAAATTACCGAAATGTAAAACAGGACAAATTTTCGAAACACGAAAAATGCTCGACAGTGTGAGTACTGTGCATTTCCTACCCAATTACTAAAGCAAGGATGGTTTAGATTTGAACAACTAATCGCTGACACCCAGAAACACCCATATCTTGTATACTGAGAGATGTCTCTGCCATTGGTTGGAACTTAAATAGAATAATTTTATTTATCTACGACCATTGCAATAAGCACCAATTATGGTATTACAATAAACATCATAATGATATACATTAAAACACCAAAAACCAAGCAGTACTCTAATGACGACTTTAGAGTACTGGAGTCACTTTAGAGTACTGGTTATAGACCAATGAGAGCTCGGCATTTGACGGAAGTAGTGTCATAATAACAATTATGAAACCCTCTAAAGAATGTTGGTGGTGCTAGGTTTGTTGCATTCATCGATAACTAAATTGGTTTTAGATTTTGCCAAGACCTACCTCTACAAGGTTACTTGTATTTACCTGTGCAGTGGTACAATTTAGACCCCAACACAGCACAAAAACATCCCTAGGATAACCTTAGGAACAATCCATGGGGATATTGGGAATATCCCCAGGATATCCACTATAGGTAAAAAAGTAATATCGATAATCGGCAACGATCCCTATTCAAATATGTGACTGATTTTAGCGAATTTCCCAAAAGAAAATTAAGCTAGGACTGTCGGTCTGTTGGTAAGACCTAAATGCGGGACCATGATAACTTTTATTTTGGGGCGCACAAAAGCGAAAACCATTAGTTAAAATTAATATCTGTCCATCTATATACCTTTCTATATGTGGGTCTGTATAAACACGATAATGGCCGGAAAAAAGGTACGATCATAATGACATTTGGCACTCACGTGTAAAGTGGTATTTATTCGGACGAGTTCTAACCACAGCCCGATCCGACCATTGGAAGGGGGGGGGGTTAAAGGAGTTATTACCCTCCAAACATGAGGTTTAGTTTTTTTTATATTAGAAGACTGAAACTCCCCAATTGCAGCTGACCTGCATACTCAGCGAATTTCCATTCTCTAAACACATTGAAACCAAAGATAATCGCCTTTCTTTTTTGGTATTCTCCGTAGGATTAACATGGGGAATGAGTAAGCAGGTTTTCTGCTACAGGTGTGTATAAACCTCGGATGAAACATAACTGGATCGCGCCTTCCAATGCTAAAGTCAGGCGAAAACCGTGCCATCGTTTTCACCGTTGGGTGGCAAAAAGGTCTTATCTGGCGGGACCCCGACGCGACGCCAGTCGAGCGAACAGCGCTTCAATCAAACTGGCATTTACCAAACAATAAACTGAGTAAACAAATATAATTTTATATCACATTTTACAGCTTAAAATGACGAATCTTATGGTAACCATTTTGATTCCAAAAACTAATTGCATGGATTTTAATAATTTGTTTAGCGCCAAATGTTTTTAATTCTATTAAAATAAGAGGTGAAGAAAGTAGTAAGCGAGGAAGTTTTTTATATTTTGGTCGGGTAAAAAGTGTCAGTGAGAAAGTTGTAGATAACATTCCAGAGATATTTTTTTGTCTGAACAATTTTTTTTAGGATTTCTCGTTTTTGCTATAGACATTAATTTAAATAATTGATTATCAGGTGGCGTGCGAATAAGAAAGTCCTCATTTGATAACGCGTGGGCCGACTGTCTTAACTACGACAGACTTCCCTACATTGAACGAACATCTTTATTGTTTGTTTTTAATAATTTCCAGCTGACATATTGTCCCTTATCTTTGTTAATTATTACAATTCAAAGTTATGTTTAAATTAGGAAATATTTTTCTCTACTTTTACGAAAAATATTTATAATATTTACTGATGCGCCTTATCTTTTAAGACAATATCACTGAACTCTTTAAATATTGTATCATACATCTATTTCCGAATATTGACTTTTTACTGTCAAAAAAGGAAGGATAAAAAATAGTACTAAGAAAAACTCACATTCTTCGTAAGTAGATAAGAACGAAGTAACTTGTTGTTAATATTATTTCCGTATGTTTCTACTGCTCCTATTTACAATTACTGGTAATAATTTTAAACTTATATGAAATGAGAAGTGAAATAAAAATACAATAGATACTAGGAAAATACAAAAGTATTTTTAGACTGAAGTCATTGTTTAAAATTGTTTTTCCTGGTTCACAGGCGCCTCAAGAATGCAATGGTGAAGCTAAAACGTTCCGAGGACCACGAGTGTGTCCTCGGTACGTTTTTCGTCCTCAGTTGGTTGGTCAAAATACACGTGAATGTCCCCCAAACGAACCATTTACAAACACACACACACACACACACACACACACACACACACACACACACACACACACACACACACACACACACACACACAGACAGACACTGAGAGAGAGGGAGAGAGAGAGAGAGAGAGAGAGAGAGAGAGAGACCACGCCGAAAAACCATTTTTTGGATTCAGGGAGCACTAAAACAAATATATCCACTAACAACTCAAATTCTAAAATTTTGACGAAAACAATACTTTCTCCATATACTGTGTATTATAGGGGGGAGAAAGTAAAAATAACTATAAATATAAAATAAATTAACTGCATTAGGCCTAATGAAAATCGATGTTAAATTTTCTTTTTTCTCTTCAATGTCACGAGTACTGAATTGTTGTCTCCATAATTAAAACATGAATTTCCATTTACGGAAACAAACATATAAATTAACTGGGCTTATGTAGGATGAAGGGTAGGATTAGTGAACGGATAATCTGACCTTAACTGAGGTTTTTTTCAGTTTTAACATAATACATATCATAACTTTCTAACATCGGAAGATGACGCTAGGTACCAGTTATTTATTTCATTATTGATTTTTCTCATAGATATTTATGTATCTACTCACGAAATCACTGCTATAAGGCAAACAACTTTGAAAAGAGCCTGCCCACAGTTTCATTTTTGACTGGCAATCTAAAACTGAAGGGAATTTTGTAAAACCGTTTAAGAATGATCATTTGGGGCCTAAGAGGAACCTGTAAATGCCAAATGTCAGGATTTAGTTCTTGCAGTTTTGGAAATAAGACCTAGAGATCGATTGGTAAAAGGCTCTTTAGTAAGTTGTCAGCCTGTAGGATTAATGCCGAAAACTGGGTTTTCGTTATTTATAATTTTTTACTAGTTCCAATATGCAGGTAAATTTATTACAGTAATACAACTAGCTTACGTTGGTACACCTGTTAACGTACAACGCTCTCAAAAATATAAGATGGCGAATACGGGCTGGGCGCCCCGCCCACTCCCTCTCCTTGCTGCCCCCTCCACTCTTCTGCCAACTGTCACTGCGAGCAAATATCAATTCGGTCAAATGACACAAATTTTTAATTATTATTATTTTATTTAATAAAGTCGAGCAAATGTCACATCGACCAACTATCAATTCGACCAAGTGGATTCAGGCCTTTATTTATTTATTTTAATTTAATTTTAAAAAGTGGGCAAGAGACACGGCGAGCAGCTATCAATTCGGTCAATCGTCAATTATTTAATACCTAATATTTTTATAAAGTCGGACAACTGTCACAGCGAACAAGTATCAATTCGAACAAGTGGTTTCAGTATTTTATTTAATTATTAATATTAATATTTAAAAAGTTGGGGAAATGTCACAACGACCAATTATCAATTCGACCAAGTGGATTCAAGCTTTTATTTAATAATTTAATTTAATTTTTAAAAAGTGGGCAAGTGTCACGGCGGACAAATATCAATTCGGTCAATTGGTGGGCTCCCTAACTTACGTCCGAGAAGCCTAATCAGCGAACTACCTATAGAATAGTAAGATCATAGAGTAAATATATTATATGAGCTATTGGTGTAACCCGCGTGGTGGCTCTGTGTCATGGAACCATGATAATTTATCATTTTGGGGTGCCTAGATTTTGCTCTACTGTTTCGAATTTGGTAGGAACATTCCTTTCTATGATATATCCAAGTCAAGTTCGTTGGGAAGAAAGTCTGTGCACCTTTGTCCTCACTTTTGGAGGGAAAATTACCCAATTTTGGGTGTTTGGGCTCAAATAAGGTGATGTAGGCCCGGATTGTAAATTTAATATATTTTTTATCAAAGTAAATAAAAATACAAAAATTTTAAGTTCTCTTCCAAAGTTATAGCAACAAAAGTAACCAATTAATAAGCGATAATGTGAATTTACCAAACGCTGTACGTTATCTTAAGTGGATTTTCACTCTAGCGGCCGCAATTATTTTCCGATTTCCTTTAAATTTGGTAGATATTTTGTTTCCTATAAATCTGACTAGGGACCGTCCATAAATTACGTCATTGCCAGTGCCATTTTTTGATCCCCCTCCCCAAAATCATACTATCGGTCATAATCCGCCTGACCTAAATAATTCTGATGGCTATTGATATTTTTTTTAACAATAAAATACGGTAAAATCACTAATATAGGATATGTTTCAAAACATCCAGGTACAGAAAGTCCAGATATGTTATAGTAACTGTCTAACCTGCACTAAACTAACTCAAACCATATAACCCAACCAAAATTAACTTAAATTAACCCAACACAACCTATCAAATCAAGTCAAGTCAAATCTTCTTTATTCGTAAAATGCACAAAAATGTACAACAAATAGCGTAAAAATTATCAAACTTAAAATAAGTAGGCTGCAAATTATAATTCTAATTATAAAGTTCTTCTAATGAATAAACAGCTTTATCAAGCAAGAATTCCTTTAACAGTGATTTAAATTTAACCAGGTTTTCCACCTCTTTAATATGTTTTGGAATTAATCTTAAGAATTTCAAACCAGCAGAAGACGTTTTATTGGTAAAACAGTCTAAATTGTGCTGAGGTAATCTTTTTTCTTTTTTGTTTCTGGCGTTGTATTGGTGTTTCCCCTCATTTTTAGTAAATTTAAGCTCATTTACATTAACGTACATAACACATTCAAGTACGTACATGCTATAAACCGTCAAGATTCTAAGATTAACAAAGTGGTTTTTGACAGATTTATCATTTTTTATGTGTAACATAGTTCTTAACGCTTTTTTTGGAGTATCAAAATTTTTTTGTCTGAAGTACCTCCATACACTCCTATATCATAAGCAATGTGAGACTGAATATTTGCATGAAAAGTCATTTTCAGTACTGACAAACTGCATAGGTATGATAGTCGTTTGAAGGCAACGATTCCAGAGTTAACTTTCTTAATTACAGACTCAACGTGCAAGTCCCAGCTAGGTTTTTATCTATTATCAAACCAAGAAATTTTGTGCTGTCAATTTTTGTTAATTCTTTCTCTCCTGCCATTATAAGTGGATTTGGATTAGTTCTGTTTTGTTTTGTGCAAAATGCTATAAAATTGTTTTTTCTTTGTTTACTATTAATGTATTGTCTATGAAAAAGTCTATCAATTTGGAAATTTCAATTAGTGCCATTATTTCTAATTCCATTTCACTTTTAGCGGCCATGATCAGGGGTGCCCACAGCATGTTTTGATGTCGCAAGTTGCGACATCAGACTAAATTTTGGGGGGGATTTAAAAAAAACTAGGGAAAATGGGGGGGATTTTTTAATATATGCTCAGTTTTTATCTGGATCGAAAATTTGTAATGGTCGAATAGCAACAATGAGTTCAGGTTCAATTGTCAAAAGTTAGACGACACGACTGTTGTTGACGTGTTACCGTACTAGGTAATCGGTCGGGTCGGGCTGTGCTCACACTGACACTGTTACACTGGTAAAATATCCTGTGGTCGCGTGGTGCAATGATCGTAATTCGCCGTTTCGCCGCTACGTCACGCCGGCGCCGCGCCGCCGCCGCTCAACTCCCGGCTCCCGCTTGTCAACGCCAACACCAATACCTACTTGTCTTTATAAAACTTATAAACGGGTTATAAAACGGGATATGATCTTTATAGCCAAGTGCACAGTTGCGTTGCATACACAGTCGAGTCGATGTGTTTTTATTTTGAGAAGGCTCGTGTGTCGCTAGTTATTTATTGTAAACTACCTAGACTTTATTTAAGCCGTAAAAGGCTCCTTTTAGACTAGGACACAGTTGCCCGTAACTGTGCCCGGACACTGTTACCAGCAACTGTGTCTGCTCGGGCAACCGCAGCGGGCACTTTGTCCCAAACACTCTTCCGCGCCAATTAAGAAAGATGTTGTCAAGAGAAAAGGGGAGCGCGAAATATTCACGATCACCCGATGTCAACCAAAAAAGCAGATAAAGGACCTTATTATACCCCGCTTGATGAGTTGTGTGCCGATAAATGTAAAATTTTAACTACTTTGGAATGTGTAAAACCTCATTTGATGAACTGTTGGACCTTTGTGATGACATCAGGAAAGCTGATGCGATGATACGGAAAAGTATACCACCAAAGACACAACCGAAACACAGGCGGATTTAGGTCACAACATTTGGGGGTGCCAGCTCACTTAACGTTTGAAGTGTTGTATGCAAAAATTCAAACATCAAACTCCTACTTAAATGGTCCGTTTAAGGCCTATTCCAAGTAGGTACTTATTTTATTTAACAACAACCATTTGTAGTCTACGCAAATACCACAGTAAAAGTTGAAATTTTCCCCTGTACCTGATAAATCGATGTATCGATACTTAGGCCTAATTCGAAATTTATGTCGTTTGTCGCCTGCCGGCGACGAAGTCATGGGCGGACTTCTGGGGGTGCCAGGGGGTGCCCGGCACCCCCTGATTTTTGCTGGATTGTTCGGTAGAAGATGGAGAATCAATTTTCTACATATCTTTGAATATCCTATTACAAAAACATACAAAAACGTTGTCACTCCTGGGTGGTCGTCAAATTTTTTATAAACACATTTCTACATTTATGTGGCACAAAAACGACACGAATACAAAACATAAAACTGTTTGGCCAAACTTAAAACAGAATTTACGATCCGGCGCGGGCGGAAGCGATGTCATGACTGGGGGCCGCAGGTGGACTTGATCCCCTCGTTGTTATAACTGGAACGCCGGCCGTGGTCCTGTTCTTTTTCTTTTGTTTACTTGCCACCCTATCGCCGCATCATAAATACTATTTGATTGGAATAATGATGTTTGCTCGTTTAAAACATTGCTGTGGTCCGTTTTCATAGAGCTGTACATTTCAAATTCTTGTAAGCAATTTAAGTAACTGTCCCTTTTGTTATGAAAGTGTAAAATTTCCAAATTTTTGTCAAAGCTAGAATAACTGTGATTTTTATTCAATAGGTGGTTTGCAAAGGAAGATTTGGAGTTAGAGCAGGACGGGATATGTTCATTAAACATTTTCTTGAATGAACGGACGGTTTGACCTATATAATATTTTGGGCAGTTTTTCACATTTATAATTTTGTAGACTCCGGTTTTGTCTTCGTTTCAACTTTATTATTTTTTTCGTTCCTTTAAAATTTAGCCTAATTTATTATTGGTTTAGAACGAGCCTATGACATTATTTTTGGCCATTTCGTTACTCAAAGTGTGGTTTCAAAGTGTGGATGAAAATCACCACATCTATGTCATCTGAGTTGGTTTAATCTCTAGGATATTATTTTATTATATAGTCTTCATGTGAAAATTACTAGTGGGGTTAGCTTTTTGCCTCACCCAACCATTCTATAAGTATACAGCATCTAAAATTAGAAATGCTTTATTGTTCCACTTGGATACGAGGGTAACATAATCTCTCAAACCTCATACTATCCAAGAATTTAAGTAAGCCGAGGTATCGATGCCAATTAATTTTTGGGGGGGATTTCGCGACATGGACCATGGGGGGGATGGGCACCCCTGGCCATGATCATGTTTGAATCATCAGCATATAAAAAAAGGTGATTCTTTATACTCTGAATATTGCTTAAACATTTTGGCATGCCAATCATATAACAAATGAACAGTATCGGTCCCAATATGGATACTTGAGGCACTCCATTTTTTATGTTTAGAGTTTTGGATTTGTATTTTGAAACTTTGCTGTTTGATATATGAGGAATTTCCACAAATTGTTGTGTGTCACTAAGATATAATTGGAACCATTTTAGATTAATTTTGTCCACACCTAATGGTTGCAATTTATTTAATAGAATTTCTTGTGGTATACTGTCAAAGGCTTTTGATAAATCCATAAAAATGCCTATTAATTTATCTTTCTGGTCAATTGATTCTAACAAAGATTCTATGAAATCAATTAGTGCTGAAATTGTAGATTTTTTTCCTAAAGCCATGCTGTTCCTCATCAATGAGGTTATTTAACTCAAGATGATTCACCAATCTAATTTTCATTGCCTTTTTAAACCCCTTTCAAATTGATGGCAAAAGTAAAACTGGCCTGTAGTTTTGAATAACAGTGATTATGCCTTTTTTATGGATAGGAATGACCTTACATATTTTTAACTTGTCAGGGAATATCCCTGTAATGAAGGAGGAATTAATTAAATGTTTGATTGGCTTGGTTAATTGATATTTGACAGACTTAATCACCCTGATAGGGACCTCATCGTACCCGCTAGACCACTTGTTTTTCAGGGAATCAAAAATATTCTCTAATTCTTTTTCCTCTAAGGCCCGAGACACACACGGCGTTTTCTTTATCGCGCGATAATTTTTCCGCCGCCGCCGACGAAATGGCGTTCGTACACACGTGGCGGTAAAAAAAGCCACGGAAAAAATATCGCCAATCATGGCACCATTTTAATTTTGAGAGACGACGGTGGGTGTTTACCAAATGCATTTTACCATATGATGATCACAGAACTCCTGACGTCATCAACACGGAACAATGTTTAGAGTGTCTTGCCGTCTGACCATGGCGGCGACAAAAAATCCGCCTAATGTGTACGCTCCCATTTAATTGCATACGCCTCTGTGATGACAAAGCGGAAAAAACCGCTTTTGAGCGGCGTCAAAACTACCGCCAGCGGCAATATTAACGTGCGGTTTTTTCCGCCCTGTGTGTACGCATCCATTTAAATCAATGCACTACGGGCGAGCGGGGTTTTTACCGCGCGATCGCGCGATAAAAAAACGCCGTGTGTCTCGGGCCTAATGGTAGGCATTTAAATTTTGGAGCTGACCGTAGATTTGATACAGCTATTTTTGAGTGTGATGGAGGTAATTCGTTTAATATTTTATCTATTATATTTATAAAGAAAATCATTGAAATTGCTACTTACAGAGGAGGGATTTTCTACTTTCAAACCATATTAACATTAAGAGTAATATTTTTAATTTTTGATTTACCTTTGTTGATTTTCAATTCCTAGTTTACAATTTGCCATGTTGTCTTTTGAATGTTGTCAGATTTTTTATTTTAACATCAAAGTACCTTCTTTTGACATTAACTAATTTTTGATTGAATAACTTATTTTTAGTCTTAAGTTCCTCCTTAAGAGCCTGTGACTTGTCTCATCAATTTTCTTAGTTTTATTAGCATTTCTTTTTCATTCTTAAGTTCTGGAGTGATCCAGTTTTCTTTTTTATTAATTTGTTCCCCAAAAACTTTTGGAAAACATAGATTAAAATAGGAATTTAAAACATTATCAAAATAAGCACATTTATGTTCAATTTCAGAACAGTATAGTGGAAGCCAGTTTTCTTTTCCTAAAATTTTTTAAAACAATTCTATATTTTCTGCAGAAAAATTCCTAGTTGGAAATATCAAGGTATTTTCAGAATCTATATGGGACTCTAAAAGTTCTAATATTTGACCATCATGGTCAGATAATAGAGTTATAATTCCAGAAATATTTGTTTGACATTTATTAATATTTGTTAAAAAATTATCTATGCATGATTCTGAGGCTTCTGTTACTCTAGTTGGAAAATCAATTAAATAGTCCATAACATGGCGGGTCAAAATGTTTTTGAGTTCTTTATATTCATAGGAAAATTTCAAAACATTAATGTTAAAATCCCCTGCTACAATAAGGTACTTTTCTTTGTGTATTAAAAATTCGATTACAGAGTTTAACCTTTCCATAAATGCCCTATTATTCAATTGAGGCTTCCTGTAAATCCCTACTAAAACAAAATTAAAATTCTTACATTTACATTTTATTACCGAACATTCAAACAACTTATCTGTACATAAATCACTTTCAGGTGTGAAAACCAACTGCTTTACGTTTACACCCTCCTTTGATAGAATGAAAATTCCACCTCCAGTTGTTGTGGTTCGAGAATAATGTGCAATAACAGAATAATCTTTTAAACTTATGTTATCCAGCTAATTTTTTGACATGTTGTGTTCCGTTAACGCAATGATTCATAATGGGCTTAGTTCATCTAAATTAAATTCAAGGGATTCTAAACATGTTCTCAAATCCAATATATTATGATAAAAAATCGTTACAGTATGAGTTTTTTGTTTAATATTTGTCAGCTTGGATTTGGAATTTGTGCTATGAGAGAGTTTAAAGGCAGAGCAGCCGGTTGGACACAAATTGGATCTATTGGCATCCTGCTCGAAACTCAAACTTGGTAGAGCAGGAAAATCTCTCACTGATGCTAGGCTTGGGACTTCAAGAAGTGTTTCTTGCTCTGTCAAGTGCTGTTAAGAAGTGTTGTCATCTGCTTCCTTTGTGTCCTTACTGATGTCTACTGTGTGATGTTGATGTATCAGTCGAGTTATGCTGTTCACAAGCTGCTGGTGAGTCATATCGTTTTTCAGACGTCTTGTAGAATGTCCGTTGTGTACCACAATGGAAACATCAGCTTTTGTTTCTCTTTGAAATTTAATGATGTTGTTCACAAAAATCTGTGGGTCAATCCGGTCTCTTATACAACCCATAGCTGGACATATAAGGTATGTCAGTTTACTTTCAGCAAAACTGTCACTTAGTTGTTGGAAAGCTGTAGAGTACTAGTCTTTTTCATTAGGTTTTGTATTGAAAACTGGCTTTGTCATGAGGCTGTATACAGTAGCTCCCTTATTCACTTGTTGTCTTGCCAGATGACTGTTGACCATATCTTCTTTTTTGGGCTTACCAAAATTTTGCCAGAAAACTACTGCCACCCCAGCGCCCATTTGTCCCTCGCTCCCAAAGTCTTTAGAGATGCAATGTGTGAATGCGACTGATTCATCATTTTGGAACTTTTTGATAGCATTTTTCATGTTATTTTCAACAACTCTAATGCTCCCTTTAATACAATTTGATCCTGGCGTTTTATACTTTATTGAGGACTTATTGGTTTTCAGGGCCTCAAGCACAATATAGGCTATTTTTTTCTTCCCTCTAAAATTCATCTTTTAAATTTTAAATCTTGATCAATCATTTCAGCATTTTTTACTCTAAAAACTAGTTCTCTAATATAGTTGTTTGCCAATGCCAATTCATCATGAACTAGATCTGCCATGTTAATTTCAAAACGGGGAGGTATTGTGACTACCAAAACTTTTTCTTTTTCGCTTAGTGATTTTAAGTCTTCTTCCAATTTACTATAGATAGCATCTATTCCTTCTTTTAACACATCATTGGTTCCTGCTAAGATTATGCAAACCTTGTCTTTTGCCTTTATCGCTTGCTTATAAACTTCTGGGCTGTGGCATTTGGCATGACCATCGAATGAACACCCACCTCTCCTCTACACTGACTTCATTTATCAATTGCCCTGGCCCTGCCTGGACAGCCGGCCCTGGCTGTCCGAATAGAAGTGAACCATAGTTCTTACTCCATTTTCAATTTGCCCCTCCTCTGCCTTGCCTTGATATGTTTTCCTATTCTTGGCCCCATTATTTGATGCTACCCTCTCCACTATTGTTGTGGGTTGCGCATCGTTGACTTCATTTAGGATCTCAAATTTATTTGTAAGGGTGATTTCTGGTCTTGTGATGTTTTGTTTTTGATTAGCTGAGGCATATACATTAATTTTTTTTGAACCGGTTGAACGACTCGCCAGGAATTTGAGCCTTTATTTGTAGTTATTGACTCGGAGTTTTTAACCTGACTATTGGCTCGCTTTCCTTACTATTTTTTTGTTCTTGTCCTTTAATCAACTCTGATTCAGCATTTACTTGGTCACCCTTAAACATTAGTTCCTTCAAAGTGGATTGTGTTAAATGTCGTAGTCGATGATAATTTACACCCAACAGTAGGACAGGTTAGCTCTCTTCATAATAACATGCTTTGTAGCTATATTAGGGATATCTTCATACGACACCTTTTTGTTACTACAAATGGTATTTATTATCCAGTCCATTATCAGCAGCATGTAGATTCCACAGTCATACGAATTTGTTTGCTGAGGCGATTTTACACATAAAGCATCCCCGAGGCTCTATGTCTGTGATTACTTTGTAACTAATATTTTCCTGAGTCTAAATTCCGCTGATTTATTGAGTCATAATAATAAAAGGTGTTAGCTTCTTTATTATAATACAGTAGACTCCAGTGAGATCCTGAAATTGTTACTGACGCCCCGGCATTGTTAACAGGAATAATTATATGTTGTTTGTCCTGAAGTTTATGAGGTCCAGTGATGTAACTAAAATTGTCCAAAGTTTTTATAGCCTGACTGCTTACTGGGCTTATTATGGCACACTCACAACTGTCCTGGGTAATGCTGTCCATCATCTCAAAATACATTTGAATGGTGTATCGTCAGTTACTCAGTCATTGTTTAGCAGAGAAACAGCAAAGCCGATTCTCGATTCTGATTGGGGTTCGCCTCCTGGTGAGTGTTGATTTGAGCTGCATTTCTAGTCTGGTTTTGTGAATCATTTTCAGTTATCTCTCCAGTTTATTTTAATTGTAGCTCTTCCTTTTGTTTCCTTTTCAATCCTTCAAGTCGATTCTTATTTTTCAGTAACATTTCTTTTTCTTGTAGAAGATCATTTTTCTCTTTTTCCAGCTCATTAACGGGTTTTTCATTCATTATCCTCTCTTTTTTTAAATTATCTGTTACTGTAAACAGCTGATGCTGTATTGCTTTTTCCTTTATAAAGTATTTTAACTTAGCTTTTGAAGTTCTTCTTCCAGTAGTCTACTTTAATTTTATCTTCTAGCTCCAGCTGTTCCCTACTTTTTGAAACTTTTAAATCATGGATATTTTGTTTCAACTTTTCATTTTCCTCTAACAGCAAATTTCCAGCTTCAGCTGCAATGTTTAATGACTTTTCTAGGTCTTCCTGGAACCTGGATACCTGGAACGTTCAAAGCCTGGACGTTTTGAAACGTTCTATGTAGAGTAGGATTCACCTAAGTTGGCCAAAACAAAAGTAAACAAATTATTAGCTTTTTACGAATTTAAGCATAAAATTCAGCTGTGCTGAAAACATTGTCAACGAACATCTGTTTCAGTGTAGCACTTGTAGCAAAGA
This sequence comes from Flexamia atlantica, assembly GCA_035578135.1. Classification (NCBI taxonomy): domain Eukaryota; kingdom Metazoa; phylum Arthropoda; class Insecta; order Hemiptera; family Cicadellidae; genus Flexamia; species Flexamia atlantica. Next base: position 1,262,941 of record JAQJVK010000071.1, read on the forward strand.
AAAAGTTTTGATGCAATATTGCAACTGGAAGTTCACTTGCGCAGCTTAAAACATTACTCAGGGGCTTTTCCAAATTAATTATTTATTAACAGAGAGAGGATGTGTCATGGATGCGGCCTGGTAAATAGTCTTAGATTTTCTTATGAAATAATATTTACAAAGAAAAATAGGCGAGTTTTTGAATAGCCCAGTACTACTTGCTGCAAGTCAGCAGCTGAAAAGAGAGATTGTTTCATATTGCGGTCAAAACTTACAAAAGGTGTTTCCTATTGGCCCAGGAAAACATAAAGAAGCAGTTAAACAAACTAAAATACACGTAAATCAAGAAATAAAACAAATTAAACTTTGACAGCTATGTAAAAAGGTTGAATGAAAATAAAAAATTCTAAAAATAGGCCATATTGTAAACATTCTATAACCTATAACAAAATTGTAAACAAACGCAACGTGGCGATTTGACAGTTCTGAGAAAATGTAAACAGACACCATGTGTAACCAACAATGTTTTCAATGTGACTTGTATAAAAATTTTCAATGAGATGATTAGTACATGCTTTGGCCAACTTAGGTGAATCCTACTCTACTACACTCTACTACAGTACTCCCCCTCACATTGCCAACCACATGAAATGAAAGCGCCGCTTTTTCATGAACAATGCATTATCACCGGTCTGACACTTAAATGGAGCCAAGTGGTAAGCTTATTGGAGCGGTTTAGTTCGATGCACTTTATTCAGATGGCGTTGTAAAAACATGACTTTCTTCTTCTTCACTGATTCAGCCAATCAGAACGACGATAACGATCTGCTAACTTCCCGTTCCGTTTCCCCTGATTTTCTGTCACGACGCGACGTGTACACAACCATAACGAGTTGGAATTAATTTGAGTGGGGGAAAATACCTAAAGTACGTTTGCAGAAAGTTGTTCTAGTGTAAGTTGTTTCGCGAAATACTGCACTGCGTGATTCATGTTGTGCTTAAAGCTATTGATGGAAAATAAATACGTAGATGTTTACATAAAAGCACTTAATAAAAATTAACTAAGTTAATAAAAGCACTTAATAAAAATTAACTAAGTTAATTTTTATTAAGTGCTTTTATGTAAAGATCTACTATTTATTTTCTATCAATCGTTTTAAGCACAATAAGAATCACTCAGTACAGTATTTCGCGAAACAACTTGTACTAGCGGCAAACGCACTTAATCTAAACAAACTGGTAAAGTCATTAAAATTGAAAGTCTAGCAAACAAAACAAGAAAACGAAAATATAAACAAAGACGACCTTCTAATCGTAGAAAATGCCGAGGAGCAGTTAGCGTTATTTTTGACGTAGCCGTTCCACCGACCAGGCGGAACTGTATTAGTCCTTGCGGAATGCCGATGCCGTTCCGTTACGGTTCCATGCAAAGCTAACTTAGTAGACTGAAGACTGAAGTATAATGATTGAAGGTGAAGGGAAGAACCCATCTCATCTCTCCCTACCCTGATTCTTGTATAAGGAGAAAGAATTTTACCATCGGAAGTTTTGTAATAATATTCAAACTCTGGATTATTAGTTATCATTTTTTTAAATCCTGTTTAATAATTCATTGTTACGGAAATTTTTTTAAAGGAATGGAAACTTCTACAAATATTTAATAGTAGCTTACATAAACTAACTCAGTGTAAAGCCAGTTGGCCTAGGCCTAATACAGTAATCCAATTATGGACTGTGTTGAAATACAATGTTAGTTTAATCTAAAGGTAAACCAAGATTACTGTCAAAATAATCAAACACTATTCACACACTAGTTGAGTTCCTCTAGCTAATCAAAACACGGCACCATTTCGATAGAAAACCATAACAAAACAACAACTATATAAACTTAACAATTAATTAATTTAACAAAACAAAATTTTGTAGCAAATCGTTGTGACTTAAGTGTCGCAAGAGATTAGGAAAGGAAAGAAAGAAATAGAAATTGCGGCACTCTAATCGAAATAATCAGAATCGCGGCGTCAGTCAACTGTGACCTATTACTAGCAAGTAACTGGAACTTCGGATCAATTTAACTGCTCCTTTGGATGTAACAGATACATGACAATGACGCTACTGCGCATGCGCAACCGTTGCGGCATTTTCTACGATTAGAAGGTCGTAAACAAAGCAGACGACGACGGTCGATATGTCGCATCGACGACGATCGATATGTCGCATCGACGACCATCGATATATCGCGTCGATCTTTTTAGTTCGTTGCACCATAGATAAAGGGATACAAAGGAGATGTCTCACTGGATAGCGGGAAGTGAACACAGTCTGCTAGAACGTTCAGGCCGCTGGCCGACGTAGTTGACAACGCTCCCGCCGCAGCGCTGTTGAGGCTGTTCCAGTGATTTTTGTACTAGTTGTTTTATCGTAACAGATATGTGAAAACTAGTTACCACTACGCATCTGTTACATTGCTTTAAGTGCGACTTAGATTCCACTGCAACGCCGCCGCGCGGCCGTTTCAATGGAGCTGTTTGAAATCGAAATGTAGACTAATTGGGGAAATACAATGTAATTTATTGTTAGAATATCTTTTTTCCTTTTATAATAAAATGTTAAGAACTTTATTATTTTTAATCCTCAGTATGTGGCGATTAAAATAATTATTTTTCATGGCTGGCTGCATGCCATTTATTGTATTCTTAAAGAATACCCCCGTTGCAGCAGACCTGCATACTCAGCGAATTTCAAATGCAAAATACATATTTTTATCCAACATAGCGAGATTTGACATGTTTTTTGTAAGCTCCATAAGAATAACATGGGGAATGAGTATGCAGGTTTGCTGCAACAAGTATGTTTAAACTGGTTGGTTTTAATTCAATATTTAGTAGATCTGAACTAGAAGAAGCCATTTACCAAGTTTTATCAAGATATGTTGAGAAATAAGCGAAATATAGAATTTTACTTATTTCCCATAAGGTTAACATTGAGACAACGTACTGTGTTTACCACTTTCAATATCTCTGTAACCAATGGACATAGAGCAGTAATTCAAGATACTAAATTGTTTGTTTTTTTAGCTGAATTCAATGGTGCCAACGAAAATTCGATAAATTTTATTTTCCTGTGTAAAACACTCAAAAACCCCATTTTTGGGGGGGTTTATCCCCCTTTACCCCCCCCCCCCCTTCCGGTGGTCCGATTGGGCTGGTTCACGAACTCGTCCGAGTGATTACCACTTTACACGTCTGTACCAAATTTCATTAAGATCAGACCATATTTACGGCCGCTATCGTGTTAACAGACATATACAGTATATATATATATATATATATATATATATATATATATATACATATATATAAAAATTCGAACGAACGGTGTTTTTTGCTTCTGGGGACCCCAAAATGAAAAGTTAACATGGTCTCGGACTTAGGTCTTACCATGAGTACTACCGTAATAGCTTATTCCTTTAAGGAAATTCGCTAATATATATATATATATATATAAATTCGAACGAACGGTGTTTTTTGCTTCTGACCCCAAAATGAAAAGTTAACATGGTCTCGGACTTAGGTCTTACCATGAGTACTACCGTAATAGCTAATTCCTTTAAGGAAATTCGCTAAAAACTGTAACAATAGTGCGCTGTAATAAGTTCAATAAATGGAAAATAAAATTAATGATCTAAAAACAGTTTGATACTTCATTTCTTCCATTACAAAATTTTTAAATTAGAGACCCCCGTATGATTAAACGCCTTGGTGTGTGGTGTGTTGTATTTGCGGATCGGGGGGGGGGGAGTGAGTTTTGTTAAAGTATCCCGTTTTTATTTGGGAATAATCTGGTCACCCTACTCCTAATGCCTCGTATTCGTAGAAACTCGTGGCGCCTAAAACTCTTGAGCCGGCCCCGTTACTGTACTCTAGCTTAAACCAGTTACAGTTTAAAATCCATCTATCGGAACATCTTCCAAATTTTGATATGGTCATATCCTGCCTCACATCGGCTCATTATTTTTTCAGCACAGAGCCCACTCACACACACCAGCAAACTTAACAATGTTTAAATATGTGGCCACTGCGCCCCGATGGCACTAATATTGTTCCTAGTTCAAATGAACTTAAACCCCTTAAGCATATTATAAATCAGGCATCTCTTCATTATTTAATTAGGAAATCATATTTCTTATAAAATCGTAACAATACACTGAAAGGTCAAGGCCACAATTATTGGAAACTGAAAAGGCCCGTGTTGGAAAGGGAGCCTTTATACTTTTGATAAGGATTGAAAAACAGTAGCAATTTCAAATGTAATTTCTTGGCCATTATTAGTTTATGCGAAAAGTGACAAGTGAAAGTTGATGAACGCCATTCAAAGAGGGCAGTGTATGCCGAATATTTATGATTACATATTAATATTATTGTTGAAGGGCAAAAATACATGAAACATCAGCATAAAAATAATTGTGAAAACATATAAAGCAACGTGCCTTAAATTATGTTGTACATCCATCTATCCCAGTTAAACATTAGCAAAGAACAGTGAGGAAATTTCATAATCCCACGCCATCAACAGTGGGTGGAGGGCGACCACAGGCGAGGAGCGGCAGCAGCGTCACTGAGGCGGCTCCTTTGAGGCCGCAGCCAGTAGTACTAGAGAACGGCAGCGCTGCAGCGCCGGACAGTAGGGCGGTGCCGGCGGTCACCTTGATGATGGCAGTTTCCCGCCGAAACTCAAGACCGAGCGGTTTTCCTAATTTATCGGATCTCTTTTGACAGCTAATTATTTGGATCATAATTGTTGACATTCTACGTATTTAAATTCTATCTAGAAACGTAAATCACACTGTAAAAAATTCATAGTTTTTTCGATCAGTTCATTTAGGTTTTTAATAAACATTTTGAAATATTTTGTTCTAATACCATTTTTACAAATTTACTGGATTAGAATAAAAATTATAAAACCGTTTCTACTTAAAATAAAATCTATATACTTGATACAATAAGGGTTTTCTCTGTTACATCCCTTTTTCAGCCGTCATACTTAATCGATTTTTACGATTTATATCTCATTGTAAAGTTTATAATGTACATTAGATAAATTTACATTAATTTGAAATGGCGACCTACCCAGGTAGGTATTTTAAGCCAAGTATGAATGATGTTGCTGAGTATGTAGTTTGCCAAGTATGTAGTCTTGTTGCTGACTAAGGCCGACATGTTCCTTAGCGCACCGGCGACTGATAGTTAAAATGGCCATTGCTTTTACGGCTTCGACCTCCAAGCCTTTGATTTGTTTTTAGAGGGCGCTTTCAACGCTCCAGTGCTGACCAACTTGAGTTGTAACGGTTTTAAAATGTGACTAGTTGTTTCCCGTCGATACTCGACGGACACGGCTCCATTTTTGGGGTGAGTGGAGCGCAAGGCAGTTGGCGCGAAATATTTATAATACCCCCGTTCCAGCAGACCTGCACACTCAGCGAATTTCAAATGCAAAACAACATATTTCAATCCAACATAGCGAGTTTTTGAATTTGGTTGTCTTCTCTCTCGCACAACAGTAGGATGGGAAGTCCGGGAACCGGACAATTGGTAGAGATTGTCCGGCGGGGAAGGGACCCTTAATGAGCTACCTCTTGGATAGGCGCTTTGGCCGATCTACCTGCTATGGGGGAGGAATATAGAGAGAATAAGTCGCGGTGGGTGACACGATTCTTCCAGGAAGTGATGACAGGGCGGCGGAAGGGTATTTGCAGCCGGCTTCCAGCGGTCTTCGCAATGGCCCGAGATACAATCACTTACTTGTCCACTCGCTCAATTTAGACTACATTACTACCTAAATATTATCGTTATTGAAAATTGCTTGTCACTTTGGGTAATTAGGATTTTTTTCGGACATTTGCCATCATCATGATGGCAAATGTCCGAAAAAATCCTAATCAAAATATAAAATCACCATCACCAACAATGAATTTCAAACAAAGGACTTTGGTTAAATCCTATCTTTGCTCAAAAGCAACTTTTGTATTCCTGACTTCAGTTGGAATCCCTGCATTTATCATGAATAAAATGCAATTCTATAAAGTTTAAATACATAATTTATTTGTACTATTGTCATATTGATTCATTTGTCAGTAAATGTAAGGTCCAATTGTAAAATACTTGACTATATTATTTTTATAAAAATCCTCAATAAAATAACTAGATCGATTGGTTGAATTTCCAGTTAAGGTAAATCCAATTCTCATTATTAATTCCTAGCCGACTTAAAAAAATAGCGGCACATACAATGTATAGGCCTACCTCTAATTGAAGCGAACTAAAGCTATTGGTTCATAAATACATGGAAAATAATCTCATTATAAAGTAAATAATTTATTTTTGTACAATCATTGTTATATGTACAAATCACTATTCAGAAAAATATATAAAAACTAAGTCAGTGCAGGGCTAACAGTTTTTGGGGTTGAATATAATGTAAAATAACCACATTAAAAAACAATTCAGTCTCATGAATTTAAAATTAGAAACTCGAACAAAGACGTTAAATAAAAATACCCCCGTTGCAGCAGACCTGCATACTCAGCGAATTTTAAATGCAAAACAACCTATTTCAATCCAACATAGTTAGATTTGACATGTTTTGGCAAGCTCCATAAGAATAACATGGGAAATGAGTATGCAGGGTTGCTGCTACATGTATATTAAAACTGGGTAGTTTTAATTATATACTTCGTAGATCTGAACTAGAAGAAGCCATTTACCAAGTTTTATCAAGGTATGTTTAGAAATAACCGAGATATAGAATTTTCCTTATTTCCCATAAGATTAACATTGGAACAACGTACTGTGTTTACCACTTTCAATATCTCGATAACCAATGGACATAGAGCAGTGATTCAAATTACTAAATTGTTTGTTTTTTTTGAGCTGAATTCAATGGTGCCAACAAAAATTCGATAAATTTTATTTTTCTTAGTAAAACACTCAAAAACCTATTTTGGGGGGTTTATCCCCCTTAACCCCCCCTTCCGGTGGTCCGATCGGGCTGGTTCACGAACTCGTCCGAGTGATTACCACTTTACACGTTTGTACCAATTTTGATTAAGATCGGACCATTTTTACGGCCGCTATCGTGCTAACACTCTGTGTAACAGACACATACATATATATATATATAAATTCGAACGAATGGTGTTTTTCGCTTCTGGTGGCCCCAAAATGAAAAGTTATCATGGTCTCGGGCTTAGGTCTTACCATGAGACCTACGGTAATAGCTTCTTCCCTATAGGGGAAATTAGCTAAAATATTACAAACATCTTTAAGAAGTATTACATTGTTTAGTAAAGAAATTTTGTATTTTGCTAGAGTTTACATTTTTGTGAGGGCGATTCCTAAGCAGGCATAATTTCATTGATAATTATCCACGAACACATTTTGTGAAACTTGTTTTGATTGATTTACTACAGTCCACAAAACACTTAATAATAAACAAACAGTAACAACAAAAACCAATTGAATTAATGCTTGGTGGTTAATATCTAGAAGAAACTTCATTTTGATAACTCGTCCAATTGATTACCACTTTATACGTCTGTACCAAATTACATAAAGATCGGACCGTTTTTACGGCCGCTATCTTGCTAACAGACATATTGATATATTTATATTATATCTAAAAATTCAAAAAAGTTGTTTTTTTGCTTTTGGGGGCCTCCAAAAAAAAGTTATCACGGTCTTGGGCTTCGGTATAGAGGAAATTCACTAAATATTATTTATTTATATTTATTTTTACAGTGCCTTGTTACAGCAAATGCCAATTACAACATAGCATTAAAATGTACACAATTTGGAGCATATATAAAAATTAATGGCCCGTAATCTGTTCATTCGTCATGTCACTTCACATTGGAAAAACATCTATAGAGTTTTTCATCATAGAGTGAAATTATACCGGGTGTCTCACGTAAAGTGAAGCAATAGCTCTAGTTTTTTTATTATAAATCTGACAATGTACTTCTTGTGGGAGACTTCCCTTTATTTTTAAAGCTACTTTTTGGAGTGACTACGAAATTTAAAAACATAGCCTCCATTTTCTAATATGGCGGGCAACTTTGATTTTTCTTATGGAACACCCTGTATTTTATGGCATTTTTGAATTTAACGCTTAATTTGAGGGACTTTTTACTCCTTCTCATTTTTTCTTAAACCCATTGGTGCAGGAGATATGAGCAGTTAAAGTTTGATTTTTTCCCATGTAAAAAGCATTGTTTCCATTTAACTATGCCATCCCATGTATTCCTTATGAAGTAAAAACATATTTAAAATAATACATTTCTATGAGCGAATATCATTACTAAACATTATTTTACGATTAAATCTCAACTAAAGTCACAAGATACTTTTAATGTTATAAACCCTACCGTTTTCGATATACAGACTACCAACAATTTCCCTCTGCATTTTTAATGGGAAAAATCAAACTTTAACTGCTCGTACCTCCTTAACCATTGGGTTTTGGAAAAAATGAGAGATAAATAATGTTACTAAAATTACGTGTAAAATCCAAAAACGCCATAAAATACAGGGTGCTCCATAAGAAAAATCAAAGTTGTCCACCATATTGGAAAATGGCGGCCATACTTTTAAATTTCGAACTGACTCCAAAAAGCAGCTTTAAAAATAAAGATAAGTTCCCCCATAAAAAGTTCTTTGTCAGATTTATGATACAAAAGTTAGCTATTGGTTCACTTTAGGTGAGACACCCCCGACACCCGGTATATTTCACTCTAAAAAAATAGCTTGTGATTGCAAACTATAAGTAAATATCATATGGAACTGGTCTTATAACTATATAAACCCAGGAATCATGGTGTTCGTTGATTATTACTAAATAGTTATCTATAAAAATACAATACTGTATATAAATGACTCCTTGTGATTTAACCTTAGTGTTTTAGTGACGGACAAAAAAGACGGTGAAATGAGAAAAGATTTGAAGTTTTCAAGGTGCCTATTTGTGCCTTTGTTAACAGGAACAAGCTCAATGCAATATAATTTGTTTACTTAAATTATACGTTTTTTAGCTGCCTTCTAAGTGCAATTAATTTGTAAAAACCCTAGAAAGGTATCGCACGTAATTTTGACTTGTGCGGAAGTGTTTTTTTTGTCCGATTTTGCAATCAAATGACCTTGAGCCCTGTACCGTCAGCAGTGCTTTTCCCGCTACAGGTTTGATTTAATATGACAGTATTATGGCTGTTCTTAATGTATTTCCAAATTTAATTGAAAAATACGTCAAAATTACGTACGATACTTACAACAGCAAAATGTGCTTTTCAATGGACTCTTATGGAGCTTATTTCCTAAAATTAAAATGGAGCTAAAGACATAATGTAAGTTTATTATATAGTAAATAATATTATCAATGTTTTCTTGTGTTTGGGTGCCTTATTTAAAAAAAATAAATATTTCATCAAACATATTTCAATTTTTAACCACAGAGTAAAATTTACGTATCGATACCTTTAGCGTATTTTTAAATAGCGATACCTTTCTAGGGTTAAAAATGTAGTACTTAGTTAATGTATTCTGTAAACTATCTAAGTTGTCTTTGTGCAGACAAGGAAAAGATAACTTAAAAAGGTTATTGCCCGAAGTATAGAATGTGCATTCATTAATTCGTTCCTTGATGTCCACCGTGGTCGTTTGATATGGTTATTGTTATTGCTCTAATGGGAACTGTTTTACCAAAACAGCCAGCAATAGGATGTGGTTGAAAAGTTAAGACCTGAGGTCATTATTGTGGACAGGAAGACCGCTAGGCTCATCTCGCCCCCTCGACTGTTCCTGGAAGCAGGGGTGCCCATCCCCCCCATGGTCCATGTCGCGAAATCCCCCCCAAAAATTAATTGGCATCGATACCTCGGCTTACTTAAATTCTTGGATAGTATGAGGTTTGAGAGATTATGTTACCCTCGTATCCAAGTGGAACAATAAAGCATTTCTAATTTTAGATGCTGTATACTTATAGAATGGTTGGGTGAGGCAAAAAGCTAACCCCACTAGTAATTTTCACATGAAGACTATATAATAAAATAATATCCTAGAGATTAAACCAACTCAGATGACATAGATGTGGTGATTTTCATCCACACTTTGAAACCACACTTTGAGTAACGAAATGGCCAAAAATAATGTCATAGTCTCGTTCTAAACCAATAATAAATTAGGCTAAATTTTAAAGGAACGAAAAAAATAATAAAGTTGAAACGAAGACAAAACCGGAGTCTACAAAATTATAAATGTGAAAAACTGCCCAAAATATTATATAGGTCAAACCGTCCGTTCATTCAAGAAAATGTTTAATGAACATATCCCGTCCTGCTCTAACTCCAAATCTTCCTTTGCAAACCACCTATTGAATAAAAATCACAGTTATTCTAGCTTTGACAAAAATTTGGAAATTTTACACTTTCATAACAAAAGGGACAGTTACTTAAATTGCTTACAAGAATTTGAAATGTACAGCTCTATGAAAACGGACCACAGCAATGTTTTAAACGAGCAAACATCATTATTCCAATCAAATAGTATTTATGATGCGGCGATAGGGTGGCAAGTAAACAAAAGAAAAAGAACAGGACCACGGCCGGCGTTCCAGTTATAACAACGAGGGGATCAAGTCCACCTGCGGCCCCCAGTCATGACATCGCTTCCGCCCGCGCCGGATCGTAAATTCTGTTTTAAGTTTGGCCAAACAGTTTTATGTTTTGTATTCGTGTCGTTTTTGTGCCACATAAATGTAGAAATGTGTTTATAAAAAATTTGACGACCACCCAGGAGTGACAACGTTTTTGTATGTTTTTGTAATAGGATATTCAAAGATATGTAGAAAATTGATTCTCCATCTTCTACCGAACAATCCAGCAAAAATCAGGGGGTGCCGGGCACCCCCTGGCACCCCCAGAAGTCCGCCCATGACTTCGTCGCCGGCAGGCGACAAACGACATAAATTTCGAATTAGGCCTAAGTATCGATACATCGATTTATCAGGTACAGGGGAAAATTTCAACTTTTACTGTGGTATTTGCGTAGACTACAAATGGTTGTTGTTAAATAAAATAAGTACCTACTTGGAATAGGCCTTAAACGGACCATTTAAGTAGGAGTTTGATGTTTGAATTTTTGCATACAACACTTCAAACGTTAAGTGAGCTGGCACCCCCAAATGTTGTGACCTAAATCCGCCTGTGTTTCGGTTGTGTCTTTGGTGGTATACTTTTCCGTATCATCGCATCAGCTTTCCTGATGTCATCACAAAGGTCCAACAGTTCATCAAATGAGGTTTTACACATTCCAAAGTAGTTAAAATTTTACATTTATCGGCACACAACTCATCAAGCGGGGTATAATAAGGTCCTTTATCTGCTTTTTTGGTTGACATCGGGTGATCGTGAATATTTCGCGCTCCCCTTTTCTCTTGACAACATCTTTCTTAATTGGCGCGGAAGAGTGTTTGGGACAAAGTGCCCGCTGCGGTTGCCCGAGCAGACACAGTTGCTGGTAACAGTGTCCGGGCACAGTTACGGGCAACTGTGTCCTAGTCTAAAAGGAGCCTTACGGCTTAAATAAAGTCTAGGTAGTTTACAATAAATAACTAGCGACACACGAGCCTTCTCAAAATAAAAACACATCGACTCGACTGTGTATGCAACGCAACTGTGCACTTGGCTATAAAGATCATATCCCGTTTTATAACCCGTTTATAAGTTTTATAAAGACAAGTAGGTATTGGTGTTGGCGTTGACAAGCGGGAGCCGGGAGTTGAGCGGCGGCGGCGCGGCGCCGGCGTGACGTAGCGGCGAAACGGCGAATTACGATCATTGCACCACGCGACCACAGGATATTTTACCAGTGTAACAGTGTCAGTGTGAGCACAGCCCGACCCGACCGATTACCTAGTACGGTAACACGTCAACAACAGTCGTGTCGTCTAACTTTTGACAATTGAACCTGAACTCATTGTTGCTATTCGACCATTACAAATTTTCGATCCAGATAAAAACTGAGCATATATTAAAAAATCCCCCCCATTTTCCCTAGTTTTTTTAAATCCCCCCCAAAATTTAGTCTGATGTCGCAACTTGCGACATCAAAACATGCTGTGGGCACCCCTGCCTGGAAGTTGAAACCCCATCAGGCTGACGCAACCCTCTCTGTCAAACTGTTTCTCTCTCTCCCTTAGCCCCGGAAGCTCGGCCAATCTGCCTAGCCGGCGGATTTTTCGTAATGACGCCCCTTTCTACCTGAAAAGCTTCGGCCAAAAACCCTACACTCGGCGCAAACTCATTTATTGCTTATTGAAGACGTTCAAAGCCTACTAAAATGATTTCCAGCTTCCTCCCAATTTTCGGGAGCTTCAAGTCTAATTTGCCTGGGCTATAATTAAAAGTATGTAATTTTATCGTATTTTTAAATAATGAAGTATATTAAACAATTGAAAAAATTGTAAACTATTTCAAATAATATTACGATATTATAAACGTTTTATTCCTTTCAATTATTTAGACTCGAGATCTGTGGTGCTTCTTAGGGGAGAGGCGTTTGGGGGCGTTTGGTGACCTTGGCTGCCTTGACTATGACTATTTCAAATACGGCCGTTTTCGTGGAAACTCCGCGGACACGTGGTGAACCTGACACCCCGCTCCAAATTTACCCCCTTCACCACCCCTCATTGGTTCTCACATCCACACACCTGTGCCTGTGATTCGCCATTTTCAGAGCATAGTTTAACAGATACAGTCAGAGCTCTTACTCTCGATCCGCTATTCAGATACTGATACTGTGGTGTTATCTATTGTTATTTTTAATGGTTATTTATTATTTCAGCTAACTGTAAATATTGTGCAGTTATAGTGTTAGTTGTCATAAAGTTAGTTGTTTTTTACAAACTTTGTTCACCTCTCTCAAGACAACACACTTGTTCTTTAGTATCAGGTAACATTTTACACTACTACAATTTATACGATTCTATATTTACGTGAATACAATTTAGCTAAGAACCTAATCTCCAGACCTTATTGAATATTGAATTTTAATTTTAAAACTGAATAAAAAATTTCAAGAGACAAAAAAGTTGCAAAATTTAACCGTAGCGTTTAACCGTTCTTTTATAAAATGTAGACTACTACACGTTTAATAAAACGATTCAATTGCAAATAACGAAGATATTTTAAATTGTAATGCATATCTCAAAAATTTACTGGACAATTGACACAAACATAAATTTACAACGAACACCGAAGCTTAAACCATAATCAATATGGTTCTTAAAGCGCACATAAATTTAAACGTTTATTGAGTGACATTTTGGCGCGCGCAATACTTACTTTGCCCGGTATGTTAGGTTTTCTTTTTAGCTAATGATGTGGTATAAACTATTAATAATTTTAATAATATCTGTACATTAATAATATTATTTTCATTCAACCAAAATTATGACTTAATTTTTAGTGAAGATAAAAAATCTGTCCGTTTCAAAAAGCAATATACTCGAGTTTGAACGCTTGTCATGGATAAACTATTCAGGGCCCCCACATGGCCGGTGCTACCGTTGCCAGGGCAACGGGGCCCATGAGCCGAGGGGGCCCGCAAGGATGGGGAAAAATAAAAATACATTTCTTAAAATAAATCATAGAAAGAAAACAATAATTAAATCAACAATAACTAAACAGTAATTAAATACTAAGACTAGATTTATGTGTATCAATGAATATTACATCAGAGTAATATAGGTTAGGTGGATATGCAGTGCGTTGCTTACAAATTGTGTCTCAATCTACAACAGCTGTGAGTAACTGACGTAAAAATGACAATACGTCAATACGTGACATCTTATTGACGAACGAGAGCAGACAGAAGCTGATGAGTGCCCGTCGGACCGGCGCCAATGCCGGCGCCGCGGCGGGCCCCAGCGACGTTACTATTTTGACCAAAAAAACATTTCAAGTAACCCGTTACAGTTGTTAAGTGCAGTCCATTCCAAACAGTTAGAACCAATTTTCATAAATGTGTTTAGCCTAAGAAGTGTACCATGCCAGTTTCTGCTGCATCTGCAGAAAGAGCATTTAGTCAGCTGGGCAACGTATTGAAGACATGGCAACGTTTATCAATGACTCAAGAATGTCTTAATTCACTTGGAGTGTTAGCAATCGAACACCGAGTTGCATCAAGACTTGACTTCAGTGATGTAATCGTAAAATTCTCTATGAACAAAGCCAGAAAAATGTATCTTTCATTCTATCAATAAAATGCAGCATATAACTTTCATGTATGTTTACTTAGTGTTTTGCTTCGTATTTAATTCGATTTCAGTAAGCTATTAGTAAGACCAATTTTGTGAAATATGTATTAGAGTTTTCTTATTACATTTTTTCTTTATAATTAGGGGGCCTATGCATTTGCTTTGCTTCCTTCATTTTTACCTAAAGGTTTTATCTTCTGCTACTCAATTTCTCAATGAAAAAATTAGGATGTCATCAACCTATGACAACACAGATATTGTAATAATACAAATGCATCAATCATTACATAATCAATACGCATTAGCCTAGCTATACTCATAGTATTTATTTATTTCTTTTAGTAGTAAGAGGGGGGCCCATCATGACTTTTAGCAACGGGGCCCACGAAATGATGTGGGGGGCCTGAAACTATTTGGCCTATTGTTATAAGTTATATACTATAATTTAGCTTATTTAATTCTACGCTACGTCATATAAGTTGATTTTTTTATAAAACCTATTTCAGTTTTTATTGCGGTCGGAACACAAAAAACACGTTTTTCGAGCGCTTTCTGATGAAGATAATATGGCTTTAAAAATCCATAAGCAAAAAACTCTTTGGCCGAGATCAAAGATATTTTTATACCAGGTACTAGACAAATTTCTCTACCTTTTTCTGAAGTTTCATAATTTTAGCTTCACTCGAAACATTGTCCTTGTAGTTTTATAAAACCCTTGCAATCTCTGGATCCGCTGATCGAAAAATCGTCAATTTTGGCTCACTTAGCCAATACTGGATAGAAAAATACAAATATATATCTCATTTATTTGTTATAAAAACCACTGATTTTATATTACATGATTAATAAAGGAATACTTGTGAGCAGCGGACTGTAAATAACACATAATGGCGGCCGGTCTCGAAGTGGTCCGGGGGTAGTCGGCATCGTCGCGGAGCGAGCGGTGTTGCCATTTATTTCACCTGATTTTTGTCCCGGTTTAGGGTAGATGCCCTACGGGATGACTCACTGGGAAGTTCAATCTCATGACATGGCAACATCGCTCGCTCCGAACCACTTCCGAGTCCAGCCACCATCACGGGTTGTTTACAGTCCGCTGCTCACAAGTATTCGTTTATTAATCATGTAATATAAAATCAGTGGTTTTTATAACAAATAAATGAGATATATATTTGTATTTGTCTGTCAGTATTGGCTAAGTGAGCCAAAGTTGACGATTTTTCGACCAGCGGATCCAGAAAATGCAAGGGTTTTATAAAACTACAATAACAATGTTTTGAGTGAAGCTAAAATTATGAAACTTGGTAAAAAGGTAGATAAGTATGTCTAGTACCCGATATAAAAATATCTTTGATCTCGGCCGAATAGTTTTTGGTAGATGGATTTTTAAAGTCATATCTTCATCAGAAAGCGCTCGGAAAACGTGTTTTTAATGTTCCGACCACAATAAAAAAATGAAATAGGTTTTATAAAAAAATCAACTTATGTGACGTAACGTAGAATCAAATAGGCTAAATTATGGTATATAATTTATAACAATAGGCCAAATAGTTTATCCATGACAAGCGTTCAAACTCGAGTATATTGCTTTTTGAAACGGACAGTGCGGCCGCTCTACTCGCTAAGAATTCTTAATAAAAACGTATTTAGTGGTTGACTTGGGAATACAGACGGTACTTCAAAAATTGTGTGTTTAAAATTGCTTCATTTTATTAAATATATTTATCCTTTAAGCAAAATAAGGCAATTTTGCTGTCCTTTTTAAAAAATTACCGCAATGTATCTTAAGAATGTGTTCAAATAAACGCTTTCGTAATCGCAATAAACACTCTACAACTCTTAATCTTTATATAAAATTAAATTAAATTTTTTTTTACCTGACACTGCGCAGCGTGTGTTTTAATTATGTTCTCGTAGGTAGTAACCCTCTTAAGAATTTCACGCCTAAAAGTTATTTTTATTTTTAGGCTTTTGTGGAAGTTCGGGAATCGTTTCTACAAGAAGCTACACTACAGGCCATCATTATTGAATGAATGAATGAATGAAACGTTTATTTATCCATCAAATTACATAATACATAAAACAATACAATCCAATACAAAAATGTACAGTACATATTATATAAATTGAAATGACGGTTGGCAATGACAATAACAAAGTGATGGACAAATCTAGGGACCTCCTAGGCATGAAATGCCAGTTTTGAGGCCTCCTTCACATAGCATTATTATAACGGCTGAGTGACTAAGACTAAACAAAACAGAGTATTAATAGTACATATACAATCAATTTTACTTAATACAAGGTTCAACTATGCTTTGAACAAGGACCATTGTTTGGAAATTACCATTGACATTGCATGTAGAATACTTCGTGTTACAATTTAACACAGTTAAAAAATAATTAATAAACAAACAAATAGATTAGTGAGTAATTTACAGACTTATAAACTAATACCACAGTTATGAAAATACACAAAAACTAATATGTAAGAAATAAGCAAGTAAAGTGACAGTTATATCAAGCTAAGATCTGAAACAAACATTCCACTTTTTCAGTTCTAAACAACCAATTCTTTAAACAGCTGAGGTACTTAAAAACAGATTCAACTCCTGATAAATTTTGGAGGGTAAAAATGTTATGTATTCGTGGAGCATTGAATTTATAAAAATGCCTATAAAAGGTGAACTTTGGCCTAGGAACTGGTGCAATATTAACATTTCTAAAATTATACCTGTTAATTCTGACAGCAGTTTGACAATTTAAATATTTAATATAAAATGTTTGTAATTCTCTAAAAATATAATAGTGTCTAAGTGGAAGAACTTTAAGTTTAAGAAACAGAGGCCAAGTATGTTCAGTTCTTTTTTTCTTAAATACAATTCTAATAAAAGCCTTTTGCAAAGTTACAATAGGTGATAGTGTGGAAAGGTAAGTTCCTCCCCAACAACACAAACCATAATTCACTCTTGAACCAACAAGTGCATGATAAATATACAAAAGTACCTTCTCTGGACACACATTTCTCAGCAAGTAAAACTTCCGTAACAATCCACATAATTCTTTTCTTAACTTATCTACGTGACCCTTCCATGAGAGGTTTGAGTTTATAACAAGTCCAAGGTATTTCATTTCACTCACCCTCCCCAAGACATTGCAACAACATTGGCCCAAACAATTTGATTGATGGTTATACAATTCTCCCTCAAATTGCTGTTCATTTCTAAGGCCAAAAATCATATATTTTGTTTTTTCACTTAATACCAAGTAGTTACTATGAAACCAGTATCTTAATAATTTCAGATCTTGTTGCATTGATGTTTTAAGAAAATTTAAACTATTAACAGAATACGTTAAGGCGTTATTTAAACACATTTTAAACTATTAGCAGCTTATTAAAAATATATATACTTAAATAGGCATAAATTACACTTGTATCGGCACGAATAACAATGGTTTAAAGGAGTGTAGGCGCGCGCGAAAAAGCGTGCGCGAGTAGTTCAGTATCAATTTACGAATAATACTATCCCATTCAAAGAAGAATGCCCAATTTTTCCCCTCATTTCTTCAAGTACCATCCCATATTCCATATTTGGGATAAAAATCCCCGAAAAGAAGAACACGTGAGCAGTCCTCGAGTTTCGACGCGCACGCCCGGGTTTTTAGCGCGCTCCAGTAAACAAGGTCTGTTCAACCTGAGTAAGTGGGAAAACTAGACGCGCTAGAGAAAAGGTTTTAATAAAAAGTGTAAAGTTCACTTTATTAGCTACATCTTTCGTGCAGACGAAACTTACCAAAAAATAATAAAAGTAGTAGCCGACTAACTTTTTCAAATCTCAATAATGAAAATACGTTGTTTTTCGTTGTAAAAATTATCCATAAGTCTTATCTAGAACATAATTACATTGTTATATTCGTCAATTTATGCAGATTATAAATATATATATATATATATGGTTCGACCCAAATATCTCACTTCTGGACAGATAAACAGTGATAGAAAAGCCGCGTGTATCAGTCAGACAAGTATAGCGGCCGCCGATAGCTGTGTACCGTCGCCATGTCACTAAGGGGAGTTAAGGCTAAGGCATCGTCGGCTTTTGGCTGAGATCAAAGAATTGGCGCAGCCCTTCTATTCTGTAGTCCTGGGTGAACCCTCCCGCTGACTAACCAAGATACAATCAAAGAATGCCATTTACCGCTTTCCCTGCTGTTTTGTAACTTTTATCTATGCCCCCGTCATGTCTCCTGGGCAACGTGAAGTTTAAATTTAATATAATTTGATCAGTTATAATCAGTTTATCAAATAACTCTATCAAATCTGATTATATAGGATATGAGATGTAAAGTAGCCTCAATATTTACATTACTTCACGGCAGAAGATACACGTCATGTACACGCATTCATTATAATTTTCTAAGTGTACGTGTATAAAGTTAAAACCATTCAGAAAATTAAGTATGTTGTGCAGAATTAAATTTAACTAATTTGTATTAATAAGAAGTGGCTATGTAAAAAATTAGTGAAAAAGATTTCCACTTCTCCCATTGATAAATTACAAACTCAGTGATTATGAAACTCAGTGTTACAAATGATTAATATAATTTGATAGAATAATGTAAGGTGTATATAATAAAACTATTTAATAAAAATATGAAATAATGTTCGATACAAAAGAAAAAAATAAACTTCAATCAATTCAATCTCCATATGAGTAAGCGAGTCGGGTAAGGACGGAGCAGTTGCAAGGAACGGTTCCACGACGATATAGTTTCCCTCTCCCTCGCGCCGAGTACCCTCTCTCTTCCTCCTATTGAAGTAGCCGATGGATTTCTCGTGCACCTCAGCCACATTGCCCAAGCTTTCTAGTTCTGCCACATAAGCGCCACCGGCCCGCGTCAAAAATGACTCACTAGAGCGAAGTTCTGCTGATATCCGATGGAGCGCAGCACGGTCGTTCCATCGACATCGGAAAGCACTATGTGAGACATCTCCTTTGTATCCCTTTATCTGTGGTTGCACTTTATTCAGATAGCGCTGCTGTTCCCTTACCACCGAGTTAACATGGAAGTGCCATCATAGAGTAATAATGAACTTCGTAAAGAGATGGCACTCCCATGTTAACTCGGTGGTAAGGGAACAACAGCGCTATCTGAATAAAGTGCAACGAACTAAAAAGATCGATGCAATATATCGATGGTCGTCGATGCGACATATCGATCGTCGTCGTCTGCTTTGTTTATATTTTAGTTTTATTGTTTTGTTTGCTAGACTTTCAATTTTAATGACTTTACCGGTTTGTTTAGATTAAGTGCGTTTGCCGCTAGTGCAAGTTGTTTCGCGAAATACTGTACTGAGCGATTCTTATTGTGCTTAAAGTGATTGATAGAAAATAAATACGTAGATCTTTACATAAAAGCACTTAATAAAAATTAACTTAGTTAATTTTTATTAAGTGCTTTTATGTATACATCTACGTATTTATTTTCCATCAATAGCTTTAAGCACAACATGAATCACGCAGTAGTATTTCGCGAAACAACTTACACTAGAACAACTTTCTGCAAACGTACTTTAGGTATTTTCCCACACTCAAATTAATTCCAACTCGTTATGGTTGTGTACACGTCGTGTCGTGACAGAAAAACAGGGGAAACGGAACGGGAAGTTAGCAGATCGTTATCGTCGTTCTGATTGGCTGAATCATTGAAGAAGAAGAAAGACATGTTTTTACAACGCCATCTGAATAAAGTGCATCGTACTAAACTCGGGTGAAGCTAGCTCACGAATTCAACTGACGACCCTGTGGCAGTAAAATAATGATTTACGACTTAATCCCTGTTTGGGTTGAAAGTACCTATTTTTCAAATACAAATAGACCTTCCTTGTGTGCAATAAAGAATTACAATAAATGATCAAAACATCAATATTGTACATTGCTATGGCAATTTACTTTATTTATTGATATTTACTGTATTTATTAATTTTTATTTCATGACGGTGTGACTTAATGGTTTTAATTATAAATAGACTATAATTCTATTATTTGCAAGGTTTTACCAATCCGTCCCAAATGTTAGTTTTGAAAACAACTATAAGAAAAAGAAGGTTAGACACCCCCAAGTGTTCCAAGATGAGAATGCAGGAATGCACCCGCACATTAACCCAGGAAGTGAAGGTCCAATGACCGATGGGAAATACCAGGCAGGGGAGACAAGGCGGGACAAGGTGTAAGAGATGCAACTTGGACGGTATAAGACCTTATTACTTGAGGGAAAACTAATATTTGCATGAAATTAATTAATGAGTTAACTGAATAAACGAGTAATTAACTTCTGAAAACCCTGACTGTTTTAAGTCACTATGTAATCAATGTGTAGTGAATAAACTATCGTTTGTTGATGATTTTTAACTCTTGTACCTAAAGGATCAGATTCCATTATATTATTTATCGTTTTTAATTTTTCCGACATAGTCTTCGGTTTCAAAACGAAAGTCAAAAACGGGGTTTCGCATAGTGCAGAGCTTGCATATGAAGTTCCGCTAACCACTGTTATAAATCACTATGTAATCGATGTGTAGTGAATAAACCTGAATTGGTTTATGATTTTTGATTACTGTATGAGAAAGATCAGATTCCATTCTATTATTTAGCATTTTCAAATTTCTCGACACTTTTGATCTTCGGTTTCAAAACCAAAGTCAAAAACGGGGTTTCGCATAGTTCAGAACTTGCTTATAATCAGCCGCTACCACTGTTATAATTCCCTATGTAATCGATGTGTAGTGAATAAACCTGACTTGGTTTATGATTTTTGATTACTGTATGTGAAAGATCAGATTCCATTCTATTATTTAGCATCAAATTTCCCGACACTTCTGATCTTCGGTTTCAAAACCAAAGTAAAAAACAGGCTTTTGATTCTGTTGACAGAGAAATCCTAATACGTAGACTGGAAATAAGTGGAGTACGGGGAGTTGCTCTTGATTGGTTTAGGAGTTACCTGTGTGAGCGTTTTCAAATAGTGTCAATTCTTGGTCAATCCAGTGCTCCTCTTCGGATTGATTACGGAGTTTTACAAGGTAGCACATTAGGGTCTCTTCTTTTCCTTCTTTATATAAATAATTTGGGTAGGGTTAATTTGGAACAAGGGCGGGTTTTTCTTTATGCTGACGACTCAGCTTTAGTTTTTGAGGGCGACAGCTGGGAGGAAGCGTACCGTTTGGCGGAGCGGGGCCTATTCTCTGTCAAGCGGTGGTTTCATCAAAGCCGGCTCTCTGTAAATATTTCAAAAACAAAGCATATACCTATTTCTCTGAGAGCCGACCACGATCCAGTTAACCTGTATCTACGTTTACATACATGTGGGAGTGACAGGGCGAATGAATGTAAAATCGTGTGAGTGTATTGAAAGAGTGGCCGAATATAAATATCTCGGTGTTATCTTCGATAATCGTCTGAAGTGGGCTGGACATATTACATTTTTAAGAAATAAGCTGCGTAAATTTATTTTTATTTTTTGGAATATTAAAATAATGTCCTTGCTCCAGATCTGATTAAAATTGTATATCTTGCTTATATTCAGTCTTTGTTACAGTACGGAATTTTAGCTTGGGGCAGCTGTTTTCAAAATATTTTAACGCCATTGGAAATTACCCAAAAATCTATCATAAAAGCGGCATGGAAAAAAATCGATGATATCCTTCGAACCTTTTATTTGATGAATTTAAAGTACTCAGTATCCGCCAACTTTTTATGAAAAAATTAATTTTATACATCCGCAGAAATTTTATACGTCCCAGTTGTATTCTCTAGAAAAAACACGACAAACCACACACTTCCTCATTGAACACTCTTTTACGCTACGGAACTTCATAACTAACCAACATGAAACCAAAACTTAAGTCACGAAGTGACGCAGGCTGCTAGTTATGAATTTAAAAAAATAATTTTTTGTTTCATTGAGAAACCATTGCAAAACTATATAACACAATTGGCGAAAATGTACATTATAAATTTTATAGCATTGCATGATTTTAAAAAATAAACCTAAAACACACAATTTTGAACATATAATGGTAAACGACTTATGCAGAGGGCTTTTAAAATTTAAAACTTGCCATAACCTATCATACACACTGTACTGTATTCATAGGTGGCCTATAAAAGATATATTGATTTTAAGTATTAACAAATTCAAATTTTTCTGTGTATAATCCAAAAACACCATGAAATACAGGGGTGTTACAGTAGAAAAAAATAAAGTTGTCCGCCATATTGTAAAATTACTGAAAATTTCAAAAATTGAAATACACACCTAAAATAATGGGTTTCCCTATAAGAGATTTAATGAGGTTTAATGATTGGAAAACTTAGGCTGGAAACCAAGAAGAACAGAAGTGAAGAATAATCATATAACACTTTTAATCAACATGTTTGAGATTATCATTAAGTCAAATTTTTATTTGGTTAGCATGACTTGATTACAACTAACTGCGACTATGACAACTTATAAACATTTCGACATAACTCCAATTATTCGAGATGGAATCTGCCTATTCAGACGTGTTTCCTAATGTTCATATGGACACGAAAAATATCATCATCACCGAAAAAATCACCGAGATTGACCGACGGAGATAAAAGAGATTTGATGGCTGAATCTCTAAGAAATAATCATGAAATCTACCAAAAAATACACAATTGAGAGATTTTCCGGCCTCAATTAAAAAAAATTGTGTTTTCCAAATTCTTGCAAATTTTCCATGTTTGGGAGAAGCTCGAGCTCCCCCTGGGTTCGCGCCTGCTAACTTCCTTAGTTCACGTTGTAATTTACTTCAGTTAAGTAATTCAGTGGTGATTAAATGTGTAGAGTTGTGTTGTTAGTTACAGAACAAATAGCATAAAATTGTTTTCAACTTTTTAGAGGTTATATTATGCCAGTGTCTATATAATGGAAAATAATAGTACAATTATCATTTTTTGCGGCGCTTTGCGCTGCACGGGGTTTGTCTAGTTATTTTTATATTTTAGTTTTTTCTTTTTCTATTTGTGTCGAAATGGACAATTAGTGTTAACATTTTCATATTGCAAACATGGGCCTGTTTCATAATGACTTCTAAAATATTAGCATTATCATTACCATATTAGACGCCGACCACCAGTGCGGGTTATATGATTCACAAATCAAATCAAATCAAATAATTCTTTATTTCAAGAAGTAATAACAAAGTAGCGTTATAGTAACAAAATTAAAAAAAAACTCACATGGCTCAAAGACCTGTGCGTGTGGCGAGTTCAAGTCCATAGCTGCGTTAATATTACGCAAAGAAACTAAACAATAATTGTATATTCAAAACCACAAGAAGTAAAATAAATGGTAGTTGTAA
This sequence comes from Flexamia atlantica, assembly GCA_035578135.1. Taxonomy (NCBI): domain Eukaryota; kingdom Metazoa; phylum Arthropoda; class Insecta; order Hemiptera; family Cicadellidae; genus Flexamia; species Flexamia atlantica. The sequence continues at coordinate 1,286,615 of JAQJVK010000071.1, forward strand.
TCATTTAGTAGTATAGTAATAGTAATAGTATATTAGTAATTTAGTAGTACCGTATATTAGTAGTATTTTTTTAGTAGCACAAGTTCTGATAAAATTTGTTTCATAACAAAATGAAAATTTATCAACATTATTAGGAATCTACAACAACTGACAAACTGTATAAGGTTTCAAATCAGCTGATAAACATTCGTTTCACTGGTGGATACGGCAATACAGCTGTTTTGCAACTAGATTCTTTTTACTTTCTCCCCCCTATACATAGTATATGGAGAAAGTATTGTTTTTGTGAAGATTTTCGAATTTGAGTTGTTAGAGGATATATTCGTTTTAGTGCTTCCTGAATCCAAAAAAGTGGTTTTCAGAATGGCGTCTGTCCGTGTAAAACATTAAATGCAACATCTTAATGTTGTTACTATGTTGCTAACTTAGTTTTTCCCCATCTTCCGAACAGTATTAAATATCCTTCACCTTTTAGCATCAGACCGTTTAAAAAACTTGTAGATAAATGGCTTTTGGAAGTTGGACGCGTGCGCATTAAAGATTTATTGTCTTCTCCGTACGTGTAGTTCCAAGAAAACCGAACGACAGCTGTGCGTGTGTGAGTGTGTGTGTGTGTGTGTGTGTGTGTGTGTGTGTGTGTGTGTGTGTGTGTGTGTGTGTGTGTGTGTGTGTGTGTGTGTGTGTGTGCGTGAATGGATGAATGTCAATGGGTCCGTCTGTCTGGGTGAGTGAGCTTAGTGTGCCTGCAGAATGAGTGTGCATGAATGACCAAGAGAACTTACAGTGAAATGGCTTATTATTTCGTTTTGAACTCGGGGTGTTTTAGTAGTATGTGCATGTATTTGTTTTGTATTTGCTTTTTTGATGTCCGGTATTTCTGTTTTTTTTCGTATTTTATAGCACTTTTAGCGAATTGTAGGCGAAAGTGCACTAGGCGAATTGAAAGCACTAGGCGAATTACTTTTTTTAAGTAATATAGTAATTACTACTTTATTTGTACGTTCAAGTATAGACTACTTTAAGCTTGAAAAATTAATAATGCATTTCTTATGGGGAACAATAAAACTTTTACAGCTTATATCTACTTAACTATTGGGTTTAGGAAAAAATGCCAAAGAGTAAAAAGTTCTTAAAATTAAGCGTAGAATCCAAATATGCCATCAAATACAAGGTTTTCCATGAGAAAAATCAAAGTTGTCCGCCATATTGGAAAATGGCGGCCATTTAGAAGAAAATGGAATCAATATTTTTAAATGTATTAAAAAAGTAGGTGAAGTCACAGGTGAAACTTGGCACAGATATTCTATAAAGGCTCTAGATGCGTACTAAGAAAGGATTTTCAGATATTTTGTCTCAAAAGGCTAAAACAGGGAATATTATAAAATTCAAAACGGCGGCCAATTTTAGTTTTCAAAACTTATTTTCTAAAAAAATGTAGGGCTTTTAGCCATGAGTTTTGGCTCAAATATTCTTTGCAGGCTCTAGGTGCATACTGATAAAGGATTTTAAAATGTTTTCTAAGGAAAGACTAAAATAAGGTAAATTCAAAAATTCAAAATGGCGGCCTTTTAAGTTTTTATAGCTATAATGTAATTACAAAATATCAATTGAGGGTCCATCAATACAAGGATTTTCTTAGATAGACAAAAAATAGAAATTCCATCCACTAGAAGAATAGACTGTACAAAACTAATCTTAAATTATATATTTGTCAGATACCACGTATATAGAGGCAACTCGCGTTATACGGATCACCCGAATTAAACGAACTAGAATCTTGAAACTCTTCATGGACATATCATTCTGTTATTTTTATAGAGTCGGGGTTCTTCTGAATTAAAAATTTAAGAGGATTTGCGTGTTGGCCGAGAGCGATTTAGGCTAAGTTCAAACAAATATACTATTTCTACCGTAAACGTTTGCCTCAAGCTGTTAAGCGAGTAATCCAATCTCTAATATAATTGAAACATTTTTGGGGAATTACGTTTCCTCAATTTTCTCCAACACATTAGTTTTATATTCATTCTTAGAGTATTTGGTATATTAATAAACATTATAGATTCAGATTTTAGGTCTATAGAGTCCGCCCTTTGCGATATTTAAATTTACGGTATTTACATCAGTATGCCTCTTATTCTTTTATGTCAAATTGGTCAACAGGTTTTAGAGCAAAGTGCGGCGCAATGAAAGTTTTTAGTTGAAAACCCTGAAGCTGATAATTTTTTATTCAATCTATTATAAACCCAATGTTAGGTTTAATAAGATTAACTAGGAAGTTTCAGTATTTTAAAACTAAACTGAAAAATTATATGTTAGCACATAGTAGCCAATTCATACCATTTGAGGTGAAAAGGGAAATTAATGAGAAAACGTTTCTTCTCCTCATGCCAGTCTGAAATTGAGATGGAACCTTAATTTAAAAACGAATAGTTCGGATAAATCATTGAAATCATCAGTCTATTTGGAAATTTTTAAAAATGACACATTACAAATGACACATAATTGAACCAAACATTTGTTATCATTTCAGCGAGCGAAGCCGCGGGTATATCTACTAGTGTTTCATAAGTTTATAACTATGTTAACGTTTTATGTTGTAGATATTGTCTAGAAATATGTGTAATATGAACACCTGATTATTTAAATTATTTAATAATGATTTATAATCAGTTGGTTTTTTTGTTTACCTTTTGAATTTTATCTTGTTTTGATGAAGCTAGGTAGAATTTGTATTAATAAAATGTCTTTTTATTTTGTCAAATTTTAACTTTATTCAAATTTAGGTTTAGCCAAAAAAGATATAATAAAATGTGCTTTTGTATGCGCCTTATTTAATACTATTGTTTTAATAGTTAGTGTATATGTCGTAGCCACATGCTGTAATTGGGCACTTCATGAAGTGTCCAGCGCTAACCGGGCACTTCATGAAGTGCCCAGCTCACCTGGGCACATAGTGTAATGGAACAGTTTCATATAAAATTACAGTATGTGACCAATAAAACTGGGCAGTTCATGAAGTGCCCAACGCTCGTTGGGCACATGCTGTAATTAATTATTTTACACTATGTGTCCAGTTTAGATGCTGGGCACTTGATGTAAACACATAAAACTGCTGTTTACGTTGCTGTTCGTAGTATCTGATGTATTATTTTTAATAATACAATATAGGAACATTTTCTAAGAATTTTGAAAAACAGCAAAAATAAGATTGTCTGCCACTAAATCAGACAATTCTCGCCTGCATGTTTTTATCATGGTTTTTCCATGTCTTCTGAGTTATTTTGGCTGCACATAATTATTATAGTATTATTATTGAAACAGCAACCGCTTTTAAAATTTTATATTGTTTAAATAATAACGTTAATGGTGAAGTGTAGCCAAAATAACCCAGAAAACATAAACTAGACAATTCTTAAATTTACTGGATGTGATTTAAATTTTATGCTTTAATAAAATAAAGCATGTTTAACGATTTAAAATAATGTGTATGTTTCATATACATGAAACATGTTACCTAACACATTTATATGTAACATAACACATAAGCATTGACATTAACCTATTTTTATGTCTTAATTGATTAATTTCTTACTTAGTCACTCTTAATAAAACTCATATCAAATCGAAATATAGCAAAGTAAAGCATATGTACAGAGAGTGCCATAACAGTCTTGAAAAAATAATAAAAAAATCTTTAGTTTCTTTTTATATCAAAATTGATAGCAGTTAATTTGTATAAAATTTTACTATTTCGTTTATTCTTTTTACAATTTTATTAGCATTAACGACAATAATTTACGTTTAAGATTTTCTTTTATGTCAGTATGAATAAATTAACATAACATCATTACATCAAGCCTTTTCATTGTAATTGTTTTTATTTGCTAATAGGCCTAGAATATTAAAAAATGTATATGGAGTGTCCCGTTTACTTAACAGCTTTTCAGAAATATGCTTTAACTCTTTTATTATAATCCTACTGACATCAGTAGCTTGAAAATCTAAGTTTTTATTATCAAGTCAAATATATAGAAATGTATATGAAGAATTATTTTAAAGGGATAACCTATGAATATTAAACGTTATTCAAAAGTAAGCGGTTACTAGAAAATTCTAGCGTTACGATTTTTAATTATCATTATGTTTTTTTAATAGCGCATTACCTATAATTTTATACTCTTGTTTAATTTTATAACAATTTGAAAACCACAATATTTATATTAAACTTTAAACCAATTATAAGTGTTTATGTTTTATCCTTAATGAGATTAAGTGGTTAATATTTTATTTTGAAAAATAACTACGTTATTTTTAACTGTTTATTTTAGTCATAACTCAACTTATACAGCATAAATTTATCATCCAAATATAACGTAGACTAATTATATTTTCAAAATGCGTATGCAAGTAAAACCAGAATTAACATTTTTAGATTTGAAAAATATTAAAAGGTTTAATAGCAAACAGACACATTGGCTACTTTATCACAAACATTGGGGTTTAATGTAAACATTGGGATTGACTTGTAAAACAAAGATTTAAAATCGACTGCCCAACTTGTCTCGAAAGTTACAGCATGTGTCCAAAGAGCGTTGGGCACTTCATGAAGTGTCCAGTTTTTTTGGGCAGATGCTGTAATTTTAACTGAAATAATCGAGTTACACTATGTGCCCAGGTGCGCTGGGCACTTCATGAAGTGTCCGGGCTGCGTTGGGCACTTCATGAAGTGCCCAATTACAGCAAGTGGCTACGACATATATATTAAACAACTTTCTAATTGCGTATTAAGCTTGAAAAAATGACTGGATTTCTTCCTTTTTATATTTTGGTTACTTGGACCTATTTTACATATCGTTATCCTGAGGAGAGGGTCATTAGCTCGGGTCCTGACCCTTGCCTCGCCTGCACCGCATTCTTTCTTATTTACGACGCGTCGGAATGTTACGGACCCCGCAGCTGCCTGACGGATTGGGCGAGGGGTTTTGGTAAGATGATGAATTTCAGGTACACTATGAATATATCATGATTTCTAACAATTTTACAATTGTATCTTAATTCTGAAAACCACTTAATCATAACATTTCTAAAGAAATCATAAACAATGAGTGGATAAAACGCTAACCTCATAACCTGAGGGTCGCCGGTTCCATTCCTGACAGGATCGAAACTGGGCCCAGTTGTCATTTATCATTTGGCTAAGAATAAATGTTGATATCTAACAAAGGTCGCCGTTAGATATAAACAATACCCGGGTTTGGACCGTTCTCGATAAAGGCCCGCATTACACTATCAAATATTTTATAAAAGATCTTTTACAAAAGATTTGATTTGACCAATCAAAATTTAAACCAGCTGATTTTAAAAACAATAACTTTAATTCTGATTGGTCAAATAAATCTTTTATAAAAGATCTTTTATAAAATATTTGATAGTGTAATGCGGGCCTAAAACGTTAAAAAATACCACTGGCGTTGAAATACACATAACATGAAATCTTCTACTATATATTTGTCAAATAAGACTCACCTATCATCGCACAGCCCAAACTATACGACCTAGGACCTTGAAATTTTGCGTGGACGTTCCTTTTAGGGCGTAGGCATCCGCTAAGAAAGGATTTTACATTATTCGTAGTATAAAGGGGTTTTTGGCGAGCTCGAAGTTTTCAAATTTTCCCATATAAAAGTGTTATGGACGATCTTTTGTTTACATTTTCAAAGTTCATTCAATCAAGCAGCTGGAAGTTAGCTTCACAAATGTACAAAATACGCTGTTACAGCTGATTTTAATTTGCTTTCTTTCATCACGGTTTTATGATTTTTAGTTGATTTATTTTACGGGACATAATTATGTACTATATAAAAGTTACATTTAGTTTAATTTTAAAACCTAATCTGTTGAATCATAAATTCACTGTATGGCACCATCTTTATTTCGGCAGCGGGAGTAGTAATTATGCCTGATACGATGATTTGGCGTTTATACTAATTCGACCTCTATAGTTTAAAGCCTGAAGAGCGTGCTGCCTTTTGTGGTTGAGGTTGAGTCTTGAAACTAAATCTCGGCAAGATTGAAAGAGAGGGATACGGTAGTGTATTTAGTTACCAACAGACTGTGCTGTAATAATCTAATTATTTGATCCATTTAAATAGAAAAATTATAAAAATCTCGAAGTTTTAAGGGTCTGTTAGCGGACTCAAAGTTTTGAAATACTCCAATATAAGTGTAATGGATGATCTTATGTTTACTTTTCCAATTTCATTCAGTCAAGCAGAGGGTGATTAGCCTGCACTATGCGAAACCCCGTTTTTGACTTTTGTTTTGAAACCGAAGATCAAAAGTGTCGAGAAATTTGAAAATGCTAAATAATAGAATAGAATCTGATCTTTCACATACAGTAATCAAAAATCATAAACCAATTCAGGTTTATTCACTACACATCGATTACATAGGGAATTATAACAGTGGTAGCGGCTGATTATAAGCAAGTTCTGAACTATGCGAAACCCCGTTTTTGACTTCGGTTTTGAAACCGAAGATCAAAAGTGTCGAGAAATTTGAAAATGCTAAATAATAGAATGGAATCTGATCTTTCACATACAGTAATCAAAAATCATAAACCAAGTCAGGTTTATTCACTAAACATCGATTACAAAGTGAATTATAGGCATTTATACTAATTCGACCTCAATAGTTTAAAGCCTGAAGAGCGTGCTGCCTTTTGTGGTTGAGGTTGATTCTTGAAACTAAATCTCGGCAAAATTGAAAGAGAGGGATACGGCAGTGTATTTGAAATTAAATGAAATTGAAATTCGTTTATTCCTTTAACAACTTTACAATGATACTATTCACATAACATAAATTATCAATAGGAATTAGTTCCCCACATGGGTCAAAGCCTGTGGGTAGGGAACGAGTAAAAAATCAGCCACTTTAGAGGAATTATTTTAGTAAAAAAATGAAATATAGTAAGTTTTAATTAAACATAAAAGTACAAAGATAAATTTAAACAAAAACAAAATATGCACGCAAATACAACTGGGACAATAGTTTACATTTAGGACGGAAGTTATGGAGTGATAATACAACAGTAATATAAAAGTAAAAACGCCATTGCAATAACCGACTCGGTCCAGTCATGCTCACATTCACAGGAAACACGGGCTCGACGGACGGACGGACCCTCACTCACACACACACACGCACTCACACTCACACACCCATACGCAGTTGCAATCGCTTTGTGACCTTGACCCTAGGTATACGGGGAAGTAAACAAAGTCTTAATTTGATCTCGCCCTATCTCCAATAGCCATTTGTCAACAATTTTGTTATAAGTGCGGTTGCTACAGGGTAGAGGATATTTAATATGATTCGTAAGTCGAGGGAATACTAAATTAGCTACATAAAAAGATGAGGTAGTATTTATTTGTTTTATTCAATCGAGGGGCAACAATACCGGTATTGATAGCAGATCTTGTAGAATATGTATGAACAAGACGACGAAACAAAGAATTCAGATTTCTGCGGATGTATAAAATTAATGTTTTCATAAAAAGTTGGCGGATACTGAGGACTTTAAATTCATCAAATTAAAGGTTTGAAGGATATCGTCGATTTTTTTTCAATGCCGCTTTTATGTTTGATTTTTGGGTAATTTCCAATGGCGTTAAAATACTTTGAAAACAGCTGCCCCAAGCTAAAATTCCGTACTGTAACAAAGACTGAATATAAGCAAAATATACAATTTTAATCAGATCTGGAGCAAGGACATTATTTATATTCCAAAAAATAAAAATAAATTTACGCAGCTTATTTCTTAAAAATGTAATATGTCCAGCCCACTTCAGACGATTATCGAAGATAACACCGAGATATTTATATTCGGTCACTCTTTCAATACACTCTCACGTTTTACATTCATTCGCCCTGTCACTCCCACATGTATGTAAACGTAGATACAGGTTAACTGGATCGTGGTCGGCTCTCAGAGAAATAGGCATATGCTTTGTTTTTGAAATATTTACAGAGAGCCGGCTTTGATCAAACCACCGCTTGACAGAGGATAGGCCCCGCTCCGCCAAACGGTACGCTTCCTCCCAGCTGTCGTTCTCAAAAACTAAAGCTGAGTCGTCAGCAAAAAGAAAATCCCCGTCCCTGTTCCAAATTAACCCTACCCAAATTATTTATATAAAGAAGGAAAAGAAGAGGCCCTAATGTGCTACCTTATAAAACTCCGTAATCAATCCGAAGAGGAGCACTGGATTGACCATGAATTGATACTATTTGAAAACGCTCACACAGGTAATTCCTAAACCAATCAAGAGCAACTCCCCGTAGTCCACTTATTTCCAGTCTACGTATTAGGATTTCTCTGTCAACAGAATCAAAAGCCCGTTTTTTACTTTAGTTTTGAAACCGAAAATCAGAGGTGTCGGGAAATTTGAAAATGCTAAATAATAGAATGGAATCTGATCTTTCACATACAGTAATCAAAAATCATAAACCAAGTCAGGTTTATTCACTACACATCGAATACATAGTGAATTATAACAGTGGTAGCGGGACTTCATAAGCAAGCTCTGAACTATGCGAAACCCCGTTTTTTACTTTGGTTTTGAAACCGAAGATCAAAAGTGTCGGGAAATTTGAAAATGCTAAATAATAGAATGGAATCTGATCTTTCACATACAGTAATCAAAAATAATAAACCAAGTCAGGTTTATTCACTACAAATAGTTAAACCCGTTACATTTAAACAGTGGTGGCGGGACTTCATAAGCGGGTAATTCACCGTGCGAAATATCGTTTTTTACTTTGATTTTCAATTCCGAAGGCTTAACTTGTCGAGGAAAATTTGAAAACGCTAATAGATATAAGGTAATCTGCCCCTACATATCGATAATATAAAGGTACTAAAACCTTTTAATGTTAATATGTTTGTGGTCTCTTTTAATATAATGGAGGTATATCAACTGGCTACCTAGACTCTCGTGACAGTTTTACGACCTCTCTACTCGACAGAGGGTCGGCAGCTAACTTCACCCTGGTGGGCTGCTGCAGGGATTTTAAATACCTAGTTCCTTTGCATTTTTCTAGAGTGATTTGTTAGTTATAGTTTACTAACCTTAATTTTCACACCATATTAAGAGCTCTAGTTATTTCAATCGTGTTGTTGAGTGAAAGATCTCATCTTAGAAATGGAAAGAGAATTGCCTGAATGGATGGTAATGTAATAATTTATTATTTTTTGAATAGGCATATTTTTTAATTAGTTTTGGTAAGAGTTTGCAGAAGGGTCACATCTAGTCTATCTTGGGCTCACAGAGGGAACTAGGGTTGTCGGGTGGGGAACTAACTATCAATAAGCTGATAATGGAATTGGTATTTAGTGAATCTGCCAATTTCTCATCAATAACCCCTCTATCCCCCACCACATTCCCTACCCCCACTACTGGTCTTGTGGGCAGGGCCTATTTTCCCCTTTCTCACTACAGTTACAGGTGACCAACTGCATCATTCCACATATCTGATACAATAGATAGGTAGTTGCTAACCTTAAAATTCATTTTCCCGCCAAATTTCAAGATAACAACTAGACGGAGTTGAAATAAAATTAACACCTATATGTTATTGCTACACTTTAATAGATATTATGTTTATCTATTGGGAAAAAAGAAACCATATCACTGTAAAGCAAAGTTTACACTAGCATTTAGCAATGGCGTCACTTACTGACTTGCAAGTGGCACAAAAATGTACTGTATGCCGAAATGTCGCGCCACTTACAGTGACATCAACTAAATGGCACATCATTAAAGGTGTACACAGGACTTTTTTTATATTTTCTTCCGTGATGATATCATATAAACTGAATACTGTGTATACACCATTTTCGGTAGGCTAACCAATGAGCATAGAGCATTGATGTAATTTAATAATCTATTTGTAATATGTGTAATATGTCCTAATGTTGGAATATTTAGTTTGATATCCAACAGTGCGCATATTTGTAATGGCTCTAAGTTGCTTGGTTGGAAATAAATTATTTCCCCCTCAACCCCCCTTTCAGTGAATTTGCACTTTTTACCAAAAATACATAAGGAGTGGACCATGTTTATAGCATTTAATGCGTTTTATATTTAGGCCTACCTAAAAAAACTATGGAGGCCCCCTCCTTATATATTTTGTACACATCTATCTGGTATGAAGATTTGAACATGCATTTTCATGATGCCTAGTGTATTAAAGATTTTTAACGTATTTTAGGGGATTCATGATAAATTAAAGAAAACGGGACCGAGCCAGAATTACATGTCCAAGGGGGGATACTATAGGACCAGACCTCTAATATTTCACCACTGGTTGTTGTGTGTCAGACATTTATGGAGATACAATTGTTTAAAAATTTTCGTCAACCCTGTGGAGAGCGTCTGGTATGTAAAGGTTTCGGTGATGATAAATTAATTCAAACGGGACCGAGCCCGCATTACATATACATTGGGGGATACTTTAAGACCAGACCTATAATATTTCACCTCTCTGGCTATTGTGTATCAGACGGTTTGGGAGATATATTGGTTTAAAGTATTTTTGTCAGTCCCATTAAGAGCGGCCGGTATGTAATGGTTCCGATTATTTTAAATCAAAGAAAATGGGAGCGAGCCGCATTACATATACATTGGGGGATTCTACATGACCAGACCTATAATATTTTACCTCTCTGGTAATTCTGCATCATACGGTTTTGGAGATATGACGGTTTAAAGTTTTTTGTCAGCCCCATGGCGAGCTGCCGTTATGTAATGGTTCTGATTGTGTTAAATCAAAGAAAACAGGAGCGAGACCGCATTACATATACATAGGGGGATTCTACAAGACCAGACCTATAATATTTTACCACTCTGGTAATTCTGTATCAGACGGTTTTGGAGGTATGATGGTTTAAAGTTTTTTTGTTAGCCCCATGGTGAGCTGCCGTTATGTAATGGTTCTGATTGTGTTAAATCAAAGAAAACAGGAGCGAGCCCGCATTACATATACATAGGGGGATTCTACAAGACCAGACCTATAATATTTTACCGCTCTGGTAATTCTGTATTAGACGGTTTTGGAGATGATGGTTTAAAGTTTTTTTGTCAGCCCCATGGCAAGCTGCCGGTATGAAAAGGTTCCGATTATGTTAAATCCAAGAAAACGGGAGCAAGCCAGCATTACATATACATTGGGGGATTCTACATGACCAGACCTATAATATTTTACAACTCAGGGGCAGCAGAGCCAATACTAGATGGTGGACTGCTCATTTAGTCGACAGAGCACCAGGATCAGGAAACTCCAAAACCAATGCAAACGGACCTATATCCGGTAGCCATGTTATAAGGCACTCACAGAATGGTGTCTTGCAATCAAGAAAGCCAAACAGGATTCCTGGAGGCAGTTTACCCACGAGGTAAATACTGCTGCGAGTGTCAGCCTCCAAACCAATTGGGCTCCTGGGATCCCTTAGGCAATCCACAGTAGATTACTCTTCTGGAAGTTGTGGAAGTATCAAACTTCTCCTTAAGACTCACTTTTCAGACTGTGTTTTTAAGAGTTTTACAACCGGACCTCTCTCTGGCAGTGATAACAGCTCATGGCCGAGAGCTGATCGCGAAAGCTGGAGGGTGGCCAGGAAACTTGCCACTCTATCCAAAGTGAAATGGGCAATCAGCAAGTTTAGCCCTTTCAAATCCCCGGAAGGTGATAGCATTCTTCCTGCGATGCTCCAACGTTGACCAGATACCCTCAGCCAGTCTGACCTATAGGCACATTCCTAAGGCCTGGTGCCTCAGTTGAGTTTCATTTCCAAAAGAGGAAAGGCAGATTATCCCCAAATCCTTTCGCCCAATAATTCTCTCCTCATTTCTGCTGAAGACCCTGGGGAAACTGGTGGAAAATTACCTCTAAAAGGGAGTGCTTTCTGACAATCCTCTTCACCCCAATCAACATGTATACCAGCCAGGAAAGTCCAGTGAATCCACTCTGAACTAACTGGTCAGCAGGATCGAGGATAGCCTGGCCTGCAAAGAAATTGCCCTATGCACCTTCATGGACATTAAAGGGGGCATTTGACAATGCAACATGTTCAGCCAAGGTATGGGGTGTGCGCGAGCGAGGACTCGAGCCTGCTCTCTGACAAAAAACTTTAAACCATCATATCTCCAAAACCGTCTGATACAGAATTACCAGAGTAGTAAAATATTATAGGTCTGGTCTTGTAGAATCCCTCAATGTATATGTAATGCGGGCTCACTCCAGGGGCGGCTCCAGGGGGGGGCCATGGGGGCCATGGCCCCCCCCGAAAGCTCCGATTTAAAAAAAATTTCAAACAAGATTTCACTAAAATTCATTCTTGTGTATATGAAATTATTTTTGACCTAATATCGGAAAAGCCGTTTCGTATAGAAGATTCTCGAAGACGAAACTTTTATTCCTATGTATTTGTTACTTATGTACACTTGATTTAAATATTAAATCAATCAATAAATATTAAATCACTTGTTGTTCAATATTAATAGTACGAGACATTTCAAGTTGTTAGGTTGGCAGCGCGTCACGATTTGCCGCCATAATGAGGTTTGGGTTTGGAAAATATTATCATAGTCAATGATATTATTTGTGACAAAAACAAATCAATATACACTTATTATGAAAGTAGCACTTATTTCTTGGGGGCTGTTTCTGAACGATGTTGGTGAATTAATAAAATTGATTTTGTATTTTGTAATACTCATTCCGTTTCAAAACCGTAAAGATGAAATGGAGATGGATTGTAATTGGTGATTAGTAGCTAGTAATTGTGAAACACGTTTAGAAACAGCCCCCTATGTGTATGGATTGAAATAATTTTTATTTTTACCAAGACCATTGAGTAAGTAATTAATTGATCCGTTTGAATACTATCTGGCATTCAATACTTCGGACTATACCATGCTACTGTAGTCTCAACTGAACGTACAATCATAACAAAGTTGGAGTTCACTTAGCCTGTCTTAGTCCTATTTAAAAAAATGAACAAATTATTTAATCATTAAATAAGGGGCCGTCCATAAATACGTAACGCCCCTACGGGAGGAGGGGGGGGTTTCGTCAGTATTATGCACCGTTACAAGGGAGAGAGGGGGGCTTCAACGCAACGTTAAGCACCTGTTAAACCTTAATAATCAATGTCATAAATTATTCCAACAAATTCAAATTATCTTCAAAGTAAAATGTTTAGACTTTTTATGGGGGGGTACAGTGTTACGTAACTTTTGAGGGGGGTTAGCGCCAGTGTTACAAGTCCGTTAAAAGGGAGGAGGGGTTTCTGAAAAGGCCGATTTTAGCGTTACGTAATTTAAGGATGGCCCCTTAAGTGAGATATTAACACTTTTTGACAAAGTGTTAAAATCTCATAGTCAGAGGTGATAATAAACACGTATTTGTGGGGGGAGGGGTGAACCAAAAAAATGAACCAAATTTTTGTCATACTTGGCCCCCCCCCCCCCCCCCCCCCCGAGAAACTGTCCTGGAGCCGCCCCTGGCTCACTCCCGTTTTCTTTCATTTAACAAAATCGGAACCATTAAATACCGGCAGCTTGCCATGGGGCAGACAAAAAACTTTAAACCATCATACCTCCAAAACCGTCTGATACAGAATTACCAGAGTGGTAAAATATTATAGGTCTGGTCATGTACCGTCCCCCAATGTATATGTAATGCGGGCTCGCTCCCGTTTTCTTTGATTTAACATAATCGGAACCATTGCATACCGGTAGCTCGCCATGGGGCTGACAAAAAACTTTAAACCATCATATCTCCAAAACCGTCTGATACAGAATTACTAGAGTGGTAAAATATTATAGGTCTGGTCTTGTAGAATCCCGCAATGTATATGTAATGCGGGCTCGCTCCCGTTTTCTTTGATTTAACATAATCGGAACCATTGCATACCGGTAGCTCTCCATGGGACTGACAAAAAAACTTTAAACCATCATTTCTCCAATACCGTCTGATACAGAATTACCAGAGTGGTAAAATATTATAGGTCTGGTCTTGTAGAATCCCTCAATGTATATGTAATGCGGGCTCGCTCCCGTTTCCTTTCATTTAACACAATCGGAACCATTACATACCGGCAGCTCACCATGGGGCTGACAAAAAAACTTTAAACCATCTTATCTCCACAACCGTCCAATACAGAATTACCAGAGTGATAAAATATTATAGGTCTGGTCTTGTAGAATCCCCCTATGTAGGCTATATGTAATGCGGGCTTGGTCCTGATTTCTTTGTTTAATAATCACATCCCTGCAGCTCGCCTTGGGACTGACAAAAAAAAATTTAAACCATCATATCTCCGAAACCGTCTGATACAGAATTACCAGAGTGGTAAAATATTATAGGTCTGGTCTTGTAGAATCCTACAATGTATATGTAGTGTGGGCTCGGTCCCATTGTCTTTGATTTAACATAATCGGAACCATTACATACCGGCTGCTCTCCATGGGGCTGACAAAAAAACTTTGAACCATTATATTTCCCAAACCGTCTGATACACATTAACCAGAGTGGTAAAATATTATAGGCCTTTTCTTATTGTATCCCTCCGCATAAAAAATAAAAAATTTCTTTATTTTATCATCACCCATTTTTAACATACTTTCAACCAAAAATCGAGGTTAGGATCAAATATATTTTCAAGATAATGGCGGGCAACAAGTGGTTTGAGGTTAGGAACAAACATGATATGATGCAGCCATGTTGGATTTGAAGGGAGTGGCTAAGACTTGTGAGGCATGGTAGAAGGGGAATGAAGGGGAGTGAGGGGAGTTACCAATAAATTGGCAGATTCACAGAAGTGAATTGGTTCTATATGTTGATAGTGTAACAAGTCACTCTCCTACACTAGCTGAACCAAAATTATTTTGCTTTTTACTTAGTTAATTTGTTTTGGTAAGACAGATTGTTAGTTAATAGTTTTAATTTGCAACGCAGAACGTCCACGAGCAGCCGTAGTTCACTAGTCAGCATCACGTCACCCTCGTCCAATCACGTGACATCGGTGATCTGATCGCTTAGAGGAGGGGGTCTCGACATTGCATTCAATTCAAGTCCGCGTCCAGTACGGACAACACCTCTCACTCCCCTTATTTTTATTTCAAACTTCTTAAGGTTAAAATTTGTAAAAGTTACTTTATTCTATTGTTATATTTTACGATTTATGATTTGTAGCACGGATTGGTTTTGTCAATATCTTAAATTATTTTACTTACGTCTAACAATCCTGAGTTTTATTTTGGATGTACGCGTTTCAGCCTAGGCCATCATCAGCATCCATAAAAAATATACTGTACACTAGGTTTCCTGCATTCTTCGCAGTTGTGATGTTGTAACTAGCGGCGTCAAGTTTTTAAAAAGTTCACACATATTACAGCACACGAACATGACAAACATACATAATAAACCGCCAATAAAATTTACAAACGTGCGCACGTATTCGGGAGCGGGCGCGGAACTGGCTAGTTATCACGGCGGTCGACTTCCTTGCTGAATCAAACTCTGATCTCTGACGTAGCAGTTTGTCATCCTTGTCACTCTACTTGCTCTCTTTATTATGTCTTCGTAAATTGGATTGGTGTCAGATTGAATTCTTTCATTTAAAATATTCCCACCGTCTTTTTTGAAACTTTGATAAATAAAAACTTCTTCCAACCTATCCAGCCGCTGTCCTTTTTTCTCCCTGGCCAGTATCTTTAAATTATCATCTATATTTGTGAAACTGTGATTTTCATTAATTATATGTTCCGCGTATTTTGACTTGATTTGTTGCCCTGCTCCTCTTTTGTTTCCTTCCACCTCACTTGTGTGTTCTTTATATCTTATTTTAAACGACCTGCCCGTTTGACCAATGTAATAGGCATCACATTCGTTACAAGTCAGTTGGTAAACTCCGGGACAATCAAATTCAGGGCTGCTATTTGGTTTTTTATTGAAGCCTAATATTTTTTGGAGACTGTTTTCAGATTTAAAAGATATTTGAACATTATTTTTTCTAAATGTTTTCCTGACTGTATTTTCGATGGTTTTGGAGTATCTTATAGAGACATATTTCTTGTTATTGGGGACTGGTTGCTGTTGTAAGGTGGAATCTGCAATATTATTCATTTTATTTAATTTCCTATTGTAAAGCTTATCTATAACGGAAGGTTCATAGCCATTCTGCTGAGCAATAAATTTTAATTGTGTTGATTTCTTCCATGCGGTTCACTGGCTCCATTGGAATGCTTACTAATCTATGAATCATAGAATTAAACGCCGAAAGTTTTTGTGTTTGGGGATGATATGAAGACGCATGATCAGATTGCGTGGGCTTCCTATAGATTTTAAAATGGTGTTGGCCATCCTTATTTATTATTGATACGTCCAAATAGTTTAATGTTCTATCGGTATCAGTTTCTGAAGTGAATGATATATTTCTATGGATTGAATTTAAATAATTCTCGAAGTTTGTGGTCTGCCTCTTGTTACCTCTATATAAACAAAGTACGTCATCAACGTAACGATGCCAATAGATTATCTTGTTAAGGTGGGTGTTGGTATCAGAACTGATTCTATTGTTCTCTAAGTTATGTAAAAATATTTCACTTAAAATGGCTGATAGTGGCGAGCCCACACTGAAAGAAATTGGGGGCTGATCTAGATAAAAATTATGTAAATCTAGCTAAACTGAACCCCTAAATTTGTGACAGCGAAACAGTTTGGCTATTTTACCCAAATGCTTTTGGCTAAGTTTATTTAGGCATTTTAGGCAAATAAGTTTAAAAAGACTAGCCATCCTAATTCTGGGATAATATCAGATCATATTAGCAGAATTAGGCAAATATAGTTAGTGATTGTAGTTGTAGTGTCCTGCACCATCACGCAGTACGTTTGGTAGTTTCAGCCAAACAGTTCGTCCATTCCATCATGTCTTGAGGAAGCGCCCAGCTCTATCTACCACCTCGTTTGGCAGTTTTAGCTAAACAGTTTGTCTACTTCATCACGCGTCCTTGGAAAGTGTTCCGCTCAATCGCCCAGCACGTTTGGCAGTTTTAGACGAACAGTTTTTCTAGATCTACAAAGCTCTCCCAGAATATTGACCAACAATTCATTGTTTTAGCCAGACACTTGGGTAATGTTGTGAATCTTTAAATGTACTTTTCCAGAGTATATTGCTATTTAAGATAATCAATTTCACTAGCTTTGTACGTCTTTATTAGCCCCTAAAAATATTCTCTGTTTTATCAGAATAATTTCTTAGTAATTTATTATTTTTTGACAAATATTGAGGCTGTTGCAGATAAAACCGAGCAACTTCAACTAAACTGTTGGTACACTTTAACACTTCCGTAAATGTAGACTACACTACTTTGTTTTTATTTACCATTATTGTCTGATTTAGATTTCTAGTTTGTAAAATAATAATTTGTTACTGTTTGTTCTAGTATTATACCATGCAATACACATAACAAGGTCCATGATTTTGAAAACGATAAGAATTCAAAACTAATAATACATAACAGTTGCTAAATTTTATTATTAATTAATTAAAAATTGTTCAATTTTTACTGTTTGCAAAATCATGATTCTTTATGTTTATTGCATAGTTAAGTTCAAGAATAAACATGTACAAATAATTGTTTTACAACCTGGAAAGCTAAATCAAGCAATAGGGTTAAATAAAAACCAAGTAGTGAGTTTTACATGTACAGAAGTTTTAAAGAGAACCAACAGTTTTGTTGAAATAGTTAGCTTCAATATTTGACAAAAGTAATAAATAAGGCCTTACGGAAAAATCATTCTGATAAAACAGAGAAATAAGTTTGGGGGCTAATAAAGACTCTCAAGAGCTAATGAAATGCATTATCTTACATAGCAATATACTCTCGAAAAGTACATTTAATTATGAAAGCTATTTAAAGTTACTTTCAAAAGTAACACCAATGCAGATTTTTCATAAGTAGTAATGAATATGTTGAGACACCAAAATAGTCAAATGTCCACCTGCTAGATTAGAGAATACTCAGAAATCGCATACTCAAAGTTGATTTGTAAACGCAATACTTTCTAACTAATACTTCAATGATAGTAAAATTCCCTAATCAAAATTCTTTCTCAAATAAAAATATTTTACATTGATTTTTTACATAATTGGTTGAATAAGAATCTGCATCAGTTTAGGGCAATGAATCAATTAGATTACCCAGCAAAATAAAAAGATAAATATTATAAATATTTCAAGGTTACCATTTTATTATTTTTACAACAAAGCCTAATACCTAATAATAGCCATGGTAGCCTAATAGAGTGACAGTTGATGTTCTCTAGTGCTAACATTTGCTTCACTAGGTTAAGTAATTAGGCCTAATAGAAGGTAAAATGAATTTGAAAACAGGTAGTGAGTAACAAACTCTATATTGTTACAAAAAATTTACAATTACTGATCATAAAAAAATTGTACCATACTACATTATTTTAAATCCACTTGAACGGTAACATGCTTCACAGCCATGAAAAGAATATTTTCTGTTTTAAAAAGAAGAGCCTTTCCTTCCACTACTGGATGACAGAATTCCCATAACCTCTGGACACTGAAAATAAATCATAAATGGATTATTACTTTAATACATTTGAATACCTACTTGAATATAAAAACATTAATTTCTTCATGTTTATAATTGAACATATATACATATTATAAATAACATTGTAAATTACAGTTTTATAACTTAAAAATGTGATCATCGTAAAATTCGAAGGAAGAAACAAAATAAATGAAGAATTATCCATAATTGTGTGAATGTAGTTAACGTTCATTACATACGAATTCGCTATGCATCTCGAGGAGCTAATGCAGCAAGTATATTGTAGTTGGTGGTCATTGTGATTATTTTTACAATTGATAGGAAATGTATTTTTATAATGTATAAAAGCATCGTGATAAAAACTATGCATTTATATTTAAAAAAATGTTTACGGTTATTAAAGCTTATTGTAGTACAGTAATGTGTAAGGCTGGCTGTACCTGCAATTCAGGGATTGTAGTATTTTGCCATCTTCATCTTCAGAGTTTGTAACCGGAATCTCTATGAGAACTTCTTCATTGCAGTTAGTAGAGAGGACCTCCGAGTTGAATGAAACGTCAATCTGCAACTATATTATGACTGAATTATAATCTAAAAGGAATCAGCAAAAGAAGTTATTAAGATTAAGATAACTGGCATGGTAAGACTTGAGCCTGAGAACCATTCTCCAAAACACAGTTTATCGTGTGTAAAAAAAGTAGACCAGCAAGATGATCCCACAGTGTCAAAGAACTTTAAAATATAAAAAGGTTACTAAGCAGTGTAATCATTCATATCCACAGAGTAGCAGTTAGGTTAGTTTGCTTGTACATTACCCTAGTTAGGTTCGGGGGGACTGGACAATGTGTACTACTGTCGCAATCTGAAAAAAAAACTAAGCCTTTTAAAGTAATTTTTTGGTTAAGTACTGGGTAGGCCAAGATAAAAAATAAAATGTCTCTACCTTAAGGAATTTAAGGACAAAATAATAAAAAATTTCCGATTCCGTGCAATTAATGTAAAGTAGGCATGTAACTCCCAACCAACTAATTTAATTTAATATTCAATAGTTCAATAGCCAACAGCTTTATGTTGTGGCTGTGGGCCTGTGGCTGTCTGCTGTGATCAGTTCAGATGGGACGATTGTTCGATATTCATAGTTGAAGATGTCGCAACTATGACTGAGACGTTGTGAACCCTATAAGCTATCCATTAAAAACAACCCATTCTCCCTTCTACCTCGCTAACAGTGTCCCCTGTGACCATGATAGGTGCAAACAAGACTGTAGTAAATGTTGTCCTACAGAAAAAAACAATTGATGAAATAATTGATTAAGATAAGAAATTAACATAAACCTTAATTACCCCTAAACAACATAGTAACTTAGATTGAGGTTAGTCGATGGCTTTTGAAAACTTGTGACAACTGACAAGATAAAGTTTAACACTTACCTTTAAAATCTATGGGAAATATCCTTTAAAGCCACAAGCTTTAAGAAGATCTGTGCAGTCTTCATCCATCAAAACAAAACGTAAAAATAACGATAATCACAGACAACCGATAACGGGGACCGGACTCAGGCCAGACCAAGGGAGAGAGGACGCCACCCGCATGCTGGGGTGTGCGCGCACTCAGACGGGCATAGCTAGCAACTCTCCAGGCGATTCACCCAAACAAGGTGGTGAGTTAGCTAAACATTCGAAAACTTCACACAAGTGACTCCCTACTTTGATCGCAATGCATTGCTAGATTAGACAAAACTTGTTGGCAGATTTATGTTGTGAAGTCTGGTGGAATACATATTTCCAAATATGTAAGTAGCTAAATTTGCAATAACATTTGACTAACTTAGTTAGAAGGAACGGTTAATTTTGACAAATGGCATTTCTCTGAGCTATTTAAACTCCTTTTACCTAATTCAAACCATTTTAATAGCAGGAATATTTAACTGCATTGTTAAATCGTGCGAACAGATTTAGCGAAAAAACTACTGCTGTTTTTGCAAAAGGGTTTTGTCGCATCAGACTTTAAGACCACAAGGGTTTGAAGAAGTCTGGTTGAATTGACTAAAAAGTTTTTAGCCAAAGTGTTTTGCTAAAATTTCAAACCAGATTTTTCTCAGTGCATCGCCAAACCTTCTGACTGTTGATTATAACTATCATTAAATTGGAAATAATTTTGTCGGACTACAGTGTTTGTTAGTTTGACTATTTCTGTTATCTCATTGTTACTTAGTCTTTTACCTTCCGTTAGCCTGTTCTTTAATATATTTAATGTTTCATCAATGGGAATGCTGGTATATAAACTTTTTATATCATATGAAATCAATGTAGCGCCTTGTGGAATTGTTATGTCTTTGATTTTATTTACCAAATCAGAAGTATTTTTTATTGACCTGCTATCTTTTAACTCGATAGAGTTTCGTATGATTTTGTCCAATTTTTTGACAATAAATATGAAGAGCTTCTTTAAAATTTATTAAAGGTCTTATGGGTCTTATTTATTGCTCAGCAGAATGGCTATGAACCTTCCGTTATAGATAAGCTTTACAATAGGAAATTAAATAAAATGAATAATATTGCAGATTCCACCTTACAACAGCAACCAGTCCCCAATAACAAGAAATATGTCTCTATAAGATACTCCAAAACCATCGAAAATACAGTCAGGAAAACATTTAGAAAAAATAATGTTCAAATATCTTTTAAATCTGAAAACAGTCTCCAAAAAATATTAGGCTTCAATAAAAAACCAAATAGCAGCCCTGAATTTGATTGTCCCGGAGTTTACCAACTGACTTGTAACGAATGTGATGCCTATTACATTGGTCAAACGGGCAGGTCGTTTAAAATAAGATATAAAGAACACACAAGTGAGGTGGAAGGAAACAAAAGAGGAGTAGGGCAACAAATCAAGTCAAAATACGCGGAACATATAATTAATGAAAATCACAGTTTCACAAATATAGATGATAATTTAAAGATATTGGCCAGGGAGAAAAAAGGACAGCGGCTGGATAGGTTGGAAGAAGTTTTTATTTATCAAAGTTTCAAAAAAGACGGTGGGAATATTTTAAATGAAAGAATTCAATCTGACGCCAATCCAATTTACGAAGACATAATAAAGAGAGCAAGTAGAGTGACAAGGATGATAAACTGCTACGTCAGAGATCAGAGTTCGATTCAGCAAGGAAGTCGACCGCCGTGATAACTAGCCAGTTCCGCGCCCGCTCCCGAATACGTGTGCACGATTGTAAATTTTATTGGCGGTTTATTATGTATGTTTGTCATGTTCATGTGCTGTAATATGTGTGAACTTTTTAAAAACTTGACGCCTAGTTGTGATGAACTGTGAAGAATGCAGGAAACCTAGTGTACAGTATATTTTTTATGGATGCTGATGATGGCCTAGGCTGAAACGCGTACATCCAAAATAAAACTCAGGATTGTTAGATGTAAGTAAATTAATTTAAGGTTATATTTTACGTTTCTATAAATTCATAAACAGTTATTAATACACCATCAATACTTCCAATTATTTCAATTTCCATCTTCCCTACTCCGAATATCGATCCCCGGGACTGCTCCCCGTTAACGAGCAGTGGTGGCAGCGATACTAAATTTCCCGCGACCTAACACTGGTGGCAGCGGTGGGATTCAAACCCACGCCTCCGAAGAGACTGGTGGCCGACGACCAGTGAACGACCGACTCCGACGCCAAGCTGACAACCGACTTCGACGAGTTGAAGACGAACAACTCCGACTTCGCAGAGGACGACCAGTGGCGATCAACTCCGCAGAGGACCTGGAAGGTGACCAACGACCAGAGGCGATCAACTTCGCAGAGGACGACCGACGACCAGAGGCGATCGACTACGAGACACTATGGCGAACCCTGCGATCTTCATCACCATCCTGATTGCCGTGGCCGCAATTGTAGCGAACCTGGGTGAGCTCAAGTACTTGCCATACTAGTCATAGTGTAGCCTAATTAAAAAAGCATAGTGATCCGTTCTAATAAAATAAATCCAAGCTATGACTGATCGATCTTTAAAATTTAATTCTGCTACAAAAAGGTTGTTAAAATGCTCGTTGACTAAGGTGAAAGAAAACATCAAAATAAAAATAATAAGTCAAAAAATAGGTAATCTAAAAAAAAATTAAAGTTGTGAAGAAATACTCTAACGAATTGCGTTCTTTTCTGAAGTCAGGGAGGATTGATGAATATTAATGCTAACAATAGGACTTTACTAGAAACGAAACAACATGTTGTCTAAGATATCGCAAGTAGATATTTACTAGCTAGATAAAGCCGATTTACTAAACTTAATAAGGGAATACGGTGTAAATCCAGGCGAAACTCAACGGTCAAAAGAGTTAAGGAAAATAGGAGCGTGTCCGAAGCGTTTGGGGAAAATCGTGGAAAATGACATAGAATTACAGATTACTCTTAAAAAGCTACGTAAGCTACCTGTCTCACAAACTAAGTCCTCGTGATACGTCTGTTTGTCCAGAACTGCAACTTTATTCTCTCTTAGTGCAGGGTGAATTTAAAACGTTTTTCGAAAGCATCGAGAAAACACCCGAATCACCAAGTGCCCTAGCTCAGTCGCTTGACATGACGCCGACGCCGCGCATGCAAACAGCTCCACCCCTGCCTCCACAAATACCACAGCCCGGTACTAATTTAATAGAAACAAACACGGCTATAAATGTCCTCGCGCAACAACTAAAGAATATTCAGGGCTTAGTTCAAGAACTAATGGCGGAACGGAAATCAAATGTTTTGCCGGAAAATGTTAAATCAGGAACAAGTAGGGAAATAAAGAGTCAAACAGAAACTAGTTTCGTTGGGTTGGACGAGGCAGTAAAAGAGCTAGAGCTAGCCAAAAGCAAAACCTACGGTTTAAGTAACGTTACTGACGGAATTATACACCATTCACCTAACGATCAGTTTGAGAGTAGGACTAATGGACATGTAAATTATTTAGATCAAAATGTAAGCAACCGAGAGTATTTGCAGTCAAATGCAGCAAACAGACCGTCATTCGAATTAGTAACAGCTTTACCAACGTTTAAAGGGGACGATGACAAAATCGTGTCAGATTTTATCGCCCAAATTAATGACTTAGGTAATTTAAGCAATTGGAATGAGCTTAACAAACTCACGGTAGCTAAATTAAAACTATCAGGAACAGCTCTATCCTTTTCTAAATCTGACGAAGCGTGCAAGTCAGCGAAAACCCTGAGTGAATTCCAGGAGGCGCTCGAAGCACGATTCCGAGATAAAATGCCGGAGCATTATTATTTAGAACAACTGGCTTGCGTTAGACAGGAGCAAAGGGAAACGATCGAAAAATTTGCTGATAGGGTGAAACGCATCGTGTCCAAAACGTTTAGGCGAACCCAGAACCCGCTGGTAGACCAAGCACTGCAACGGGAAGCCGATCGGCGTACCATGGAAGCCTTCACCCGCGGTCTTTATGGTTCCCTAGGACACGAAGTTAGGATAAAATTTCCCCAAAGTTTCAGGGAAGCTGTAACTCTAGCGGTTACCATAAGAAACGTAGAGCGTAGACCCTCTGAAGAAAGCGGTAATCGCAATAGTAAAGGGTTATTTCTCTCTAAAACTCAAGAACCCATTAAATGTTTGAACAGTCAGAAATTCGGTCACAGCGCGCAGGAGTGTAGGGCACTAAAATTCCAAAATCGTACCACGAATCAGCCTAGCCTTCAAAGTAGCTCTTATACACCAACTCCTGTGCAAAATCAAGGAAGAAGTTTTCAAAATCCTCAGGGTTCATACATTTTTAATAGCAAGTTTAATCAGCATAAATACCAAACTAAGACTTGTGCATATTGTAAAAGAAACGGTCATGTAGAGCATGAATGTAGGACTAAAGCACGGCAGGCGAATAATAATTATTTGCCTCCATGTTCAATATGCGGTAAAAGGGGGCATTCAGCTCAAGTGTGTAGATTTGCGCAAGGAAACAGAAATGTTAGTGAAAACAACAATTTTTCTAACCCACAGACTCCCATGCCGAATCCCACTCCAATGGCAAACCCCAACCACCTCATGTAAAACTTCCCTGGGGGTCCCAATCCCGCCACTGGGCCCCCCACCCACAACAACAACAGCAACTAGATTGCAATTATAATAACAATCATCAAAAGGCGGAGTCATCCAACACTAACGATTTTTCTAACTGTAATATAAAAGGCAACCAATGCAGACCACTGTTTTTAAATCACATTCCAGAACAACTATTTCTGATTTTTCTGTAATTGGCAAAATAAATAATAAGGAGGGTACAATTGTTTTTGATTCAGGTGCCCAAATATCACTAATAGACCAGAGTATTGATTGCAACGAAATACTTCCGGCTGATGTAGAAATTACAGGCGTAACCGAAAACAAATTATCGGTTTACGGCCAAGCTAACGTTAAAGTTTCACTAAACAACCAAATCTCCTTTGACAGTAATTTTATCATAGCTGACCTTCCAAAAGGCTATATTGGAATCATAGGGTTAGATGTTATGGAGCAGGAAAAAATAGATCTCCTTGTTAGCCATAAAACAATTAAAAGTCCGAGGCCATGAAATATTTTCTAACAGAAGACGCGTGACTAACACCGCTATCTCTCAGCTGATGTCGACGTCACCGACACTGGATCCCGTAGGTCAGGGGCACGCAGAGCAGAATGAAACGCTAGCGTTTAGTCTAGACGGTCATTCACTCAATGTTTACTGTCAGGACGATGTAAAACTTCCGCCTAAAAGTGAGACATTAATTTCTGCGAAAATTGGAAAAGTTGGTGGAGATTTGAAATGTAAATTAGAAGGTAAAATTGTTTTAACTGAACCTATTGAAGTTAAAGTTCACGGTGCTTACATTGCCCGAGCCCTAGCAAAAGTTGAAAATCAATGCGTTCCCACCAGAATAATTAACTGTAGCGGAGAAGAGTTAGAACTTATCCGTAGTACCAAGCTTAGTCGTCTTTGTGAACCAGGCGATTTCGAAGCGTGTCAAACCAGTACACACAAGGTGTTTCAAACGAACCATTCCAAATTAGATAATAAATTTGAAGCTTTAGTCGAAGAAAAACTTAACCACCTGCCATTAGATGAGAAAAATAAATTCAGAGATGCAATTTATGAGTACACAGATATTTTTAGTGTAGACGCTACCGGAAATTTAGGTTGCACGTCAGCAGTAAAACACTCAATAGATACAGGGAGTTCCCCGCCTTTGAAAATTAGACCTTATCGTATACCTTTCGCCTTAAAACCTATTTTAGACAAGGTAATTGGTAATCAGCTTAAAGAAGGTATCATAGCTCCTTGTCACTCAGCATGGAATTCACCTCTGATTTTGATCCCGAAAAAGTTAGGACATGACAACGTACAGCAGTGGAGAGCTGTAGTTGATTTCAGGGCTATCAATGCAGTAACGACCCCGGTAAATTATCCTATACCTGATATCAGGGAGACACTTGATAAACTAGGAGGTAGCAAGTATTTTAGCTCCTTAGATATGAACCAAGGCTTTTACCAAATTGAAATGGACCCCGGTAGCCGCGAAAAAACCGCATTTACGGTTCCGGATGGGGAGTTTGTCGGTACATATATGTATTTGCGTATGCCGATGGGCTTACGAAACAGTCCGTCGACGTTCCAAAGACTTATGGACATGACATTAGCGGGATTAAGAGGGAAAACTTGCCTCATTTATCTCGATGACGGTTTAATTTACGGAATGAATATCGATGACCACATAAATGATCTTAAGGATGTTTTACAACGGTTTGAGATGTTAATTTAAGTGTAAAGCTCCAAAAGTGCAAATTTGCTACTGAGGAAATTCAGTACCTAGGCCATACGTTAAATAGCGAGGGGGTAAGACCTCTTCGGAAAAATGTAGAAGCGATTGAAAACTATCTTAGACCAAAGAATGTTCGCGAGGTGCGTGAATTTCTAGGATTTTTTTTTTTGTTAGGGCTAGGGTATAACTACCCTTTGCAACTTCGACCTAAAAGGTCTTTTGTAGCACCCAACGTTTAGTCCCCCAGCTTTAGGCTTTTAGCATAGCCTACTAGCTGGTTGACGCCCATTTCTTTTATTTCGTCAGGCACCAGGAACGCCTTTCCTAGGAATTTCAACCTCTTTTGGGCTAGAGCTGGGCAATCCAGCCAAATGTGCACCGCAGATTCCACATGTGTGACACAAAACCTGCATTGGTCTGTATGGCTAAGCCCTATTGTGCTTAGGTGTTTTCTCAACGGGCCGTGACCCGTGAGTAACCCTATCAGCAGGCTTATCTCCTTCTTTTGGAGGCTCAATATGCCTCTCCATTCCTTCTTGAATGGATTTATGAACAGCTTCGACTGTCTAAGCCCTGGGCAGTTCCTCCAAGCTTCCGCTTTTTGGTCTTCTGCCCAGGCAAGGATCTTGGCCTTTCCTATGCTCATGGGGACCCCGCAGTAAGGCTCCGGCCCGACGAGGTGGGATTCAGACCCTTTCCTCGCCAGGTCATCGGCCTTTTCGTTGCCCTCATGCCCTGAGTGTCCCGGGATCCAAGATAGCTGAACACGATTGTGCAGGCCTAGTTCTTTCAGTGCCCCTTTGCAGCTCTGCACTACTCTTGAATCTACCTCGTATGAGTCTATTGCCTTGAGAGCTGCTTGACTATCAGAGAGGATGAGGACTTTTCCTCTTCTTATCCTCTTATCAAGCT
Organism: Flexamia atlantica; assembly: GCA_035578135.1. NCBI lineage: Eukaryota > Metazoa > Arthropoda > Insecta > Hemiptera > Cicadellidae > Flexamia > Flexamia atlantica. Next base: position 1,313,980 of record JAQJVK010000071.1, read on the forward strand.
GTGCTCTTGCGCAATGTTCGATTGCCAGGATCTCTGCCTGAAAAACTGTAGGAGTCTGTCCCGATGCCTTGGATACGTGGGATCTGTTCCCATACACTCCTAGGCCAGACCTTCCTTCTTTCCGTGATCCATCAGTGTAGAACACTAGGGTTGATTTTCCCATGTCAGACCTTATCTGTTGCCAGCTTCCTCCGTCTCCGATAGCTACTTGGTAAGGTTTTTCGAAGTCAAAACTTTTGACCATTAAATCGGGAACAGTTTGTTCCATGTCCAGACGAGGGAACTCCCTCAGAATCGACATGTGTCCCGATTGACTTGAAGGTATAATTTCACCTTTGCTTGTCATTTTCAGGGCAGCAACTGCTGCTTTCTTCTTGATGTCCGTACTCAGTGGGAGTGTGTTGAGGATTGCCTCTAGCACCGCAGTAGGACATGACCTTGTGGTGCCACAAGCCCCCGTGCAAGCCAGCCTTTGCAGTTGTTGCAGTTTTATGGCTGCTGTTGACTGTTGGACTTTTGGCCACCATATCAGGGAAGCATATTCCACCATTGGCTTAACTATGGCCTCGTAGGTCCACCAGATTAAGCGGGGGTTCAGACCCCATCTTTTCCCAAAGGTTCTTCTGCAGGCCCCAAAAGCGCCCGCTCCTTTGGTAAGTATGTAGTCAAGGTGTTTGTTCCAGGTTAACCTCTGATCCAGATATACACCCAGATACTTGGTCTCCTTTGTCAGTTTGACCTGCACTCCTCTTTTCCATGGAGGGGAGATTCTTGTTCTCCTTTTCCTAGTGAAGGCCACCATCTCAGTTTTGCTCGGGTTTATGGTCAGACCCTCCTTTGTGCACCAGGCATCAACAAAACTCACTGCCTCTTGGGTAAGGTCCTCAATGGTTCCTTTGTATTTCCCTCTGACAGTGAGCACCAAGTCATCCGCAAATGCCTGAAGACTTATGTCTCTTTGTGTAGCTTCTTCCAGTAGGTCGTCTACCACAAGTGCCCACAGAAGAGGTGGGAGGACTCCCCCTTGTGGGCATCCCTTTTTTGCCGTTATTGTCACCGTATGTCCATTCTCAGTGGCGGTGATTATTCTACTGTGTAGTAGAGCCATTATCCAATAGGCAGTTTCGTGAGGAATTCTCCTCTTTTCCATTGCTGCTTCTATGGACAGGTAATTCACGTTATCAAAGGCTCCTTGGACGTCCATGAAGACCCCTGCAAGGATTTCCTTCTTCTCTAACGTGTCCTCTATTTCTGTGGCCAGGCTGTGAAGCGCTGTGGTTGTTGATCTCCCCATCATGAAGGCATGTTGTTTCGCACTGAGTGGGGACCTAGCCAAAATTGCGTCCCTTATGTGCCTGTTTACGATCTTTTCCATTGCCTTTAACATGAATGAGGATAGGCATATTGGCCTATATGATTTTGGGTGGGTTGGATCTTTTCCTTTCTTTGGTAGGAAAGCAACTCTGGCCTTCCTCCAATTACTTGGAATGTGACCTAGGGCATAACAGCCCCTGAAAATCACAACCAGTAGTGGTGTGAGGACTTCCAGTCCTTCTTGTAGGAGGGCAGGGAAAATCCCATCACCTCCTGGAGACTTGAAAGGGCGAAAAGAGTTGATCGCCCACTTCACCGTCTCCGGTTTGAAGAGAGTACCCGAAAGCCTTCTGCCTTCTGCTATTTCCCTCGGGGACTTCCTTCGTAGGGGGCACACGCTGTTCTCCCCCCCAGAGGACTGTTCCCGGGGAAATGGGTATTCATTAACACCCGTAGGGTGTCCCCCATGTTGGTTGTGAGATGGCCGTTTTCTGCCATTACTGCACCCAGGGGGTTCACTTGTTCTCTCTGCAGGGCTTTTTGGAGTCTGGCTGTTTCCGGCAGGCTGTTCAGCCTCTCACAGAAAAGCCTCCAGGTCCTCCTTTTGGACCTTCTGATTTCGAGGTTGTACTCCGTTAGAGCCCTCGCGTAGGTGTTCCAAACACCTATTCTTTTTGTCAGGTTGAAAAGTTTCCTCAGTTTTTTCTCAACCTGTTGAGTCCCTCATTCCACCAGGGTACGTCTCTCGACACCCTTTTGGACCTGATGGGACAATTTTCTTCGTATGCCTTAAGGATTGCGGTTTCCTAATTCCTCCGCTAATTCCTCCGCTAATTCCTCCAGGCCTTCGATGGACCTCGTGTGAGTTGAGTTCCCTTCTAACTCCTCCTGCAGGGATGCTCGGTATCCCATCCAGTTGGTCAGTTTAGGAACCCTGTAAGTTAGGCATTTCTCCAGGTTGGCCTCTATGTCGAACCGAATGTGCCTATGGTCCGACAGTGAGGTCTCTTCGGAGACGTGCCAATTACTTATCGTGTGATGTTTAAGGTTGAGTGATAGTGTTAAGTCTAGAACCTCTTCCCTTACCCTATTGGCAAAGGTAGGTTCATTGCCTATGTTTTCTATTTCTAAGTCAACCTTATAAGTGTATTCTAGCAGGGCCTTATCTCTTTCATTTGTGTCGGTGCTCCCCCAGATGATATGGTGAGCATTTGCATCGCAGCCTAGGATGAGTGGCATCCTTTCGCTGCAAGCATACTGCACCAGACGTTCCACTTCTTTAGGGGGACATTCGTCCCCTGGGTTCGGGAAGTAAGCCGAGGCCACTAGGGCCTTTTGGCTCCCGCCGGTGGAAAGCAAGTCTAAGGAGACTGTTACTAAGTCTCTGTTGGTGAACTCTGGAATAGTAAAGCATTTCACATGTGATGATATTAGTATGCATGCCCTAGGTTTGGCATCAGACCTACTATAGATCAGTTTACCCACCTGAGTCGGGAGTCCTTTGATGGTTCCCCTTGACACCCAGGGTTCTTGTATTAGGGCGATGTCCAGCCCTTGCTTGGCGAATCTCCTGCTTAGGAGCGCGGTGGCTCCTTTAGCATGGTGGAGATTGGCCTGTAGGACCTTGATGCCTATTCTTGTTTGTGTCTCCTCCTCTCGGAGGAGTCTCTTCTCTCTTTTCCTCCGTGAGAATGAGACCTGTGTCTGTCCGGTGTTCTGGGTCTACTTGGGACCCTTGAGCCTTTCCTCTCTCTTCTCAGGCCTGTTTTTCCTTTTGAAGATGGGGAAGTGATGAGAGTCGGTTCCGTCTCTTACTTTATCACTTGCTCCCCTTTCCTCTTTGTGCTCTTGGTCTTTCTGAGCTTCTCCTTGATCAGGATTAGCTGGTGAGATTTTTGTTTCCTCTGTCCGTTGTTCCTTTTCGGCTGCTATAGAAGCTTCAGGCAAGGCAGGGGGTTTGGTTGTGGAGGTCTGTTTGGCCTCTTCTCCCCCTGTTCTTTTGCCTTTCAGCTTCAGAAGCACTGTGCCCATCCTGAAGTAGGCCGCTAGCGGTCCCTCCTTCTCAATTTTGGCTGCTGCTGCGGGATCTACAGCCAGTATCAGCTGTACTGTTTTCCCGTCCTCGATTCTTCTTAGTGTCCTCCAGCTTGTGGCCTGAAGGCCCTGGTTTTGTTTTTCCAGCCACTTGAGGATCTCCTCTGTTGTGAGCTGGTTGCTGTTGGGGAAGAATCCCGTCAGCACCTTGGTCTTAGGGATTTCTCCCTCAGGAACAACTTGGAGCGATGCTCCTTCCCAGGCTCCTAGCTGTTGTTCTTTGGATTACAGCCAATTCGCAGTGGCCTCACCCTTGCACACCAGTACTAGGTAGCCTTGTCTCCTGTGTTGGCTGTTGAAGCCAGGGAATATCCCCTGATGCTCATCATCCCAGATCAACTGCAGGATCTTGTCCTGTACTGCGTCCATCTGGTCGTTGGTAAGCAGTTCTTCAGGGAAGTTGGAATGGAGGATTCCAATTCTTATTCCCTCAGCCGCCTGCTTGAATGAGAGTTAGTGAGGCTGACTCCCAGTCTGTGGGGCTTTTGCCTGGGTCTCCACTTTGGAAGATCCCGTCGGCTGAGCCTCTTTCGTGGAGGGTCCTGCCTCTCCTCTCGCTTCTCCTCCTTTGACCTTTTTGTTGGTCCTGGTCTCTTCTGGCGTGGTATTGGAAGACCTAGGCCTTTTGTTTTGCCTTTGATCATCTCCTCTACCTCTTCTTCTGAGCGGCTGGAGGCTGAGCGCCTCTGCTTCTTCAGGTGAGTGGCCCTGTTTCAGAAACCACTTGTACCTCTTAGTGCGCGCTCCACCCATTTTGGCGACTTTGTGTTTCTCTGCTAGTTTAAGCTTCCTAGCTTTATCATTGAGGTCCTTCACCTCCTTGGGGTCTTCTCCTAGTAAGGTTTCTCCCTCTGAGTTTGTTAGCTGTTCCCCACCCTGAGTCTTGATGGTCTCAGTGTCCATTTCTTGCTCTTGGGCTGAGTCTGCCAATTGTAATTGAGGAGTGTTTTCCTCTGATGTTGTTGGTATTGCTACCACTTGTGTTTGAGGTTTTTCAGCCTCTGGGTGAGGTTTTGCAGCCTCTGGTTGCGGTTTTTCAGCCTCTGGTTGGGTGTTTGTTTGTTGTTGTTGTTGTTGTGTTTTTGTTTTTTGTGTAGTACTCATGTTTGTCCCACGAGTAGCTAGGGAAAGTGTCGTCACCCCGGGCAGAGCCCCGCATACCCAGGGAAGGCTACTTTAAACTGGAGGTCGCCTGGTATCCAGAGTCCGCATATTCAAGATCAAGCTCCCCCTTGACCACGCAGCCCTCGGCATATGCTGTTCCACCTTGGCTTGGGTTTTATGACTTCACTGTTTAGGTTGTTTCCTTTGCTGGAATCCTCCCGATGATGTGAGACGGATCGGCCGAAGCCTCCCCAAACCACACACCGGATCTCATCCATCCAGGTTACTTCCTTTAACAGCTAATTACCAGAGACGTGAGACGGTTCTGCCAAGGCTTCCCCAAACCACACTCAATTCACCTCTGATTTTGATCCCGAAAAAGTTAGGACATGACAACGTACAGCAGTGGAGAGCTGTAGTTGATTTCAGGGCTATCAATGCAGTAACGACCCCGGTAAATTATCCTATACCTGATATCAGGGAGACACTTGATAAACTAGGAGGTAGCAAGTATTTTAGCTCCTTAGATATGAACCAAGGCTTTTACCAAATTGAAATGGACCCCGGTAGCCGCGAAAAAACCGCATTTACGGTTCCGGATGGGGAGTTTGTCGGTACATATATGTATTTGCGTATGCCGATGGGCTTACGAAACAGTCCGTCGACGTTCCAAAGACTTATGGACATGACATTAGCGGGATTAAGAGGGAAAACTTGCCTCATTTATCTCGATGACTGTTTAATTTACGGAACGAATATCGATGACCACATAAATGATCTTAAGGATGTTTTACAACGGTTTGAGATGTTAATTTAAGTGTAAAGCTCCAAAAGTGCAAATTTGCTACTGAGGAAATTGAGTACCTAGGCCATACGTTAAATAGCGAGGGGGTAAGACCTCTTCGGAAAAATGTAGAAGCGATTGAAAACTATCTTAGACCAAAGAATGTTCGCGAGGTGCGTGGATTTCTAGGATTAAGCGAATATTATAGAACGCACATACAGAACTTTGCTGATTTGGCTAAACCACTTACTCAGCTAACTAAAGGGAATCAAATATTTAGTTGGACGGATGATTGTCAACTAGCCTTTCAACAACTGAAGCAAAGGCTAATGAGTGAACCTCTACTAGTGTATCCCGACTTCTCTAAACCTTTTGTATTTAGCACAGACGCTAGCTCTGTCGGACTTGGTGCGATATTAGCTAACATTATTGACGGACAGGAGAGACCAATCTGCTATGCATTTAGACAGCTTAATAAAAGCGAAAGGAACTACTCAGCAACCGAACTCGAGTTATTAGCAGTTGTTTGGGCAGTTAAATATTTCCGATGCTACCTTACAGGAGTACACTTTACTCTTATAACTGATCACAGCGCTATCAGATGGCTTTTATTGCTCAAGGACAGTACTAGTCGTCTCACACTTTGGGCTTTAATGTTACAACAGTACAACTACACTGTCATTCATAAGCCCGGTTCTAAGCACGTTAATGTAGACACACTGTCTCGAGCAGTACTTAAGCTGATCGCAGAGATTTTGCCGGTTATGGACCTTGACGCATTAAGGCAAGAACAAAGGAAGGATGATGAGTGCCAAAAACTCAAAGCACATAAGATGTATAAAACAAGCCCTCAAGGCATAATTTATTACCAGCAAGGAGAGGATAAGCTAATCTTAGTTCCCTCGAAATTTTGTAATAAAGTATTGCAGTTACACCATGACATCCCGACAGCAGGACACACCAGTGTCCTTAAAACTTTGAAAAGGATAAAACAAAAGTTTATTTGGCCTAACATGAAAGAGGACGTGAGAAATTACGTCCAGGAATGCCATTCATGCAACCAGAGAAGAGATTATGGAAAGGTTATTGCTCCGCTAGGTAAATTTCAAGAACCTACTGAAGTTTTTCAACGAATCAGCTGTGACATCGTAGGTCCTTTACCTTTGACAAACTCCAAATCAAGGTTCGTTCTTAGCGTAACAGAACACCTTTCAAGATACACGGAATTTTTCGCCCTACCAGACCAAACAAGTGAAACTATAGCTAATGTTCTAGTTCACCGATACATCACCAAATATGGCGTTCCTAAGCAATTAATAACAGACCAAGGTGCGTCATTCACGTCAGATTTAATCAAAGAAATTTGTAAATTGTTTAATATTAGGAAACTTCAAACTACAGGCTATCACCCCATGTCGAATGGTAGGACAGAAATAATGCACAAAACACTAAGCAAAATGCTGTCTCATTATGTAAATCAAAATCAGAACAACTGGGATGAATATTTAAGCTACGTTTGCATGGCTTACAACTCTTCATTTCATGAAGCCACCGGATACAGTCCTTACGAGATTGTGTTTGGCCGAAAAATGGAAACACCTTTAGAAGGTAACCTAAGCCTCACTCAGTACGATGAACCCAAGACCTAATGACTACGTAGAAGAACTTCGGAATAAACTGAGGAAATTAAGGAATTATCATCACAGATTCAAGGAAGAAGTCGAATGAAGCAGAAGACACAATACGACAAGAAGGCTAAAGTACGAGAATTCACAGTTGGTCAAGGTGTTTACTTATACGTGCCTCAAATCAAACCACATCGTGTCAAAAAGCTATCAAAGCTTTGGAGAGGGCCTTACGTCATTGTAAATATTCTATCTCCGATCAACGTTATATTAAGAGTCAGGAAAAAGGACATTTTAGTTCATGTAAATAGAATAAAGCCTGCACCAGAAAAATCTAAGTCTAAACCAGCTCGAAGATCGACATTACAAGATTACGTCCAAGGGAATCGAATAGCAGATCCGGTGAAGAAAAGTCCAGCAGCAGAAGAAAACGTCACTAGAACATCCAAGAGAAACAGGAGACCTCCAGAAAGACTACAAGTTTTGGGTTAAATTAAAATCGTCTTACAGTTGAAGATCTCCTTTGGTGTTATCTTCTGGTGAACTGAGTAAGCAGAAGTTACCATCAGAGGGAAAGATTTCATTACTCGAAATAAAATAAGGAAAGAATTTCCTCCAACGGATCATCTATACCCAAACATAAAATAGAACTTCAATCATCAAACTACGACAAAATCCATTTTTCCCTGGGTTTCAAGTAAAGGAGCAATTCACAAAATTAATTTGTTTCAGTAAAATTGTCTTTTTCTATCCAAACTATGCAAACATGACAGTACGTATATTTTATTCGAGTGGATGAAGAAAAAAGTGTGCAGTGTAATTGCGGATGTATATGTGGATGGCTAGCCAATGAATGTTGAATGAATGAGAATGCGAGAAGTGTATGTATGTCGATTGGATGAAAATAATAATGTATATAGCACAGTCGTCTGCTAGCATGCAAGTGGAATAGAGGTGTGTTGTGTCAGCTCTCTGCCAGTTTAAGTTGTTACGAGGTTTTAACTGAGAGTTGGTGTATTAATTTATATTATTATTGTTTCCCGAATGTGTAACTCTCAGTAGTGAAGTAATTCCTAGTCGTTATTTTTTATTAGACCTTGATATTGGTAAATTAAATATTGCCATGTGCAGTATAAGAGGTTAGCTGTGTGGGGAGTTGAGCCAGTGCGCATCGATTTCGACGCAGCTTGAAGTTGAACGTTTGAACTGTTGTCTGCTGCCTGTCGTGGACTGTCATTTAGGCGCCTACTGTCATCGTCTGCTGTGATGCCTCAACCACCAACATCGAATGATAACAAAGCTGTTCGTACTAGGTCTCAAAGTGCAAGTGAGATGCAAGCAATTGAAAGTAAACTGGACTTAATTAAATTACTGAACTGAAAATGGACAATGCAGGTTTGAAAACTGATATTAACCAAATTAAGGATGATAACAAGGAGTTTAAAGCGGAAATAACTAAATCACTGGATTTTTTTACTGAGCAAATAAATGATTTGAAAGGTGATTTATCCGAAACTAAAAACACTGTTACTGATCTTGGTAAATGTAATGATAAGTTAATGATAAGTTAAAAAGTGAAAATTATTTGTTGAAGTGGGAAGTATCTGATTTAAGGAAGAAACTTAACTCGAGTTCTCAATATTCGAGGAGCAATTAATTGTCTTGAGATTCAAGGTGTGCCGGAAACATCCTCGGAGAATATTATGGATTTAGTTGTGGCAGTTGCTGGTGTTCTCGGCTTCAAGTTGGAACCATCAATGATTGATGTGGCTCACCGATTGGCTCCCATACCTGGAGGATCTGGACCCCGAAATATAATCGTGAAATTCTGTCGTCGGTTTGATTTGGAAGAAGTTAGGCGCTTGGCTATAAAAAGAAAAGGTTTCTCAGCTTCCAACTTAAGATTTAATAGTCAGGGAACTGTATACGTTAATCTGTCAATGACCCGTGAAACGAGGATCCTGTGGACCAATACAAGAAAGTTGAAAGATGAACTTCAGTACAGATTTGCGTGGATAACTTCAGCTGGGAAAATTTACTTAAGGAAATCTGATAAACAGCGGCCTATTTTGATCGAGGATCTGTCTGACCTGGAGCGAATAAGATCAGCTGCGACCAATGGACCAGCGACGGGGCAGGCCAGGGGAACAGCGAGGAATGATAATGAACCTAGAACTTCCGACACCTCTTAGGGCAATGCGGTTGACTACAGTCCCACATCGAGATCTTATTCTGGTGTTTCATCCTCATACCTTCACGAACACTTCAATATACAGTAGGTATTTTGCATTTAATATACATTTTTGCATTAGGCTTTAGTGTATACTATCAAAATGTTAGGGGTCTTAGGACTAAGACTTTACCTTTTAGGTTAGGATTGATAAATAATGATTATCAAAATGTAGCTATTACAGAGACTTGGCTTAAAGAATCAATAAGTAATTCTGAACTTTTTGATGATAGTTATATTGTTTACAGAAGGGACAGAACTGGTTTAAATGCAATGGGTGGTGGCGTTTTGCTTGCCATTAAAAATAATTTTAAATGTGCTACGCTGGATAGCTTGGATACAGAATATGAAAGCATTTGGATTTGTATTACTTTTTCAAAACAATTTTCAATCATTTTAGGAGTAGTTTATTTCCCTCCAAACTCACAACTTTCTTTGTATAAGTCATTTTTTGAAAAACTGGAGTTATATAGTTTTAGTAATGAAAAAAATTTTAATTCTAGGTGATTTTAATCTTCCAATAACTGGTTCTTCATTTAACTTAACTAATGGAGGAGAAATATGTAAACAGTTACAATTTTTTATGGAAATATTTAACCTTAAACTTAAAAATAATATTTTGAATTGCTCTGGTAGAACATTATATTTAGTTTTAACTGATATTCCTGCAGTAAATGTATTCAAGGAAGACCCTGTTGTTAGATTGGATAACTATCATCCTGCTTTAGAAATTGTTTTTGAAGTTGAGCATGTTACAGTAAAAAATGCATTAGGCCTAATTAATTGTGATGGTAATAAATATAATTTTAAGCATGGTGATTATTTAAGTCTGTATCATTCAATTGGCAGTTTGGATTGGGATAAAGTTGTAAATAGTAGCAATGTGAACGATAGTGTGAAACATTTTTATGAAGAGTTATATTCTAAACTTAATTTGCATGTTCCTTTAAAAAAGCAACAAAGAAAATGTAAATACCCTGCTTGGTTTTTGTATGCTACTGTTGGTATCATTAGAAAAAAAGAAAAAATACGTAGGCAGTATAAAAAATTTAAATCTTGCTATTTGTTTGAAGAATATAGAATAGCTAGGGCAGAATCTAAAAGGTGTATTAGGAATGATTATTTAAAGTACACTGCTTATCTTGAGGAAGAGGTTGCAAATAATCCAGTACTGTTTTGGTCTGCAGTGAGGCGGTTGAGGTCGACTGATAGTAGAGTCACAACAATGACATTGGATGGAGTGGAGGTGGAAGGCAACGTTGATATTGCGGAGGCATTTGCTAGTTATTTCAAGTCAGTGTATGAGGATTCTAATTTAGATTATGATCAAGGTAGGACAGGGGAATCAGCAGGCTTACCTGGTGGTTAAGGCAGCTGAAGAGCACACAAAAAACACAAAACACATAAACAAAATTAATTTTCAGAGCCACTGGCTCCTTCTTCAGATTGTAGAGAGTACATTCATGGAATGTACCTTCATGGAGTACATTCCATGAATGTACTCTCTACAATCTGAAGAAGGAGCCAGTGGCTCTGAAAATTAATTTTGTTTATGTGTTTTGTGTTTTTTTTGTGTGCTCTTCAGCTGCCTTAACCACCAGGTAAGCCTGCTTATTCCCCTGTCCTACCCTGATTTCTTACAACTCAGGCCTAGAGCCCTACTTCACAAAATGATATTAGATTATGATCAGTTAACTGCGGCGGCTCTCTGCTCGCCGGCTGTGGGTAATGCCAGCATTGCCTGCCTGACTTTTGCTAACATTACTGAAGGGGAAATTTTACAAGCAATTAAAAAACTTAAATCGCGTTGTTCATATGGTCCGGATGGCATTCCATCTTTTATTTTTAAGGGATGTTGTGAGTCTTTAATTACACCCCTCATGCATTTATTTAATATTTCAGTCAACTCAAATTGTTTTCCTGATTGTTGGAAATTAACTAAAGTTGTGCCAATCTTTAAAAAGGGACTAAGAAGTGATGTAAAAAATTACAGACCTGTTGCTATTTTGTCAACTCCAGCTAAAATATTTGAGTCAATTCTATTTAATCGTGTTTTTAAGCATGTGAAGAACTTTATTACACCTTACCAACATGGTTTTTTTTTCTGGCAGATCTATAAATACAAATCTCTTGTGTTTTTCTGATTTTTGTACTTCTATTTTGGATAGGGGAGGGCAGGTAGATGTTATTTATACGGACTTTGCTAAAGCGTTCGACAAGGTTAATCATTTGGTTAATTATTTGGTTAATTTGGAAAAGTTAAATTATTTTGGTTTTCTCATAATGGAATCAAGCTTTTTTCTTCATATTTATATAATAGAAAGCAGATGTTAACTATAATGACTCTTTTTCTAGTGAGTTTATTGTAAAATCGGGTGTACCTCAAGGCTCCAACTTAGGACCATTGTTATTTATTTTATTCATTAATGATATAGTTGATTGTGTAAAGAAAAGTAAGGTCTTGTTGTATGCTGATGATATGAAAATATTTAGAGAAATCAAAAATCTTGATGATTGTGAATTGTTGCAGCAGGATCTAAATCGTTTAATTGCTTGGAGTCAAACAGGTTTAAAATTTAATGCAGAAAAGTGTGTGGTAGTGAGGTACACCAGGAAGACCCAAAACTTTGTTCTTTATGATTATAGGATGGAAAACACTATGTTAACTGTACATTCTAAAATTAAAGATTTAGGTGTTATTTTTGATGTTAAGTTTTCTTTTTCTGATCATATTATTGAGATTTGTAAAGCTGCTTATAAAACATTTGGTTTCTTGTGTAGATCAAGTTATATGTTCAAACACATTTCCACATTTAAATTATTGTATTCCACCTTGATAAGATCAAAGCTTGAGTTTGGTTTCATGGTATGGCATCCTCATTATGCATATTTAACAGAAATGGTTGAGCAAAATCAAATTAAATTTTTACGATTTTTATATTTTAAATCATTTGGAGTTTATACCTTTCTTGTTTCATACTCGGAATTATTGACCTTGTTTGAATTTGATAGTCTGCACAAGCGCCGGGTCGTAGGGATGCTGGTATTTTTGAAAAAGCTGGTGAGTGGAGGGGTTGATTGCAGTGAGCTGTTAGCTCAAATCAACTTTGCTGTCCTCTGACCCTCGGCCAGATCAAGGCTGTTGTTTTGTCCTCATTTTGCTACCTCATCTCAAGGGACAAATTCATCAATAAATGTAATGATGAGGCTATACCATGCTCTTCCTCAGCATGTGGATCTGCTGTTGTCGACCTTAGCCGTTTTCAAGCAACAACTCAGTGGAATCATTGAACAATGAATCACACTTGTTATTTATTTATTTTTCAATTTATTTATTCTCTTTATATTTCAGTCTATTTGATATTTTTTATTGATATTTATTTATTTCCATGGTTACGTTTCAACGCTTGTAGAACTGCCGCTGTTGTCTTTCATGTTTGTTTAGTTGTTATTTGTTAATTCAGTTGATGGATGTAGTTAAAGGGGGGGGGGGTAAGAATAACGCACTTTGAGGAATGTTTAAAGTAATAAATATAGTTATTTATTAGCATGTTGCTATATATTTATTATTTATATTAGATATATATTTATTATTTGCTTTGTCGTTATCAGTTGTTAAATATTTATTCTTGCATGTTATCTAGTATATTAAGTAATTTATGAATAGCAACAATGTAATCAATGTAATGTTAACTACAATGTAATTGGACTATGTCTGTTTTGTAGCAATACAAATGTAAAAATAAATAAATAAATAAATAAATAAATATACTCTTGTGATAAATTTATTTAGTGGGTTTAAATCATGGGGAATTTATCTTATTATTTCAGAAAAAAATAGACGAATATATTTCTTCACAGCTCTAAGATAAGAAGGTAAAAATAATAATAATAATTATACCACAAAGAAGTAATTCCTGAATTATAAAATTTATGTACAACTCAGCTTACCCAAAACATTAAGTTATTATTACGTAACTTAAGGGGAGTCTCTACTGAAAATGGCCAAAAATCTTGAAAATTTCAAAAAAAAATTTTTCACCATAATTTTTAGGCTACTTGTTTATTCCTGAATACAAAAAACCACATTTCATAGTTTTTATCAACTTTATTTTGCCATAAAATTCATATTATACGTTGCAATGCAGAAAAACAAAATTCACTGTTTTCATATTATTTTCATGTAAAAAAATTATTTTGACACTCTTATATTGCTACTGTGTCATATTTAATATGTAACAACTATATAAATTGTAAATGTATCAATAAATATATTTTTTTGCTATATTTTGGCATATATTTCCATGAAACACTTCTTTAGAAAACCCGCGGTTACCGAAAGTAGCATTTTGACTGTATCTAGCATATAACTTTTGATATTCCAAAAAAACTACTGAAGCTACAGTCTTCAAATTTTTTTTAGGTTATCTAAGATAAATTATCTAAATAATCACGTATTTTGAATAAGTTTGGATCATTGGATAAAAAATTAGAAAATCTTAAATTTTACAAAAAAAAATGAAAATAAAGTACAAAGTTTGAAGGAAAATTAAAAATAGTAATTTTTTGTTTACATAACTAAAAATATGTGATTTTTAAGTAAATTTAATGCTGAACAAAATGATACCTTTGAAAATTGTGTAGGTCCAATATTTTAAAAAACCCTTGAAAAAATCGGTAAAAGCGAATTTTAGGCCCTATAAAAAAATATTTTTTTATAAATGACATTGGGAATGGTGGTTTTAGGTCCATCTGAAGTATAATACATGGCTATACTTAAAAATACCTTTAATAACGATTTTAGCGTTTTCAGTAGAGACTCCCCTTAAGTTATTATTACGTAAAATATGAATAACATGTTTCAAACTTACCTCACGTATCGTTAAGTTATTATAAGAGATTACAAATAATGACAGCTGTAATAAATAAACTGCAATTTAATATTCTAGCTATTTACGTTAGCTCTCAAGTCTAACTATTTACCTAGAAGAGAAATAGGAATAAACTAGCTAACTGTCAGATTTTCGTAAAACTGCCATTACCTAGGATTCCTTAACAACTAAATAATTCATAAAGGAAAGAGTTCATAAAATATTATACCATCTAGCTAATAGTTTAGCCTTTCGAGTGCGACATTACCTGGAGAGTATGAAATGTTAGAACCTAAGATGATTTAATGAATAATTAACAAATAACAATCTACAATGAAAAATTTCATGAAATAAGATACATATTTACATTTAAACGATATGCAGAAGCAATGTACAGCACAATTAACTTAATAAAATAATAAAACTTAACGTTAGAGGAAGCAAACGAACTATTATGTAAGTGTTTTACAAGGAAGTTGAAGTGACATCACAGTACAGCTGATGGTCAGAGGACTCAGCACTTTCTAGCTGACTCCACAAGGTTAATGAACGACCTCCAGATAAAGACTACTGTGTGTGTACAAGGTGTCTAGATGTTTACAGAAAATGAATATGTAACTGTATAAAAATCCTTATTTTAGACCATATAAGAATGCCTTTACATGAGTTATGCCCAATCTTTTAAAAATAGAGAAACTGTTGCCCGTAGATTTAAGATTACCTCTTTCTGTTGATGCAGAAAATGTGTTTTCGTACTATGACTTGTTTAAGATCCAGGCTGTATCAACCTTAGAAAGTATCAGATTATTTGTAACGATCCCTTTAACTTCATCAGCCAGCTAATTTGAAACATTGACCTCTAATTTAAATGTGACTTTTGATTCAATCCAATTACTAAGAAACGAACTGGGAAACAATACTGTCGAAATCAGTTTGCAGAAAATATTGACCAGACTCAGAATCACAAATTCTCAAATCAAAGTCAATTATGACTACAGAATTGAATTTTTCATTATTGTTATCATAAGTATTTGTACGATGTTGCTGCTTGTATTATTTCTATGTTATAGAAGGAGACGTATTAATGGCCAGACGAGCTCAACGGCAGTACACCCACGGCTTCCGGTTCCCGAACGTCATGTGATCATTTCGGACGCCTTGCGAGAACTCATGCAAGCCGAATTGTGAAGCCAAAACATACAAAAGCCGATTGTGAAGCCGATCTGAGCCAAAACATTTTTGAAGTTATATAATACGTAGTTTAGGGAAAGTAGGGGTAGTAACAGACTTTTTGGGATTTATAGTAGCATTACTTTCTTAGATTAGGAAAATATGTTCACTTATTGCATAAAATGGAAAAATTTGTAACATTACAAATTTGTAGTTACATTTGTAATTTGAGTAATTTTGCTGTAAATATTGAGGGATCTTACAAATTACTCAAACAATATATTTAACTTTTATTTTACATTTTGGGAGTAGATTTTAGGGATTAACCACGGGATTAATCAATAACTGTTTACATTCTCTAATTAGCTAATCAAGACATTGTTTCGAATTTTGTTATCGTTCACTTTGTTGTCACAAATACGTTACTATCATTTATTGTTCTAACTGTAGCCACATTTCACATTGTCAAAAAAAAGGAATATTCCTGTAGTTTCATACTGAGAAACTGCTATTGCAGAAACATTGTACTGTGTAATACTATCTTGCGCATCCGGCGACAGACGTGCACGTCGCGGTCGTGCCCAGAGATGCTGAATTAAGAGGTGTCCGGTAATTGATCTGCTTGCTAACGTGCCATTGCTTAGTTCCTGTGAACTGCTTGTCTGTACTATAATTGAACACCAGCAACTCAGATCCTTAGAAACATGAATTGACTACGTAATTACAATTGTGATATTTTAAATTTTGTAAAAGGAATTGCTTCCCTTAAAAAAGCAAAGCAATCCTTCCAAAAACGGGGGGTAATGTAACGAGTCACTCTCCTACACTAGCTGAACCAAAATTATTTTGCTTTTTACTTAGTTCATTTGTTTTGGTAAGGCAGATTATTAGTTGATAAAGTTTTAATTTGCAACGCAGAACGGCCACGAGCAGCCGTAGTTCACTAGTCAGAATCACGTCACCCTCGTCCAATCACGTGACATCGGTGATCTGATCGCTTAGAGGAGGGGGTCTCGACATTGCATTCAATTCAAGTCCGCGTCCAGTACGGACAACACCTCTCACTCCCCTTATTTTTATTTCAAACTTCTTAAGGTTAAAATTTGTAAAAGTTACTTTATTCTATTGTTATATTTTACGTTTCTATAAATTCATAAACAGTTATTAATATACCATCAATATTTCCAATTATTTCAGTTTCCATCTTCCCTACTCCGAATATCGATCTCCGGGACTGCTCCCCGTTAACGAGCAGTGGTGGCAGCGATACTAAATTTCCCGCGACCGTAACAATAGTTTAGCGAGATACCGATATATCGAGTTGAATAGCTATCGGATGGCACGGTGATGGGTCTGTCATTCATATGGAAAGAATGAAGTAACAAACGAATTAGAGGGAATTCGTAAATGAAATACGAAAAACAGGAGATACCCAGCTGAATTGCGGATAGAATAATGCAACGATATATGTAATAGTTATATCAATGTGTTTTTATCATGTTCCTGGCCTGTTGTTAGTACCCGTTTATTTGGTGGTACCAGGGTTTCTGACGCCCTGAGTGGCCATGATTTTAGAGTAAGGAAACTTGTAGACTGGCCAAATTCCAACTAGGAAAAAGTGCAGCCTGTCCAAATCCTGTTGACAGATAGTTAATGACCTTGGTTCCCACTGAATCCCCTAGATAGTAATGTGAAGTAAATCGGTGAAATATCGATTGTGACCCTGCCCAATAGGGTTCTCAATGAGTCCGTCAGAGAGTGAGGCAAAGTGTGATCCTTCTGCAGAACTATAGCCTTAATCTTATGTAGATGGGAATTTTTATTGATGGTTTAGCCCTCTCTCTTTGCAAAAAAAAATCTCTGCCCCCTAAGCAAAAATCAGGCAGTCACCTCCCATTAGAAATCGAGCTGATCTTAGGGTGCTATTCTAATGATGGCACAGCAGACCAGAGCACTAACGGTTTTATTGAGTAGTTGGTCTTCTAGTGGACAAATTGATTGTTTTAACTAAGTTGATATTTCCAGTCAGTTATTTTAACAAATCAATATTTTGTTTTTATCTTCAGTAGGCTAACTTATTTCCAACGGTACCCAGCCATTTCCAACAAATGGCTATTGTATTTTAACGACTAGTCAGCAACTGAACCAATTAACTTAGAATTTATTAACTTGGAGTTTTTTCTGGATTTTGCTCATTTTACTAGTTTGAATGACTAGACTAGTCAATGTTTTATTATGCGGTGAATGATAGACTAGTGTAAACGACAAGACTAGTCAATATTCAAAACTCAAAACTAATTGAACTAGCTAGCCTACTAGTCGAAAGTGAAAAGCAGTCAACTTTCCCATCACCTTGCTATGATTCCTAGGCTGCTTGATTCCTGATATTTTATTTAGTCTGTTGACACCTAAAGTTGAATTTACCTAATGAAGACCAGTTGAAAC
The DNA here is from genome assembly GCA_035578135.1 of Flexamia atlantica. Classification (NCBI taxonomy): domain Eukaryota; kingdom Metazoa; phylum Arthropoda; class Insecta; order Hemiptera; family Cicadellidae; genus Flexamia; species Flexamia atlantica. Next base: position 1,331,617 of record JAQJVK010000071.1, read on the forward strand.
CAAACCGATCCAGTCTCTTGGCTAAAATGTCACGATAAAAAGAAATCCGAAAGTACTTAATAGAGAGGGTGCCAAAAGAGCAGAGAACTTCATTTGCAAGGTACTGTATACCGTACGTGTTTTGATTTTGCTTTTTGTGTCCAACGATGGTGTTGAGGTTCGTGCGCCGATGTCACATACTGTAGGTGAGATGTGGACAAAAAATTGAGGCGGTAGCTGGAAAAAGGGCGTATTTGTTAAAACAGCGTTTTGATAAAAGAGAGTTTGAAAATTTTCTTTTAGTCCACCATAAAATTATGAAAAGCAGTGATAATATTGTTAGGTTTATATGGTCACAAATTTATTCAGGAATAAAAAGTGACTAACATCAATGAAATCGGAAAATAACTTATTTTGTTATTTTAGTTTTTCTGAAGAGGTAAATACACCCTTTTGACCATAGACAGAATTCCAAGTATGCCCTTTTTCCATAGACAAATCCATTTACATGTAAAACAAATGAGAAAATAAAGATTCTCATTATGATTGTCATTAATTATTTATTAATAGTTTAAAATTTACTAAAAGCCTATATGAACTGGTAAAATATTGCTGAAAATTTTCAAACTCTTTTTTCTCAAAACGCTGCTTTGACAAATACGCCCTTTTTCCAGCTACCGCCTCAAGTGTGTACTTAAAATGTTGATAACAATAAAAATATATTAACTTATTCAGGTAAAACTAAGTTATTTGTTAACTGATATCAACTTAAACACACACAACTTAGAGTTTAACTGAAACTGAGACCATTTCAGCTGTCTAAGAAAGAAGGGTGTAATAACCACTTCACAAAAACAGCTGTATCTCTATGAATTTTTGTCAGAGAGTAATGAAATTTTGTACTGATTTAAACAGATGTGTGGAAAATAAAAAAATGCAATCTCCAAAAAAAGGGCGTATAGGCCATTACGCCCTTTTTCCAGCTACCGCCTCAATTACCATTGCCAACAATGAATTTCAAACAAAATATTGATATGTAGCCTAGTTAAAATTAAGGGTGGGGTATTCCCACCTCTTGAGATATCTAAGTTTCAAGTTTTAAAGTGTCTTAAAAACTAACTTCGAAAAGAGCAGGTAAAGCTATTCCTGAATCATAACCTTATAGGCCTAATATAAAATATAATTCTAAATTGGTGTTTAAGCCAATTATTTTTTTTAAATATATCGATTTTATTTTTTGTCTTAATTTTTTATGAACAGGGCCGCTCATCACCCCCTTAGAGGCTCTGACGCCTTAAGCAGCTGCCTAGTTCGCCTATATGATAGAGTCAGCCCTTCAGCCTAGTTAAGCCTAGTTTGTATGGTTTTATATGAGCATGAATGGGTTACTTGAAGGCTCAAGGCAAAATAATATTCAGCTAGTCAATGGTTTCTCTTAAGCTTTTGTGCTTGGAAGCTCATTCAAAATTACCTGCTCATAAAAAGAGGTTTTTAAATTAAAATTCAAAATGTCAATTGTTAGGCTATTAACATTTTCAAAAGACATGTTAACACGTTACATTCTGAAAAATTTCTTCTGGGTCTCTACAACTGGTTTTGTACTTGTGAAGAGCTATTACTCAATGGGATTTATTTCTTTGCGGCCCTCTTTTTCACCCTACAACACATGATAACCCTATTTCCACTGACCCTGTTTCCCCCCCCCCTGTTCCCCCCTGTTTTTTTAACCCTGTTTCCTATTTAAACATATGTAAAATGATAATTGGTAACACAGTTAGAAAAAATTTTAAGGAAAATCACTGTTTATTGATTGGGGTAGGCTTTTGAATAATGAATAAACCACGTCTCACACAGTTCGATGGCTTGGACAGACCTTTCTGTTCAGTCTGTCTCGTTTCATTACTGTATTCTACTGCAAGCTATTAAACAAAACCAGAGGTCAAGCTCTTGGTCAACTTTGAGCCAGTTTTGCTTCCATTAAATAATCTTATAACAATAGTTTGGCGCATGTCAGCCCTATTTCACTATAGCAGCTGTGGTGTCGATTAAATTATTATCATTTAGGCCATTAGAGTTTGTTACAGCATGTTCAAGAGTGTTAGTATAGTGAGCTATAAACTAAAACCGAGTAATTTTGCATTTATGGATAAATAATAAAGTAGGCTAACAAATGACCTCGTACCAAACTTTATTTCGTGACTTGAATGAAAACTAAACAGCGATAGCTTAACGGCAGAGATGTGTCTGTAGGATGGTTTTGATTATCTCTTGAGATATAAGTACCAAGTACCTCCCTTGCGCTGAAAAAGAATGGAAGTGGATTAAAGTAAATTTGTGTTTGCTTAAAAGATGAGTGTAGGAAATTCATTGTTGGTGATGGTGATTTTATATTTTGATTAGGATTTTTGCGGACATTTGCCATCACTGATTAGTAAAAAACAAGTTTCACGACGTTTCGGGATCTGGAATCTGATCCCGTCTTCAGGTGGAAGAAAACCTAGAACATAACAAGATTAGTAACACATAGCCAGGAAAACCTGGACAAAAACACAGCTAAAACAGAGAACTGTAAAAGCAGTCACGAAAACACTAGCTGAAAAGAAACACAATAACACAAAATAACACAGGAATCACAAGTATCAAGAATCACCAGACAGGAGAGAGCACGTCCACACCCAATTAGAGCTGAGCTGAGACTGGTGGGAGGAAAGCAAATGGCGGCGGCAACGGAAATGGCGGCGGACACGGCCAACCAAATCACGGCGCGCTACCGGTGGCAAAAACCTGAAACAGAGACATGTGATATGCAAATTCCGTGTGTCTGTTTGTGTTTTTTAGTTAATTTTTAACCTGATTTTGCCCCTTGGCCTTGCTACGGGTTAACATGTTGTGAGAATTTTGAACAGAATTGTTAGTAATTACCCTATTTGCTGACACTTTATTTTCCCTGTCTTTCAATTCTTTGTTTAATATTGGTAGCCATACTGGCCTTATTTCAAGTGAAGATTGACTGATTGGTTGGTCTGCTAGTTTTATGTATGAAGCTTCAATTAGTTTTCTTTTGAAAAAATGAGGTTCGCGGTGTACTATTTTTGCTTCGTCAAAATTCATCTGGTGATTTTCAGACCAGCAGTGTTGAGCAATTTTTGATTTATCCACTAAGCCCTTCCTCGTGTTATCTTTGTGTTCTTTGATTCTAACATTTAAAGGTCTTTTTGTCTCGCCATAATACGACCTAGAGCAACTATTGCAGTTTATTCTGTAAACACAGTTTTTTGATTCCTGAGTGCCATTTTTTGGTTTGGTTTTTACGAGACATTGCCTAAGAGTGTTTTGTGTCCTAAACGCGGTTCTAACTTTGAGCAACTCTTCTAATTTTTTCCGATAATCCCGGCACATAAGGGATTGACATAGGAACGAATTTTTCAGTGTTTTCTGACTCATTCTGTTTAGCCCTACGGTTTTTGCACTTTCTTATTACGGAAAGGAGGGTATCCGTTCTTAGCCAAATCTTGCTCTACTTTTTTGATTTCCTGATTTAATCCATCTTGATTTGAGCAAATGCTCTTTGCTCTGTCAAATAATGAGTAAGCTACCCCTTCTTTGACAGATTTTTGATGGTTTGATTGAAAATTTAAGTACTGCCCTGTGTGTGTCTTTTTTCTGAAAACAGTTGTCCTAAGCGTGTCCCTATCCTTTTCTACGCACACATCCAAAAATGCTAGTTTGTTTTGGACTTCCTCTTCCATTGTTAGGCGGATGGAAGGAGAAATACTGTTAAGATGCCCTAAAAAGTCTTTTAGTTCATAGTTTCCATGCGGAAATACCACGAAGGTGTCATCGACGTACCTCCACCAAATTTCGGTTTGAGTTGAGCCAAAGACAAAGCCTTTTGCTCAAACTCCTCCATAAAGATATTAGCAAAGATAGGCGACAATATCGACCCCATGGCCATCCCCTCATCTTCACGGTATAATTTACCCTCTAGTCCAAAATAGTTACATTGAGTGCATAATTCAAGCAGTACCATAATGACATTAACAGGAAGTTTAGTACGTTCAGTTAAACTTTTATCTTTTTCGAGTCGAGACTCGATTATTTTTAAGGTTTCAGGAGCTGGGACATTCGTGAACAGACTTTCAACATCAAAACTAACCAGCTTATCCGTCACAGCCAGCACTTTTGCCAGCCAGCCGTCCTTTGACTTTTCAACGAAGTCTTAAGACTTTTTTATGTACGAGTCAGTTTTTCCTACCAATGGTTTCAGGATGTCCAGGAGGACTTTAGACAGTTCCCTACACGGTGAGTCGCGAGAACTAATTATAGGCCTAAGAGGTACATCAGTTTTATGAATTTTAGGTAACCCATACATGTGTGGGATTTTCGAGTGATGCGGTGTTAAACGAGTTCTTTGTTTATCAGAAAAAAACTGTTTATGCTTCCTAAGAGTGCTTGCAACTTTACGCTAGAAACTTTCTGTAGGATCTTTATTTAGTTCAGTATATTTACCAGCCTGGAGAGTTTCCAATATTTTCTCTTTATATGTTACTGTGTCCAAGACAACAGTAGCGTTTCCTTTATCCGCGGGCAATATTTTGATAGTATCATCTTTCCCAAGGATAGATACTGCCTTGATTTCCTCTTTCTTTAGGTTGGGCTTTGGGACAGGAATTTTATTCAGTAAGATGCTGGCCTCGCACCGAAACTGATCCCCCTGAGTCTCAGGGAGCTGAGACACAGCGGACTCAATCCCCGTAACAAAGTCAAGCGCCCTCACTGATTTAGGCACAACCGAAAAGTTCAGCCCTTTAGACAAAACGGAAATTTCATTTGAATTTAAATTTCGTGAAGAAAGATTCACAACCTGATTATTTGCATCATTAATCTCTTATCATTTTGAGAGTTATTACTAATTTCGACAGGTCTATAGTTAGGCCTATAATTAGTTCTCGCGACTCACCGTGTAGGGAACTGTCTAAAGTCCTCCTGGACATCCTGAAACCATTGGTAGGAAAAACTGACTCGTACATAAAAAATTCTTAAGACTTCGTTGACAAGTCAAAGGACATAGTGCTGGCTGAGACGGATAAGCTGGTTAGTTTTGATGTTGAAAGTCTGTTCACGAATGTCCCAGCTCCTGAAACCTTAAAAATAATCGAGTCTCGACTCGAAAAAGATAAAAGTTTAACTGAACGTACTAAACTTTCTGTTAATGTCATTATGGTACTGCTTGAATTATGCACTCAATGTAACTATTTTGAACTAGAGGGTAAATTATACCGTCAAGATGAGGGGATGGCCATGGGGTCGCCATTGTCGCCTATCTTTGCTAATATCTTTATGGAGGAGTTTGAGCAAAAGGCTTTGTCTTTGGCTCAACTCAAACCGAAATTTGGTGGAGGTACGTCGATGACACCTTCGTGGTATTTCCGCATGGAAACTTACTTGGTACTTGGTACTTTGTGAGTCATCCAATTGGTCGCAGGCGACGTTGGATCCGTCAAGCTGATCCCAAGAGGGACACAGGTTATGTTGGACATGGTATGTTGGTTGGGCCAAGCAGTTAGGCTAGATGGTCAGGATATTTGGTTGCTTGCAAAAGTCATAGAATTCTTGAAGAGAATAAAAAGTTTGGCTTAATAAAAATGATTTTAACGCACTTTTAAACTTTAACAAATTAGTTTCATTTCTTAAGCTAGTTGGGAGTTTTTGAAATATTTTTTTACCTATATATGAGGGTTTTTTCTCAAAAATTGTAAGTCTATGTTGTTCAGAAAAGAGGTTCTTAAATCTAGTGTTATGTGAATGGTTTCTGAATGAATTGGAATTATCTAGGCTATTTGACTTTATGTAAATTGAAATTTCTAAAATGAATAGGCTAGTTACAGTTAAAATACCAAAGTTCTTAAAGTATTCTCTGCAAGAGGTTAGAGGATGTAGCCTAAATATACACCGGATGGCTTTTTTTTGCTAGATAAGAATTCTCTTCAGGTTTGACTCGCAAGCCCCCCACAAGATCACTGAGTAGGAGATGTAGGACTCGAATAAGCAGTGGTAAACAGATTTCATGAGTTGAAGGTTTTGGTGAAGTTGCACAGGACAAACATGCCTTTTGCTAACTTACTTTCAATTTTGGCCAACTGCTCATTCCAGTCCAGGGCATCGTCCAATCTCACCCCCAGAAAATCAACTGAATTTGCAATTTCAAGCTCCGTTTCCCCAATGAGGAGATTCGGAGTTCTTGAGAACTTTGAGTTCCTTTTTTGATGAGTCTGAATACAGACAAAATTGGCTTTATCTGCATTCAGTCTCAGTTTGTTTTCTTGGAAAAATTGGGCCAGACAATTTACTTTTTCGAAAGTGTCGACCTCTAGGTCATCACACTTTTTGTGTTTGGTGACAAGAGTCGTGTCATCGGCAAACACAAATATGTTGTTTTCTGGGACTGCCTTTTTAATGTCATTAATGTATATTAAGAAAAGCAAGGGGCCCATGATTGATCCTTGCGGAACTCCGCTTGTGATCAATCATTCTTGTGACAGGACGGACTTGACTTTAAACTTCGTCTCAAATTCAATTTCTGTCACTTGGTATCGGCCACTCATGTATGAAATGATCCATTCAAGAGCAGCATCTTTAATACCAAGGGCAGAGAGTTTTTGAAAAAGTATGGCTGCATCGACGCAATCAAAGGCCTTGCTGAGATCTGCAAACGTTCCGATTACATACTCGCCAGCCTCCATCGCGTCGATACAGTCATTCAGGAAATCAATTAATGCCAATTTTGTTGATTTGGATTTTCTGAAGCCATATTGCCTCCCACACAGTAGATTGTTAGTCTCTAGGTAGGAGGCAAGCTGGTCACAGATTACTTTCTCAATAAATTTGGAAACTGTTGGCAACAGTGAGATTGGTCGGTAATTCCCCATCTCCCCCTCATCCCCCTTTTTGAAGATAGGCCGGACCCTGGCCACCTTACACCCCTCAGGAAAAGTCCTGGACGAGATAGAGACGTTTATAAAGCGGGCAATCGGTTTAATTACCTCAGTCTCACATGCTTTAAAGATTTTCATGCACAGATCATCCAGTCCAGCAGAAGTTTTAGGTTTAAATTTTTTAAAGATCTTCCTTAATGCCTCATCTGTTATTGGCTCAAAGTTTTTAAATTCATAATCAGTTACACTATCTCCTCTGTCTATTGTTTGTATATTACTATCTTCATTCAGTCTTCCTGCTATATTTATGAAATAGTTATTCATGAGTTCACTGATTTCTCTTGGATTCTTTATTGTTTTCCCATTAACATTTAGTGACATGTTTGTGCCCTTACTTTTTGTTTCATTTCGATAGTCATTTATTACTCTCCAGCTTTCTTTTGATTTATTATCAGCATCGTTAATTCTTTTGTTGTACCATTCAGATTTTTCATTCTTTATTGCTAGTCTGTAAGATTCAAGAGCATGTTTATAACTATTTTTATTTACAAGTGATTTATCATTCTTCCATTTATTAAACTTCTCTATCATGACTGTTTTCAGATGTAGTATATTTTGAGAGATCCACAGTATTTTATTCTGCTTATTTATTTTAATCTCTTTTTCAGGACAGGCTATGTCAAAATGATATTTTATGGTATCAATAAATATATTATACATTCTGTTTATGTCAGTCTCTGCATAAAATTCATGCCAGTTTTCTTGACCTAACCTAACCTTGAGCTCTTCAATATTATCTTTTTTTAGGCATCTGATGATTTTTTTCTTGAAATGAGACTTATTGATATTAATGGCTTTGGTTTCGAGGCATATTGCTAAGTGATCTGATATGTGTGGTTCTATAGTGGAGCTTTTGTAATTATTGAAGTTTACAATAAAATTGTCGATACAAGTAGCAGAGGTTTCAGTTATTCTGGTGGGCATGTTAATTGCTGTTTTAAGTCCAAAGCTGTTCAGTAAATTTACAAAGGAATCAATATTATTGTCTTTTTTTAACATGTCAATATTTATGTCTCCTCCTATTAATAGAGATGTATTTTTTAACTCAGGTTTGATGTGTGTGAGGTACTGGTTGAATTTGTCAAGAAAAGTATCTAAATTGCCATCTGGACATCTATACAGAGCTGATATTAAGAATTTTTTATTATCTAACTTAAAGCTATAGTCACAGAGTTCAAAGATTTTTTCTTCGGAAAGTGAGCTGGAAAGCTTTAATGTCTTTGGAGTTGTTACGAGTAAATCATTTCTTACCAAAATAGCAGAGCCTCCCAATCTAATTGTTTCCCTTGAGAAATAACTAACTAGACTATAGTTATGAATCGTTAAGGAGTTTATGTTGTCATTATTTAAGCCATGTTCGGTAATCAGAAAAATGTCAGGATTCTCTTCATTAAGAAATATTTCTATTTAGCCTACTTTTTCAGTAATACTTCTGACATTTAGATGGATGATCTTAATATTATTTTTATCTTGGTTTCTTACTGAATTTGTTCTATTTGTTTGAAGTTTCCTCCCTAAGTTACATTTGGTCTTACTGGCTGATTCTGGTTTTTTTGACGGTTTGTTTTGAGAGAAATAAAAAAGTTAGATATAAGGTCGCAAAGTACATCTTTGCCCTTCCAGTTGAGGTGTAGCCCATGTCTGGTAAAGCAGCTTCTGTCGATGATTGAGTTTATATTAAGAAATGACCATTTGTGTTTGCTGCAAGCTGCTTTGATTATTTTATTTTGTTCCCTAATGAGCTCATTTTCATTTGGTTTGTCATGCCTCAGCGGTGTCTCTACCCAGAGGACATTCCGAGGAGTGGCAGCCAGGTTATCCAACCTATTCCCCAACCCACCAATTGAATCCCGAGTGATTTTGTTTGTCCCCCCAACCATGACCAAAAACCTCCCCCCTTCCTCACCCTCCGCCCTATCAATCAATTCTGAGAGGGGTGCCCCCGGCAAGACATACGACCCCACATCCCAATTTTTCAATCTTTCACCCAGGCCACGCCCACAGTCTCTGCCGTGACTATCACCCACAAGCGTCATTTTATGCTTGAATACCCTTTGACCATGCTTAAAAGCATTTGATGAGATTTCACGCCCACGTTCCGATTTCCCATTCCGAGGATTGGCCCTCTTACGATGCGACCCAAGAGGGGGGAAGTCAGCAAGATTGAGTCCCCTCTCCCTCTCCACTGTCTCGTCCGCCAGCACTTCAAACGAGTTTGAAGTGCGGGGGCAGCCAGCACTCTCTACTCCCTCCCTACTCTTGTTCAGCCTACCCGGTCCCCTCCTTTTCCCAGCAACGATCCAGGCTGCATCCTTAGCAACTACCTCATTAGCTATTTGTTTCGAGAGCTGTTCTACCTTATCATTTAGTTGTAAAATTAAAGTCTCTTTTACACCTAGTTCATCTTGGAGCTTCATGCATTTCCCTTCAAGTTCTGTGTTTGTTTGCTCGAGAGATTCAAGCTGAGATTTTAGATTTTTTGACTCTTCCCAATGTTTTTTACCTAAAGCTATACAAAAGGGACAAGCCCATTCATCGTTTTTCCCTATATGATTGAAAAGGGTCTTTTTTAGCCTACTACATTTTCTATCACTGTGATACCATTTTTCGCATATATCACACATGATCGAGGGAGAAACATCATCATTGATCAATTTGCGGCAGCAGTTACAAGTATGTTGAGAAGTTATAGTCATAATGAGGCAGTTGCAGCTTAAAATCTAACATAAAAGAAATCTTAACCTAATTACGAAAGGCATACAATAAACAGTGCACAGGGTCAAAAGTATTACTTGGGCCCAGAAATACAAGAGATTAAAATTCCTACCTAACATACACAACCATCATATTACCTAACCCAGCACAATAAGTTGATTTTAAAATATGTCAAAATGAGCTTGCACTTACCTAGCCTATCACAGTAAAGTTGATTTAAAAATATATCAAAAATGAGCCTTCATGAAACTATGAACTAAAAGACTTTTTAGGGCATCTTAACAGTATTTCTCCTTCCATCCGCCTAACAATGGAAGAGGAAGTCCAAAACAAACTAGCACTTTTGGATGTGTGCGTAGAAAAGGATAGGGACACGCTTAGGACAACTGTTTTCAGAAAAAAGACACACACAGGGCAGTACTTAAATTTTCAATCAAACCATCAAAAATCTGTCAAAGAAGGGGTAGCTTACTCATTATTTGACAGAGCAAAGAGCATTTGCTCAAATCAAGATGGATTAAATCAGGAAATCAAAAAAGTAGAGCAAGATTTGGCTAAGAACGGATACCCTCCTTTCCGTAATAAGAAAGTGCAAAAACCGTAGGGCTAAACAGAATGAGTCAGAAAACACTGAAAAATTCGTTCCTATGTCAATCCCTTATGTGCCGGGATTATCGGAAAAAATTAGAAGAGTTGCTCAAAGTTAGAACCGCGTTTAGGACACAAAACACTCTTAGGCAATGTCTCGTAAAAACCAAACCAAAAAATGGCACTCAGGAATCAAAAAACTGTGTTTACAGAATAAACTGCAATAGTTGCTCTAGGTCGTATTATGGCGAGACAAAAAGACCTTTAAATGTTAGAATCAAAGAACACAAAGATAACACGAGGAAGGGCTTAGTGGATAAATCAAAAATTGCTCAACACTGCTGGTCTGAAAATCACCAGATGAATTTTGACGAAGCAAAAATAGTACACCGCGAACCTCATTTTTTCAAAAGAAAACTAATTGAAGCTTCATACATAAAACTAGCAGACCAACCAATCAGTCAATCTTCACTTGAAATAAGGCCAGTATGGCTACCAATATTAAACAAAGAATTGAAAGACAGGGAAAATAAAGTGTCAGCAAATAGGGTAATTACTAACAATTCTGTTCAAAATTCTCACAACATGTTAACCCGTAGCAAGGCCAAGGGGCAAAATCAGGTTAAAAATTAACTAAAAAACACAAACAGACACACGGAATTTGCATATCACATGTCTCTGTTTCAGGTTTTCGCCACCGGTAGCGCGCCGTGATTTGGTTGGCCGTGTCCGCCGCCATTTCCGTTGCCGCCGCCATTTGCTTTCCTCCCACCAGTCTCAGCTCAGCTCTGGTTGGGTGTGGACGTGCTCTCTCCTGTCTGGTGATTCTTGATACTTGTGATTCCTGTGTTATTTTGTGTTATTGTTTTTCTTTTCAGCTAGTGTTTTCGTGACTGCTTTTACAGTTCTCTGTTTTAGCTGTGTTTTTGTCCAGGTTTTCCTGGCTATGTGTTACTAATCTTGTTATGTTCTAGGTTTTCTTCCACCTGAAGACGGGATCAGATTCCAGATCCCGAAACGTCGTGAAACTTGTTTTTTACTAATCAGTGATGGCAAATGTCCGCAAAAATCCTAATAAAAAAAATAAAAAAATGAGTGTAGGATCGTTCATAGCCTATCAGATTAGAGAATATTTCATGTCACCAAAGCCAGAAATCATTTCTAGGAAAAAGCAAATTTTCCTTCCATTAGATTCTGGGTGGTGACTGTAAATGAATACTAAATGATATTTAAGAATAACACATTGTTATTTTGTTCCTCTGATTTGTTGTTTTTAGTGGAAAAACATTTATTCCACTATTTCCTGTTCCTGTTAAACCACACACTGTTAAAAAATGGATTGAACAAAACACCAGTTTTTAATTTAAACAGTGCAAAGGCCAAATAGGAAACATTTTGAATGACTTTTATATGTGATTCGTGGCCCTCTACCTATGTGTTTTAATACTATAGGGGAGAGTGGGGCAGGTCCATACAAAATCACATCTATCAACTTTAAGTATTTTTAGCTCCCTTATTTCCAAACAAAGTGTTCTGAAATTTTATTTTAATATTGCATGTCATCTAACCACTATCATGAAGGTTTTTAAATTAATTTATCTCTCATATAAATGAACAAAATATTTTTTTTACCAAAACACTGCACTTTGTATGAAACTACGCCAAATTGGGGCAGTTTCATACTTCATTGGGGTAGATTCATACAAAGGAAAAATCATGAAACAAATAGCATTAAAACTGATGTTTGTTGTTTTAAGCTGTTCAAAAACTTAATACTAATGATAACTAGGCCTTAAAATAGGGTTACACAATGTTACTTATTAAAATATTAACAGAAAAATAGAGCTGTATGAAGTCTTGCTCCAAAATGCAAGTTTTGGTATAATTTTTTGCAAATCAACAGCCCTAAAACTTACTATTAATGAAAGTTAGACATTAAATTAACTATGAAAACATTTTCATCTGCGTAAGCTCTATTTGTTAATTTCCTGTAATATCTCGCAATTTGTCACCATAAAGAAATGAAAAAAAATTAATTTTTGAGTTTAACTGTAGGCTGATACTTTAATTAAGTATTTTTATGATATTTTTACAAAGATAAATTATTCAACATTGATAAATAGTAAAGACAAATAATGTATGAAACTGCCCCGTTTCAATGAATGAAGGTGCCCCAAGTGTGGTTATGTTATAAATCACCATATAACTTTTTTATAAGTTAGAATTTGAGATCTAAATTTAGTGTATATGTAGTCCAAAACATTGAGCTGTCTAATAATGCATAAATAACAGCGAAAACATTTAAAAAAATTACATTTACCTCCCTTTTCCCAGATAGTCATAAAAAACGTTTTCTTGGATTCCAGTAAATGTTAAATAACTCTCAATCGAAATACACTGCAGAATTGAAACTTTTATAGGAAGTAGTTTATGATGAGGCCTATAGGTGGTATGAATGATTTGTTTCCTGCTCTTCTGTTAGGCGGGGAATTGAGACCGTATTAAAGTGCCCCTGTATGAAACTGCCCCACTCTCCCCTAGTAGTAAATAAAAAACTATAGGGCCTAATAATCATAATTTCTCCCCCCATCTCCTGGAATAGTAATAAGAAATTCCAATAAGCTTCCTAGATCTGGCCATATACTCCTATATTAAAATCAAGTAATTAGTGTTCTTTGCCTCATAAACGGTTTGATAATACCATATGAACCGTTACTAAACATTTCGGCTTATCTGAATATGTGTAATTGGCTGTTTGTGATGTAATATTTGTGGCCATGGCAGTGTTTATTGATTTTTGATAGCTCAGTGGCTAATTTATGACACTTATGTTAGAGTTTGGTGTTGTATTAATCTTATTAATGTATTTCCAGAAAACAAATTCCAAGCAAGTTAAAGATGGTACCGGTAACTCTAACCCGAGTTATCTAAGAGAGTCATTTATACTGGAAAAGAAACCTTTTCTGAGTTTCAATGGGAAAATAAGATACTCAAACAAAATTGGAGACTGTGGATGCGTGTGCGAAGCCATATTGTAAGTAAAGGTTATCTCAATAATTATTTTAAAATAAAAACCTAGAAGTAGTGCTATAGTCTACTTTTAGCCTTCAATGAATGCAAGGTCTGCAATACCTCATTTGCATGATACAGATAAATCATGACTTCAGTACTACCCTGTTATGATGTCCAAACTAGGTACCAATGAAAAAGTAAAGCTCTAATTGGGTGTAGCCCGTAATTTTTTTAGAGTAACCCTGTAAGTTACTTTAAACAACTTTGTACTCTCTCTGTACTGTATGTTGTATTATCTATCCGTTGATTAATATTTTATTGTGAACACTACACTGCTTAGCTAGTCACAGTGACGGATCTACACTTATTGTCGCCCGGGGCAAAATCGGAGTTTGCCCCCCCCCCCCCCCCGGCACCAAACACAAGAAATATATTATATTTTAATGCGTCTTTGATTTAGTGGATAAAGTTGCCAGCCGCTGTAAAACAAAAGCAAGGTGTCTACCAGATTACACATATGAAATTTCCGATATTTTTTCTGACCTTTCCCGACTATTTCAAAACAATTCTCGACCAGTGAAGTCGGCCATGTCTCCTCCTAAAACGAGTACCTGAGCCCAGTCCATAATAATAAAGCAGTATAATTTTTAAAAAAGACATACCGGTAAGCATTTTATTGCAGTAAGTAAAATGCAGTATTATTTGACGCCCGCAATGTGACCGAGAGATTTAACGGCCGAGATATGTCCAACATATTTAACGGCCGCAATGGGACCAAGAGATTTGCTGGTCACGGAAACACATCGATTTTCCAGCCGCACTATGACCGAGAGATTTGCTGGCCGTGGTATAAGTTTTACGCCCGCAATTTTTCAGCCGCGATGTGACCGCGAGGTGTAACGAAAATGAAAAGGACGATCATTTTAGTTTCAATGCGACAGATGTTTGCCAGCCGTGGTCTAAACGACAAATTTTTCGGCCGCAATGTGGTCAATAAATATGGCGACCTCAAAATAGCGAAATACTTGTCGGCAGTGAAACAACAAAGAAATATGCCTGCCAGCAACGACTGATTATCTGGACAAGATATGGCCAATAGATGTGAAAAGAGCGAGACTATCTTTCGTCCACAATATGACCAAGAGATCTGCTGGCCGCAAAATAAGCAGGGGATTTTCCGGCCAAGAAATGAGCGAGCGAACTTTCGGCCGCGGGACGATGGCTTTCTTACGATTCTTACCATCAAACAACGAGAAATGTGACGGCCATGAAAACAGAGAGAGAATTAACGACCGCGACGCGACAGAGATTTTCCGGCAGTGATGCTATTGAGAGATCTGCCTACCGCGAAACGAAACATTTTACTTTAAATTAAATCATTTCACTTTTTACTTAACCGGAGCCAGTCATTTGGGGCGCTGCTGGCGCCCCCTTCTGGCCGGCGCCCGGGGCAGGCGCCTCCGCTGCCCCCCCCCCCCTAGATCCGCCACTGGCTAGTCACCTCTTAACAATTCATCGATTTTCATCCAGTGTAGGCAAATTGTTTGGTTCCATGAAGTGGTTAAGTGTGGGCCGTATTGGCTTCATTAACGTATATATTTTTTTAACAACCCAAAAAGGAGACTCAACACTATTTTAGACTTTGAATTCATTTATTTATGTATTATTCCAATGGCAATACCCCAATTTACATTTGAATTAGGGTACCGGTACTTACAAACATCATTAATTAGAGTCATATTATCTTGGTTTAGACCGTTGAATTTAGCTATAAAAGAAATAATTTACCATTTTGAATCTTGCTCTATTTGTCCTTTGTTTACAGTACCGAGATACTTAGAGTGGTTCGTTATCTCAATGTTTAGCTCATGGGACTAAAATAAAATTGTTTAGCTTGCTTATTTCTCAATATTACTTAATGAACCTTATTATCCATCCAATCAAAATATTCCAAATTATAGCTTAAAATCTCCTATTTTTATATTTCTGTGGCAGCAAATGTGCATACTCACTCTCCATGTTATCCTTATGGACAATAATTTGGCATGATTATTGACAGGACACGTTGTTTTGACTTGATGTAAAGCTGTGTCTAAATTATTCAACTTTAGACAAACTTTTATGTGGGACAGACTGGAAGAACCTTCACCCAACGGTACAAGGAACATCGCCCTGACCCCAAAGTAAATAAATTAAAATAAACTGTAGGTCAACATTTAATAGATTAACCACACTGTAGACCATATCAACAATAGCCTGGAAATTTTACATATTTGAAAAACAAATTAGACCCTCAAGAACAATTTGAAATGTACGGAATGACAGTGAAAAAAGGAAAACATTTAATATGTTCACTGTGTTACGGGTAATAGGTTACTTGTGTCGCTCATTCCATGTGTGTAGCCACCAAAATTAATGAGCATTCCTTGCATCTGTGTTTTGCATATCCTGGTTATTTTTTATGAGATCGGGATAGAACTTCTTCCCCTGAATTAGTTATTTTTTAAAGAATAAAACTTCATTTATACTTTTGAGCAAGTAACCAGTGACTCATGCTGCACTGTGGTTCTTTAGTTTGCACTGATTTGCAAAAAAAATATAATTAAAAACAGTTTAAATACTAATTTTTTTGCAAATGAAATATAATCCTACTCAGTATGCAGAGTAGGACACTGAATCACAGGTTCTTCGTGATAACATCAGAAGCTAATTGAGCTGCAAAATGATGAACATGGTTGTCACAGTTCCTGCTGTAAGGTGGCACTGTGAGAGGTGGCTCCTAGAGCAGTCCACCGCTTCTTACAGCTGAGATATCATCTGTAAACTGTCAGCTGCACAACAAGTAACTGGTTACCCATACTGATACTGATACTGACTATACCGGGGAAAAATTGCACTGTGACCAGAAAGATCTATTGTACCCCCGCTTCTAGCTCATTTAAAGCACCTCATCAAGCTTAATCTCCTTGACAAAGCAAATAAGCTGATTGGTTTTTATGGGGCAAATCCCCAACGTCAATCTTGTACTTTCCGAAACACTTGGCTCTTTGTCGTCCAACTGCATCACATTCTACTTGTAGATGTGTTGGGGTTTCCTCTTTATCCTGGCAGAATCTGCAGTCACTTTCCCCTATTATTATCATTTTCCTCAGATGTCTCTTAAGCCTACAATGACCAGTGAGGAATTCTGTATCCCCAAGTCCTTCTTGTTGAGTCTAATCATGGCCTCTGATCTCCTATGGATGAAGCTGCCGAGTAGTTCCTTGGCCTGCCTGCAGCCAGGAAGAGCTTTCCACCTTTGTGTTCTTTTAATCTCCTCCTCCTTATAAAGTTCTCTTTTAAAGAAGGCATCGCCCAGTCCACAGCCTGGTTCCGGGCCAGTGAGAGTAGCTGCCCCTTCTCTCGCTAGCATGTCTGCCTTTTCATTCCCTTCAATCCCCTCATGCCCAGGCACCCAGAGGAGAGATACTCTGTTTAGTCTTCCTAACATATTTAGACCTTGTCTACAGCTCCACACCATCCTAGAGCTGATAATCGGGGAATTCAGCGCCTTGATGGCTTCTTGGCTGTCTGATAGGATTGCTATATCCCTCTTCTTGTAACCCAACCTAAGGTTGAATAGTACACATCTCTCGATGGCATTAATTTCTGCTTGGACGATACTAGGGTATGTTCCCATGGGCTCGGAGTATCTGGTTCTCTTTGACCCATCAGTGTACCATTTGATGGTATGACTTTTCAGTGGATATTCCGATTCTCCTTTCCAGTTTCGCTTATTGCTTAGTCCAACATCAAAGTTAATCTCAAAGTTGTACTTTCTGATCATAGTCCCTCGGGAGGTTCAGTAACTCTTGCAGTCCTTGCAGGAGAAAATCTCCACAGGATCTGGAGTTGATTTCCATGCATATTTTCTGCATTCTCAACAGACCCTCTTTTGCCACCCTCTGCACAACAAGGTGTAGAGGTGAAAGGTCCAGGATTACTTCTAGAGCCGCTGTGGGGCAAGATCTCATAGCCCCCGTAATGATGACACAGGCCATCCTCTGTACCTTCTCTAGAGGTTTCTTGCCACTCTCAAGCTCAGTTTTACTTGCCCAAGCTACAGCCCCATACGTGAGGATTGGCCTTACAATCATGATGTACATCCACCTCAATATTTGTGGGTTACAACCCCATCTCTTCCCTGCATAGGATCTGCAGGTCATTAAGGCAGTTGTAGCCTTTTTTGTCACTACTTCCAAATTCCACAAAAGTTTCTTTCTAGTGTTACACCTAGATACTTCACCTCTTCTTTCCATTCAACCTGCACCCCACCAAACTTAATGGGTTTCAATCTGCCCAAATTCCTTTTCCGTGTGAAGGGTACTAGGGAGTTTTTTGCCGGATTAACCGACAGCCCTACAGTCTCATGCCATCTTAATGTAAGATTCAGACCCCTCTGAATCAAATCACAGAGAGTCTCCTCAAACTTTCCTTTTGCAATGGTGACAATGTCATCCGCATAACCAATGCAATAGAGGCCTTCCTCGGTTAGAAGCCCAGGGAGCTCGTCCACAACTTGGCTCCATAGAAGCGGGGACAGAACCCCGCCCTGAGGGCAGCCTCTTTCTGTGCTCATTTGCAGCTTGCTCTCACCAAAGTGGGCCTCTACAATTCTTGTTAATAATATGCTTCTGATCCATCTGATGGTGGTTCCATCCACTCCTCTCCTCTGCAACACCTGTGTCATGGCCACATGTGATGTGTTGTCAAAAGCTCGTCAAAAGCTCCTGCTATGTCAAGGAACACACAATGCAGTTTCTTTTCTATCCAGGGAATTCCTGATCATAAAAAAAACCTGACCTGACCTTAAAAACCGTGAAAGAGCCGTGAATTTTAAAATTCAGTTTGAGTGGGAACCCTGCAGCAGCATGCTTTCAGTGTCTTCACCACTGAAGTTATCAGGGGTGCGATATTTAGGTTAGAGATGTCAAGGTCCTCGCCCCGTTCCTTCTCTTCCTCCTTGCTTTCCTTCTGTTTCGGGCCCTCTCCAGATGCAAGCTCTGGCTCCTTCTCTTTCTCGGCCCCCTTCTGCATACCATGAACTGGGATTTTGCTAAATCTATAGAAGATTTGGCAGCCGTCCTTCTTGATCTTCTCAAATGATTGCTCATCAATCCCAATACTAAGGAGTTTACCCACTCCTTCAATTATGCTCCTCTGGACCCTCCACAATTGGGTACAAAGCCCCGTGTTTTGAGTCTCCACAAGAGAGAGTATAAAACTTGTATCTCTTTTGGCACTTCTCGTGAAGAAGATGGTGACATTATGTGCCCTGGGTACTTCACCCCCTAGGCACCCCATCAGTTCCGGTCCCTTCCAGTTTTTCAGCTGAGATGCTCTCAGTTTTACCCATTCTGCAGTTTCCTGATTCCTGCAGTCAACAATCAGGTAGCCCGGTCTGAAGTGGATCCCTCCAAACTGTATCTTGCAGGGTGCACCCCCGCCTATCTCATCGATAATTGATTCTTCAACCTCTGACAGCTAGTCCTCACTGAGCATTTTCTCAGGATATTCCTTGGCGATAATTGCGACCTTGATGAGTTTGGTGGCTTCTGCGTAGGTGGTGACATGCCCACTTGTAGTTGCGGCGGTACCACCCGCCGTTTCCACTCTCACCTCGGTCCTCACCTTTTTCTTTTTAACCTCTTGAATCCCGAGTAATTGAGGTAATGCTACTGATCTCAACCTGGGTATTTTTTGCCATTTTGCATGCTTATTTAAAAAAATTGTAACATATTGAAAAACTTAGTTAACATACATAAAATATACTTTTTTGTGATCAGAATAATCTACAGAATATTTAAATTACAAAAAAATGTAAAAACTATACCATCACTTATCGGCAAATCTGGTCTCGAGGTAATGTAAACATCATCCACTTTTGGGCGAGGCACTAAATGTCCGTCACCACACTAATTATCTTCATCATAATCGTCGTTATAATTAACCACAGATATTTCACTTAACCTATCATTGTCTAAATATTCATTAATTTCTAAGAAGATGCGACATTCCAGCACGGTTATCCATTGTTTACAGGCAAACTGCGCCATTGCAACACTCACGTAGCATAAACAAAACATCATCTGTTTTCTAAACACCGTTGGAGTGATGCTCGGAAATCTAGAGTAAAACAAAATATACCACGAGAATCGGCGTTTCTTCCCGATTAGAATGGTACCAGACAAGGCATATTATTCTTCTTCCAGCTGTCATAGTTAGTGCGGCAAATTCAAACTGCACACGGCCGCACATATGCGCCCGTGGGCTACCGGCGGGGCTACCGCGTGGAAGCAAATATGCGCCCATGGGATTCAAGAGGTTAACTACCTCTTTTTGAGGAGGAGTAATCTCCTGATTTCCTCGTTTAAGAGGGGCAGATGGAAGTTCATACTGTACCTTCCTATCTACTGCTTTTCTCCTTGCTTCATCAGGTTCAAAGCCCTGTTCCAAGAATCGGAGGTACCAGCGGGTGCCTGCCCCGCTCAACCCAATCCTTCTTGGATCATCCTTACCTCCAGGCTGGCCTGTTCCGGTAGTGTTCTTGGTCGTCTGGATCGGGGTCTAAAGTTCCCCCTTCCACGTCTTGCGGTTACATCCCGCTGATGCAGTTGATCCTGCTGTTGTTGTTGTTGGTTGTTTTGTGGTTTGCTGTTGTCATCCATCTTGGTCCCACGAGAAGCTAGGGATCTAACGGTCGACCCGGACAGAGCCCCGCATGCCCGGGCAAAGCTGCTTACTGCAGGATGTCGCCTGGTGTCCTGCAGGTACCGTTTGAGACACCATCTAAAAGGCCTGTGCCATTCACCCCTTGGCACAGTCCACATGACACCTTTGGTTGGCCCTGAAACAGAGAAGAGAAAAAGGGGGGAGGAAGACCTGGGAGGAAGAATGAGTGTGAGAAATGGACAGATGAAGAAAGCAGATCCATGTATTATAAACAGAAGGAACATGGATCAATAGGAAAGTCTCTGGCTCAAAAGAAGAGGAGGGAGCCAGAGTGGCTAGCTTCAGTGGTCAGAGACCAGTGCCGATGGGGTCGCCGGACAACCGGTTACCCATAACACACAGGTTATAATAGTGAACGAAGAACTAATTACTTGTTTTGCACAAGTATACAGATTAGGGTATGCAGTGAAGGTGTTAAGTATATAATATATTCTTAAAAACTTTTAATCCTTATATTGACGATTAATATTTTGGGTTTAAGAAAGAAGCTAGAAAGCCTGGAAGAGTTGGTTGTGGGTTTTGACCTCGAGTGGCCTGTTCAGTGGATCAAAGGTGCGACACAGCACAAGACAGCTCTCATACAGTTCTGTCCCAGTGTCAGAGTCTGCTACCTCTTCCACGTAAGTCAATATAGTATAGCAACTGCTCCTAGCAAACTGCACCTCTATTGGCGCAGCTCAAGACAGTCCTCATATAGCACTGTCCCAGTGTCAGAATCTGCTACATCTTCCACGTAAGTAAATATAGCCTAGCAACTGCTCCTAGCAAACTGCACCTCTATTGGCGCAGCTCAAGACGCCCTCATATAGCACTGTCCCAGTGTCAGATTAATAATAATAATAATAATAATAACAATAATAATAATAAGTATTATTATTATTATTAATAATAATCTTGTGGAAAAGAGGTAGCGGGGTGGCTGTCCTTTAAAAACACGAAGGCGGGCCGGGGATCCGAGTACGCCTGGCTTGCCATGGCAAATGGCCCCATTCTGAGCTCATCCACACGCCTGGGTTTGAGCCCTCCCCCTTGTACTCTGTTCGGGGTGCTTGGTGGGCCGCTTCTGTGAACTCCGAGACAAAACTAGAGGAGCTGCTGAGGTCGAATTGGCCTCAGCAGGTGGCCGCTGCAAGTAAGCACCCCCGCCACGCTGAAAGCAGTGTATCAAAATTGTCGGAAGTGGTTTTAAGAACCATGGGCATATTCCTGACCCTGCGACTGTGCTAGGTGGGTGATGGGTGTCCGAGGAGGTTTGACTGACGTCTGTCGGTCTAGGGCCGTGGAAGACACTCGGAGCGATTGGCAATGCTCCCTTTGACCGGGGAAACAAACAACCTCACAACTTAATGATTTTTTCTTTCTTTCTTTTTCAGATACTGAAGCACGATGGCAGCGACAAATCAGGCGAGCGACAAAAGCGTTTTGAGTTCCGGATCGGGGGGCGACCCCGTCGCCCTTCGACCAGAGCTCGAGATTGAAGAGGACCCCTCCGACGTCTGGAAGGGTTCCAAAGCCGGAGGATGCGGGGGGAGGGAAGGCATTGGTGGTCGGTGCACTTCCCACAGCCCCGTTCAAGTCTCCGGACTCCAGAGCCGACGCCTCGAAGTCGGTGCCCGAAGCTACGGCGGTTGGGCCATCGGCGGAGATGGTGGCAATGGAGACCGGGACCCCCAAGAAGGACAGAGATCGGAAGCGGCAGCATCCGAGCAGCCCGTGGGACAATTCCCCGCTGCTCGGGCCGCACGACTCTGAGTTAGACGTCGTCCGAAGGCAGGTCGATGGCTGCGACCTTGCGGAGGACGAGGCAATTGCCGAAATCGTGGCAGCGCTGGGGCAGATCCGCGATGCGATGGCCATCCAGAAGAACATCGGCCATTGCAGCTACGCAGAATGTGTCTCACTCAACACTAGTGCCGATATAAGTGAAAAGCAGAGCAAAAGTGTTGTGTCCGTGAGTGACATCTATGATCTAACAGTGGACTCAAATAGCTGTATGCCTAAGATATTTTCTAAGATGAATAATGAGGTATGCTCCAATAATGACAGCAAAAATTGTTCAAAAATTGAAAATTTTCAGCACAAAACTCGTTATTTTTTAAGGAAAAGAGATCAAAACCAAGTAAAAAGGTAAATGTTTATAGAATAAAATCAAAAAGTAGTAAAGGGGAAAAATTTAATTTTGATAAAAGTAAACAAAAAGATCTAGTATTTCATATAAATATTCAAGGTCTGGATGATAAAATAAGTAATTTGGAGTTGGCGTTATGCTCAGAAAATATTGACCCTTTTGTCTTGAATATCACAGAGCACTGGTTTCCTAATGAAAAAAATTGTTTCTTAAATATGTTTACCAATTATAAATTAGCTGCTATTTACAATCGAACAGATAAAATTAGGGGAGGAGCTTGTATTTTGATAAAAAATGGAGTAGATTTTAAGAAAAGGTCTGACATTGATTCACTAGCAATTGAAAATTCCTTTGAATGTGTAGCTATTGAGACAAGTAATTTAGTAACATTTAATTCACTAAAATGCATTTTCATTGCAGTTTACAGAGTTCCAGATAAAAACAACTTAAGTTATTTTTTTCACAGCCTTGAAAAATTATTTCACAATTTAAGGTCAGAATACAAAACAAAAAATATTTTTATAAGTGGGGATTTTAATATAGATATTTTGGATTCAAAAGATAATGCGGGAAAACAATTCCTCGATCTCATTAATTCATTTGGCTATTGCAACACTATCACAGTGCCAACGAGGATTTCAAAAACAAGAAAATCGTGTTTAGATAACATCATTGTACACGGTACTATAGATAAATTTATACCTCATGTAATAGAGTTGGGTCTTTCAGATCATAATGCACAATATCTGTCATTAAAAAAAGTGGGTAAAACAGATTGTGAATATAAGATAATTCACAAAAGGATCTTCAGTGAACAAAACCTGCATAATTTCTGTGTTGTTTTGTCCAAGGAAGACTGGACTGACTGTTTCATTGGTAACAGTTCAGTAGATTTAGCTTTCAATACTTTGTTTGGTAAAATTTTTAATGCTTTTTTAACTTGTTTCCCAGTTAAAACTTTTAAATTATCTAAAACAAAAAAATCTCGTAACCAATGGATGACACATGACTTAAGGCAAATGTGCAAACAAAAAAAGTTTCTTGCGGAACAATTAAAACACTCACCATCAAAACGCTTGCAGACTGAATTTACAAAAATTAAAGGGGATGTAAAAAGGGCAATAAAAAAAGCAAAACAAACTCATAACAATAAAATTATAAAAGATTCAAAAAATATTATGAAGGGAACATGGAAGGTTGTGCAGAATGAGCTTGGAAGACAACCAGAAACTAAGTATTGTAATTTACTTTGTGTAAATAATAACAAAATAACAGACCATAAAGCCATTGCTAACTGTTTTAACAAGTTTTTCTGCAGTGTTACATCTGATTTATCTTTAAACTCGTGCAGCATTATGTCCTTAAATTATTTAAAAAATGTAGTTACCTCATCTCAAGACTCCTTTTCACTCCCCTCCGTAACTGAGAGGGAAGTTTTAAATATAATAAATAAGTTACCTAACAAGTCTTCTGCCGGCTGGGATGAAATGCCAACTTTAGTTATTAAGAAAGCAGCCTATATTTTGCTCAGGCCCCTGACACATGTTATTAATTTGTCATTATTAACTGGCTGTTTCCCGGAAAAGTTGAAATATGCTGTGATCTGTCCTTTATTCAAAAATGGTAACAGGACTGAACCAACAAATTATCGACCGGTGGCTTTGCTCCCTACATTGTCTAAGGTTTTTGAAGAGGTTGTTTTGGTACAATGTAGAGGTTATTTTGAAAAATATCTGAGCTCAAATCAGTATGGTTTTAGAAAGCAAAAGTCAACAGGTGATGCAATTTTTAATTTTATTAATACAGCTCTTGAAGCCTTGGATGGATCACGGAAGGCAGCTGGTGTCTTCTGTGATCTATCTAAGGCATTTGATTGTGTCATTCATGATATTATGATCTCAAAACTCAAACACTATGGACTCGACAAAATTTCTATTTCCTGGTTTGAAACATATTTGAAAAATAGATATCAAAAAGTAAAAATTTCTTTGCCTAATGGATTACATTGTTTTTCAGACTGGCTTAAGGTTGAAAGAGGGGTTCCTCAGGGTTCAAAATTAGGTCCTTTTTTATTTCTGCTATATATAAACGATCTTCCATTTAGTTTAGATGGTAATTTTACACTATTTGCAGATGATACCTCGGCACTAATACAATCAAACAACACAGTAGATTTGTCCAATAAGATTATGTCCACCATTTCAAATCTTACAGATTGGTTTAGCTGTAACGGCCTAAGCCTTAATGTTTCCAAAACCAATTTTATTAGTTTTAAAACCAATTCTCATTTCAAAAATGACATCTCGCAGGTTGAATAATGGGGAAGTAATTGAGACGGTTTCTGATGTAAAGTTTCTTGGACTTTATATTCAGGACGATCTTAAATGGACAAACCATATTTCATTTCTGCATGATAAACTCAGTAAAGTTCTGTTTGCTTTATCAATAATAAAAAGAAGTTCAGACTTAAATACATCAATAATAGTTTATCATGGGTATTTTCAATCTATTCTTCTCTATGGTATTATTTTTTGGGGGAACTCTGCTCACAGTCAAAAAATTTTTGTTCTACAGAAACGAGCCATAAGGATTTTAGCAGATGTTGATAGTAGACATTCATGCAAACCTCTATTTAAACGTTTAGGATTATTGACTTTTCCAGCCCTTTATATTCTAGAACTACTAGTTTTCATAAAAAAGAATGAACATGCTTTTCTGGATCAAAATTTCAAACATAATCATAACACACGTCATAAAAATAAATTTCAATTTCCTTGTCACCACCTCACAATGCTTGAGCGAGGACCTTTTTACAGTGGTATAAAGATTTTTAACATTTTGCCTAATGAAATAACTTGCATAAACAGCGTCAAAGGATTTAGAACCAAACTTAAAAATATCTTACTTCAAATTTGTCCCTATAACATAGAGGAATTTATTCAAAGTTTTAATTAGGTTTTTATTGGTCTAAATACTGGTGTCATCGGTTCGTTTTTGTTGGTTTCAGGAACTGCAATTTTTATTCTTAACAATATCTTTAGTTTTATTCTAAAATTTTTGTTTAGCTTTTAAGATTATTGTATTTTCATCTATTTTAGATGATTGACGTGTTATATATTTACGTATGCTATGCATGTGAAATGTAAATGATGTAACAAATAATGAATAAATAAATAAATAAAATAAATAAATGGTGTTCGGACGGCCATCGCGAAGATCGAGGAAGCCGTCAGCGTCATGAAGGGAACACGAACGGTCCGGCTGAAAGCCCTCAAGGCTGAACGCCGGGTCGTGGAAAGAGCTAGGAAGAAGTCGCCGTCCAAAAAGCGGAATAAGACATCCTCCTCGACGCCGGGGGCGGTGGGGGATAGGTCAACTATGACTTCACCCCAGATGCTCCCCCCGACGCCGAGGGAGATGAAGAAGACGGAAGAAAAGTCTTCTATGACTTCTCCGAAGAAGAAGAGGAACGGTGGGAAGCCGAAGAGTGCTCAGACGCCTGCAGCTGCGGGTGGGAGCCCGATCCCTCGAAACCGGCGGATGATGACTTCACTCAGGTGAAGTCAAAGTCCGCCCGGAGGAGGGAGAAGAAGAGGCGGGCTGCCACCCAAGAGGTGCCCGCTCGCAATGCCACCTACGCCGACGTCGTTGGGAAGCTGCGGAGGGACATCCAACCCAAGCAGTCGGGTGTGGAGGTCCGCAGACTCCGCAGGACCAACGCCGGCGGCGTGCTCATCGAGCTGGGTTCTGGCCGTGGTCAGACCCGATTTGCCGAGTCGGTGAAGTCGGCGCTCGGCGCCGGCGTCAAGCTCAAGAGCGTCGCCCCTCGTCTGCGTGTGGAGATCATGGATCTCGATTCGTGCTCCACATCGGACGAGGTGAGTGACACTCTGAAGCAGGAGTTGGGCCAGGAGACGGGAGACTTCAAGGTCTTCCTGACCAAACTCAACGCCCGTGAGCAGAGGTTGGCGGTCGTCGATTTCGATGCCTCAAGCAGCCAGAAGCTCCTGCAAAGGGGCAAGGTCAAAGTCGGGTGGGTTGTCTGCCGAGTGCGAACTCGAGTAGAGATCCCACGATACTTCCGCTGTTTGGAGTACAGCCACACTCGACGAGAGTGCAAAGGTCCGGACCGCAGCGAGGCATGCTGGAAGTGTGGTGGTGTCGGGCACAAGTCGTCCGTTTGTAGCCAGGCACCCTCGTGCGAAGCCTGCAAGAAGGTAGCCGACGGCCGACCGTCGGATCATGTCCAAGGCTCCGGCGCTTGTCGGACCTTTAAAGACCTTTTGGTCTCAAAGAAGACTGACAGGCGCGGACGCTGAGGGTCATCCAGGGAAACCTAAACGGGAGCATCGCGGCAAGCTCCCTGGTGGGCCAAATCGTTCGGGAGACGGGGACATCACGCGTCTTTGTGAGCGAGCCTCACAGGGCTAAAGGTCCACTATGGTTCCCTGACCGCACAGGATGGGCTGCGCTGTGGGTGCCCAACCCGCGCGTGGTCCCCATCGAAAGAAGTGGGAACGGCGAAAATCTCGCCTGGATCACAAGCAACGGAGTCACATTCGTGAGCTGTTATTTTTCCCCGAATGTCAGCATTCCACGATTCACGGAGAAGTTGGAGGCCATGGAAGATGCAATCCGAGCGATCGCCGGTCCGTGTCTCCTGGCCGGCGACTTCAACGCCAGAGCGAGAGAGTGGGGGATGCCACATACAGTCACCCGAGGAAGGTTGCTGTTGGAGATGGCATCTAGGCTGGGGCTGCTGACAATGAACGAGGGGGACACGCCAACCTACCGGCAGGGCCGCCGAGAGGCCATGTCAGCCAAGTCAGAAACGTGGGGCCCGGGCTCCAAAGGGGCCCGGGATGAGCAGATTTTTTTTTGATTAAGGGAATATTGGTATTGACTTCTTGGAAATAAAATTAGGCCTACATGTTAAAAAATAAAATGTCCAGCTTCACACCCAAATTACTTTGATAATATTCAGCTAATACAGTATTCAGTTAAGGCAGAAACTATTGTTTTGTCTGTCTTGACTGTATTTGCCACTGATTGTACACTACGGCGGTGGCGACCAGCGAGTAGTGAGCGTAAGTGACTCATACCTCTCTCATATATTGACAGCAACTTAAATCTTAAATACGCTATGATGAAATTATCAACGATGGTAAACAACAAGAGTACAATGTTGCAGTTAACACAGCAGATGACCAGTAAAAAAAATCGTGTGCATTGATCATGAAAAAACGGCAAAGAACTTTGTGAGTGGAACGAACGCGGAAGTTATGGGGAAGAGGCGAATGTCTGGAGAATCCAATAGTGCGGCATCACTGGTAGGGGTAATTTTAAATCAGTGTAGACTTTTCTAAATCCGACCGACCATTCAGCCTCAATCGGTTCGCATTTTTGGGGTTCCTATATGTATGATATTCCACCTCTAGACTGCCTAAAAACACGAGTTTAGAGATCTAATTTTCTAAAATTTTCCAGGGGAGGACCCCCGGACCCCCCTTTCACTGGGGCATATTCCATACCTCCCAGACCCCCGGGCCCATGCGGTGTGCAGACTTGGGGCCCGGCTTGGCTCTCGGCGGCCCTGCCTACCGGAGGCCGGGATTCGGGGAATTGATCCCCGATGTGACCTTGGCATCGGAAGGTCTGGCTTCCCGAATCGTCGGCTGGAGGGTGATGGGTGATTACTCGGGGAGTGATCACGAATACATCACCTTCGAGCTGGCCGAAAGAGGACAAGGAAATCGCAGCAACAGCCGGCGCCCGCTCGGCTGGAACCTGGCGACTTTGGATGAACGGAGGCTGACAGAGGCTCTGCAGAACGGCATGGGGGGCATCCCCCAGATGCCGGACGACCAGCCAAGCAGGGCGGACGCGGAGGCTGTGGTGGAAGCCACATCGCGCCTCATTCATCGCGCTTGCGACGCGTCGATGCCCCGCAAGTCGGCACGTACCGGAAAGCGCCCGGTGTACTGACCGCATCGCCGAGCTGCGGCGAAACTGCCTGAGACTCAGGCGGCGAGCCTAGCGTTCCCGGGACAGACCCGAAGCGGCGCAGAGGTCGAGCCAGTACAGAGCGGCAAAAAGAGAACTGGTCAAAGCGATCAGAGAAAGCAAGGCTAGCTGCTGGAGCGCACTGCGCGAGGACGTGAACAGCGACCCCTGGGGACAGGGGTACAAGCTGGTCATGAGGAAACTCGCGCAGGGACCCGGGTACATGCCGATGGAGGCTGAGAAGATGCGGACCATCATGGACGGACTATTCCCGGATCACTGGGTCAGAGACAACACCCCTTTGCGGGTGATCACCGAAGAGGTCCCTTTGTTCATGCGCCATGAGTTGGAGAGAGCGGTCAGCTCCATGAAGAACAAGAAGGCCCCGGGCCCGGACAACGTACCGTCAGAGGTGCTGAAACTGGTGGCAAAATGCCGCCCTCAGCTCCTTCTGGACATGTACAACGTCTGCTTGAAAGTGGGAGTGTTCGCATCCCGCTGGAAACTGACCAAGCTCGTCCTTCTGAGCAAAAAACGGGGCCTACCGGACGCTCCATCATCGTACCGCCCTCTGTGCATGTTGGACATGGCAGGAAAACTGATGGAGAGGTTGTTGAAACCGAGAATCGGAGAGGCTGTGCGAGCGGCAGGGGACCTCTTGGCCTGACAACACGGGTTCAGAGAGGGCCACTCGACACTCAGCGCCATCTCGGAGGTCGTAGCTTCGGTGACACGAGCGGATCAGGCGTGCCACGCGGCTCGTCCGATCGTGCTGCTGGTCACGCTTGACGTCAAGAACGCGTTCAACTCGGCACGGTGGTGCAACATTCTGGTCGCACTGGAAAGAATTTCAGGTTACCTGGGTACCTCCTCGCCATGGTGAGAGATTACCTAAGGGACCGGCGGCTGATGTACGAGACGGACCGGAGTTTCTTAACCAGGGCCGTCACCTCTGGGGCAGCCCAGGGATCGGTGCTTGGGCCGGATCTCTGGAATGTCTCGTATGACAGCTTGCTCCACACTGAGATGCCACACGGAACGTTCCTCGTGGGATACGCCAACGACGTGGCAGTGGTCATCACCGAACAAAACGCGGAGTTGGCTCAATTGAGGCTGAATCAGGTCATGCGCCTGGTGGAAGGCTGGATGCGCGATCACGGCCTTCAGCTGGCTCTCTCCAAAACGGAGATAGTCATGCTGATGAGGAGGCGGATACCCACGATCATTCCGAAGCGGTTGGGTACCGAAGTGATCGAGACGCAGAGGACAGCCAGGAACCTGGGGGTGGTACTGGACAACAAGCTCACCTACTGGGACCACATCAGAAGCGTGTGCGACAAGGCGGCTGAAGTGACCTCCTGCCTCGGAAGACTGATGGCCAACATCGGAGGACCGAGTCAGGGGAAACAGAGGCTGTTGCTGTCGACGGCACAGGCCATCATGCTCTACGGAGCGGAGATCTGGGCAGATGCGAAGAAGGTGAAGAAATACCGGACTCGCATGCTGGCGGTGCTGAGACGCGGCACACTCAGGGTCGCGTCCTCGCACCGCACGTCTCGCAGGCGGCGGTGCTGGTCATTGCGGGAGTCATCCCAATCGACCTGCTGGCACAAGAGAAGAAGACCATCTGGGGGCGTGCTCCCGAGATGGATAGGGAAGAGGCTGCCGAGCTGGCCCGTGGCCAAACAATGGCCGCCTGGCAGCGTCGATGGGACGAAGACATGACGGGAAGGTGGACATGGGGACTCATCAGGAACCTGGAGCCGTGGGTTTGCCGCGACCACAGGGAGGTGAACTTTTACCTCACCCAGTTCCTGACAGGTCATGGCTACTTCCGTCTGTACCTCCACCGAATGGGCAAGGTCAACTCGCCCAGGTGCAAGTACTGCGGACACAACGGAGACGACGTGCATCACACTTTCTTCGTGTGCCGTCGCTTTGACGAAGAACGGACTGCCCTCGCCGACTCGGTCGGCGGTCATCTGACCCCGGACAACATCGTGGGGAAGATGCTGCAGGGCAGCGTCAGCTGGAACGCAGTGGCTGACTTTGTCATGTCCGTCCTGCGCCAGAAGAGGACAGACGGGTGTCTCGAGTGACCCCAGAACCGAGGACAGCAGAAGAACGGTTGAACACCAACTGAGGAGTCCCGAAAGGGACAGCAGCGCGGAGTCCTGAAAGGGACAGAGGCCACGCATTGCGATATCGCAATGAGCAGACGCTCGGGTCGATCGCAATGATGTGGTGACAGCACGCGAGGGGGTTTTTTTAGCAGGTATGCCCAAGGAGACGTACAGACAACTGAACGCTCCAAGCCGCCTCGAGCCTCGAGGCGGGGCCTCTATACTGATGCTGTCGGTCAGAGGCTGGAGACCTGCTCGTCGCTTTGCTCTCTTGAGCGAGCTATTTTTAACTTTCAGCGGGTAAGAGCTATTTTTAACCTCCCTTCCAGCGTGGATAAAAAAATAATAATAATAATAATAATAATAATAAATCAGTGTTTTATTTTCCAAAAAAATTAACATTTCAATACATGAAACCCTTACACTTTACAGTAATGAGCATTTTGGTGCGGGTAAGAGCTATTTTTAACCTCCCTTCCAGCATGGATAATAATAATAATTCAATTCAATTCAATTAAATTCGTTTATTTTCTCGCAAGCGCAATTCATGATACACTGCAGTGCCAAATATTTACCTCTATAATACCTCTATATTTAAATCTATATAGCTATTTTTTTTTATCATTTTATTCAAGCAAATTATTATATTAATTACAGGCTCCCATGCGCCTAACATGGCGCGCGCGGGAGAAGAAAAATTACAATATTAATTT
Organism: Flexamia atlantica; assembly: GCA_035578135.1. Classification (NCBI taxonomy): domain Eukaryota; kingdom Metazoa; phylum Arthropoda; class Insecta; order Hemiptera; family Cicadellidae; genus Flexamia; species Flexamia atlantica. Next base: position 1,362,644 of record JAQJVK010000071.1, read on the forward strand.
ACATTCATACATTATGACAGCCAGCAGTGAGCAAATGAGTTTATTATGGTCTTATCAGTCCATGTAGATCATATTTTCAATTTTGCATGGAAGTAAAATTAATTAAAATAGAATTAATTAGCCTATTTATTTGCAATAATTTATAAGGTAACAATATTTATATACTTATAAAAAAACAACATATATAAAATTTGAAAAAATAACAATAACAAAAATAACATATATAAAATTTCAAATATTTAACAATAACCAAAGTTAACATAAATAAAATTTCTAAAAATTTAATAACAAAAATAACATAAAATTTCAAAAAAAAAAATAAAAAATAAAAAATAAAAATAAATAAATAAATAAATAACCACAGCAAGATAACAAGGTCAACATTCCCTTCCTGATGTATGCATATTTCAGGTAAGAACAAAGTTTTTAGCTTTCATCTTGAACTTTGGCTTGACCTCAAAATAAATATCGTTACCAGAGTAAGAAATTAGGCCATTAAATATTTTTGGACCACAATAACTTAACTGTTTTCTACATTTTTCTTTTGTGAAATTAGGTTCGTGCAAGGTTATACTCATTGCTCCTCTAGTCACTCTGTTGAATTGTCTAAGCAGAAATTGGTCTAAATATTTGTGTATAAACATTAACGTGCTATATCTGTAGATCTGATCAAAAGTTAATATATTTTTTTCTAAGAACAAATGACTTACCCTATCCATTTTTCTAATTCCATAAATATTTCTAACAGCATGCCTTTGGCTCATAACAATTGGTTGTAACAGAGAGGGGTACGTACCACCAAAATGACAAATTCCAAAACGCATTACACTCTCAAACCATGCTAAATACAATTGTCTCAAATTGTTGCCATCTAGATAGCTTCTCATAAAATACAATGCATAATTTATTTTCCTAAGTTTGTTATTTAAATTAATCAAATGCTGGTCCCACTTCAAGTGCTGATCAATAAATAAACCCAAGTACTTAGTGTATTCTACAACTTCAATATTTTCACATACACACGTATATTTACATAAGTGACCATGGCAAAGGATGTTCAAAAAATTTCTTATCTCAACCTTATCTAAGTTACAATCAAAAAAAGCTACACATTTTGATTTACTTACATTAATCAACAACTTGTTTTCAATAAGCCACTCTGACATTTTCTCTAAATCTGAATTTATGGCTATTTTAAGGCTCTCTCTATCTGGGGCGGAACAGACCAGGGCAGTGTCATCAGCATAAGCAAATATCGTTGAATTTAGTTGTAGATGTAACATGTCATTGATATAAATTAAGAAAATTAAATTTATTTGAGAAGCTAACTTAAATAAATTGCTCATAATACTTTTTCAAACATACAAACGAGAATATTTTCATGTTCTAAATATATCAAATAAGTTAACAATATAAAAATATTTCAATTGGGAAATTTTTGCCGTTCTATTTGCAATACATTATCATACAAATAACCTATAGTTAAATACATGCATCCATCGTTATACATGCAGCATTCAGTTACACATCACTAACATATTCATATTTTATTGCTTTCTTCCTCTTTGCCAGTCTATCCCCACACACAAGTCAGACTCAGCTGAAAAAGGAAAGACACAAATTTTAGGTTATGTCACTTTCCCTACCATGCTGATGCAGAAACCAACATGCTAAAAGTTGATCAAGTTACAACAAATAGTGCAATATAAAATTCAATTCCCAAAATGATTTACATTTTTTAAATCCTCTCTTGCTTTTCTTTTAAACTAACCATGTGTTTGTGTCAATGAGTGTCTAATTTTTCCATAACTTATTACTACTACTAACAATAATTCAGGTACTAACCAACTAACATACAGTAAGTATTATTCAAGAGTTACACTAATATTGCTATTTATGTCTTATTTCTTAGGTATTGTTTATGAAATAGGCCTTTAATTAACTTGAACTTCATTTATAATAATATTAATAATAATTAATGGTTATAATAATAATAAATCAGTGTTTTATTTTCCAAAAAAATTAACATTTCAATACATGAAACCCTTACACTTTACAGTAATGGTTCTAATGAACCGTCTACTGGGTTGGCAGACAATAATAATTCCTTCATTTTAACACAATAACACAGTATAATACCTTTTGCAAAATCAATATTTTAAATGTAAAATATATTGTTGCAAAAACCTCCATCAATTATCAGATATTATATAAAAATTCAAAAAGCTAAGAACCAGCCCGCCCTGACAGAATGTTCACAACTAAATATCAAAACAAGTAAATTTGCATAAATTAAATACAGAAAAAGATGCAGTTTCTTCCCTCTAAAATTACTTATTTCCTCAATTCGAAAAAAAAGGCTTAGCAGCTTCAAAAATTAAATTCAACAACCATGCTCCATCTCACATTCCATGCATCCTTTAAATACCCGCCCAACGCACGCCAATCCCTCCCATTCATTAATAACAGAAAATCTTCCCAGCTTAATTCATGACTTGACAACAACCGTTTTCTTATTTGTGACAATACCGGACACCTAATAATAAAATTAAAAACAGTTTCATCCTCTTTATAATTATATAATGAGCAATGTAAATTTTGTTCAGAGAGCCAAGGTTTATAGTTAAGATTGATTACTTCAGCCCTAGCCTTAAAAATCCACCGTTTTAAATCGTTTCCCATATTATCGGCAAGATACGACTGCTGCCCCAGTTCAAGGTCAAGGGATCTGTACAATTGGTGATAGCGAGATTCCCGCATGGATTGTAACCAGGCCTGTTTGTTTCCTGCCTTCACCGCCGCTCCGACTGTGACCAATTGCTGACGCGTCATTTCTATATTTTCCGTATCAAAAATCACCTTGATTCCAAATTTTTCACCCAATGCCCTCCATTCCCTACACCATGATACATTTTTAATCATAACTTCCTTTGCTAAAAATTTGGTAATCTGTCTTCAGGAAGGGACAATGCATGCATTAAATAGTTAATATTCATCTTTAAAGTAAAACTGTGCATTTTCTCTAATCCTGTTTTCAGGTGTAAGAAATAATTCGGAACATTGTTTGGAAGATTAAAGATTTTTTAAATAAATAATCGTAAAATGCCCTCAACATACTCACTTTCCTGAAATCCCCATACTTGGCTCCCATAACAAATAATCGCGCGGACTACTGAATTAAATAAAAATAACTTAGCGCTTAACGATACCTTCTTATTACTAAAATAATTTCGCCACAGGGAATTAAAAGCAAATTTTGCAGTAACCGATTTTTCATGTAAATGACTTTGCCAAGATAGTTTTGTCATTATAAAAATTCCCAAATACTTATAGAACTGTTAACTACATTCACTCTCCTTTGCAGAACCACCTATCTCTATTACGCAACCTCCCTCCTTTCCTGAAAACCATGATTTTGGATTTATTTATATTCACCCTTAGGTTCCATAGGTCAAAATAACGCTCAAGATTCACAATCATTCTTTGGAGGACGGCTCCCGTTGGTGCTAGTAACACAAGATTATCCGCATACAATAGAACATTTATTCTATGACCCCCAAACATACATCCTCCTTCTAACTCATCTGGAATATCATTGATGAAAAGTTAGTATAGCAAAGGTGAACCTATACAGCCTTGTTTTAATCCTATTTTAGTGTCAAAAAATTCAGTAACCCCCTGTTCATATCTTACGCCAGCTGAAGTTCCCGTGTACAAATCTTTAATAACATTTAAAAACTTAGTAGATATACCGAAACAGGATAATTTGTAGAACAAAGCTTTTCTATCTATGGTGTCGAATGCCGATTCAAAATCTACAAAAAAAGCTAACAATTTTTCTCTCTGTGCTTCTGTCCGCAACCCTATTATATTTGTTGTCAAATTAAAAATATTGTCAATTGTCGAGTAATTTTTCCTGAAACCTGCTTGATACTCATTTAAGATTTGCCGCTCGGTCACCCAAAAGTTTAATCTCTTAAAAATAATATCTGCGTATATCTTAGCCACACAATCGATAAATGAAAGTCCTCTGTAGTTATGTACGTTATTCAGATCGCCCTTTTTATGCATCGGACAAATAATAGCCCTTCTAAAACTATCAGGGACCGAGTTTGATCTAAAAATAACATTATAAGACTCGCAAAGCTTTCTCAAAAAACTATCAGTACTATTTTTATAAAATTCATTGGAATTCCGTCACTTCCGGGGGCCCTAGAATTTTTCATCGACCTAACAACGGTTTTAATTTCTTCTAGACCAATATCACTATCAAGATAAGCATCCTCAATTGAAGGCTCGGCGTAAACTATATTAGACGCTAATAATGGAGGATTTAACAAATTCTGGAAATGTCTAACCCATTCATCTGACTTAATTGCACCTACCACAATGTGTTTCTTTGTCTTAAATTTATCTATTGTCTCCCATGTTTGTTATTATTATGTTTCACTAAAGCTGTCAATAACTCATTTTGATACTAAATCTTTTTCTGTTTACATAATAATTTAAACTGTTTATTCTCCTCTAGATATATATTTTTTGCTCCCACTGAATTTGTTTTCCGAAAAATGTTAAGTAATCTAAAAACCTTTTTTCTTAGTGAATAACACTGCCAATCGAACCAAGGCTGTTTATTTTGGAAACGGGGACAATTGTTGATTTTACCACTAGGATTACTTTTATTTACATTAGCAGACAGTTTTATACAATCAGCTAGATTATTTATATTCTCTTGAGAATTATTACCTATGCGTACACCATCAATAGCCAAACTCAGCTTCTCTTTATACTCTCTCTCCTCTTTATCATCCCATTTTAATCTTGGCAGTAAAGGGAGCATTGCCCCAACATTCCTATCATTTTTACCAACACTCATTTCAATTTTAGCTCGATTGGCATGTGATCCGATTCTATATGTTTTAAAACTCTAAAATCCTTGACCACCTCCAGGCTATCTATTGCCAGTAAGGGTAATCTATTACAGACGTCCCCTGCGCCCCTATTAATGTGAATTCTCCATGACTGTCACTTTTTGTCCTACCATTTAATATTACAAACCCCTGATTTTCACACAATTCTAAAATTTTTTCCCTTTACTATTTATAACTATGTCTTTTGACCTACGAGCTTTATATATTACCTTACTATGGCATAAGTCAAATTGCTCAGGAATAATTTGCAAATTACCTGTTCTTCCATTTAAGTCTCCTATTACTAAAACAATTATCAGAGAGGAAATGGTTCAATTCCTGAAAATCATTTCCCCATAAATTAAAATTGAGATAAAGAGGAATTATTGAAAATTCCTTACTGTTACATAGCCGCTTGACATTTACTACACAGAAATTATTCAATACTCTAAAACTTAAAACATCTTTAAATTTGCTTTTTAAATTAATTCCTACCATTATGCCTCCTATTGCCCTACCAAAACCCTGATTTGTGTGAGCAAATTGAAACTTAACCTTAAAACTATGAAAAAAATCAGTAAAAAAAATCTTAAAATCAATAAAAAAATCTTTTTCTTTTTCAGTAGCAAAAGTCTCTAACTAAATAAACACATCACACTCGCTGATTAACTAAATAAATAAATAAATACTAACCTTGGACTTAAGCCCACAAACACTATACGATACAATTTTTAAGGACTGTTCATTTCTGCTGTCGGCGTCCTCTTCTCCCTCGGGATCGGCGTTGTCTCCTCACCCCTGGACCGTGGAATTGTTGTCGGATGCGGCTGGCGATGCTGCTGTCGAGGTACTCCCCAGCGACGGCGGCTCCGGCTGCATCTGCGATGAGGGTAGTGGCTTGCTCTCTGCCTCCTGCTGTGGCCTCGGGCTTTTTTGGGGTCTCTGAGGTCCTTTCTCGGCCAGATTCGTGATGAAGGTGGACAGATTATGGCCCGAGATTTCTCGTAGCTTGTCGACTCCATTAAATCTCCCCGTCCACAGATCGCCATTTCTCCATGTGAAGCGACAGTTATTTATGATTAATAACTGGTCAAAGTTTATTGGCATGTGTCTCTTACCACACAGTCTCTCGATTTCCGTACGGACAGCCAGTAAGTGAGCTCGTTTATCTTGGATTTCCTTCGGGAGATCACGATGAACGACAAATCCGGTTCCTCTTAGCTTACTAGTGTTTGACAGGATGAACGTGTAGTCATAATCGTCAGGAAAATGTGCTATCAGAGCTTTGTTGTCCCTCCCTAAGGGGTGCGCCCTGTTCACCCATACGTTACATTACAGCCAAACATATCCATACAAAATTGTTTAACAATTCGCTTATAGTCCACATTCTTTCCACTCCACTTTAGACCTTTAAAAATTAAGTTATTCCTCCGGGACCGGGATTCAAGATCAATTAGCTTATCACTAATTAGCTTATTTTCCATTTTCAATTGGCACAACTGTTCCTCTACTGCTCGATTATTATCTGAAATCCTATCAACCTCACTAGAAAGCCGATCAAAATCCTTCTTACTTACAAGACTACTTATTTTTTTGTCCAGAAGTCCACTGAACACCTCAGTTAACTGTCCTAGCTGGTCAAGTTACCTAGCTGGTCATCCATCTTGGCCCGCCAGTTGTCACTCGCGAGCTCCGGAGACGAATTCGAACGTGACCGTTTCACACTCTGCGACGACAGTGGCGAGAAAAACTCAGTTATTTTAATCTCACTCATAAAACCCTGTTCACTATTATATGTGATTCACAAACCATCACTGGCTAATGATTCGGCCTGACTGAGACCAGTTTCGATTTGACCGCTGATAACCGACAAACCACCATTCTATCAGCATGCAAGCGGTCCATCTCGGCAGGGTCGGCATTTTCACGATACATAGCTGTTCTCTCGCACTACTGTAGATAATTTAATCATAATATCACTGTCCCGTTCCAGGCGCAAACTTTTACTTATAAAAATGACACTTAACTCAATTTTTACAATGAATATTTAGCAAAAACTCTAGAGCTGATTTTAACGGAGTTGTGTCTGAAATGCAGTCAGTGCTGCCAACCCAGTGTCAGATTAGTTAGTTGTGTTAGATTTAAGTTAAGAATCTACCACATCTTCCACTTAAGTGAATATAGACTAGCAACTGCTCCTGGCAAACTGCACCTCTATTGGCGCAGCTCAAGACAGTCCTCATATAGCACTGTCCCAGTCTCAGAATCTGCTACATCTTCCACGTAAGTAAATATAGCCTAGCAACTGCTCCTAGCAAACTGCACCTCTATTGGCACAGCACAAGACAGCTCTCATGTTGTTCTGTCCCAGTGTCAGAGTCTGCTACCTCTTCCACTTAGGTGAATACAGCCTAGCAACTGCTCTGTAGCATGTAACCCCGAGTCTTAGTTATTAGATTTAAATCGCTTCATCATAAGTTCATAAGTTAACTAAGTTTCTTATAATAGCTGCTTTCTTGAGCTTGACCGAAGTCATGCACAAAGTTCAGAATATTTTCACAGCTTTAAATATGATTTGCTTCTTATAATAAATCCCTTCAATCATAAAAACACTGTGACGATAGGGGGTATCAACCTTCGTAAGTAGAGGAAGCACTTGAGTATATTGTATGAGTATTCTGGAATTTTTATTTAACAGACTCTTGTTCTCCTGACTGACTGAGAGCTCTGGCTTTGAGAGGGTTTCCTACCTTCGGCAGTTTTCATTTTTCTGCGACACTAGTGGCAACTTTTAGAACTGCGGCCCCATAAGAGCCCATGTTATATTTGTGCACTTTTCGTAGCGCAAGGCTGTGCAGGGGTAAACACAGTGTCATTTAGTGACTCCAATTCTTAAAATAAAATTTATTGTATACATGATTGTAAGGTTGAAAAGTTGTGAATTGTTTGTTAAATTAGTTAGTTAAAGAGTGTTTATTGCTTCTCCAAAATCGTTTGGTTTCACCCTTTAATGTTCACTCTTTAAAAAGATACCTGGAATTAAAGTTGGTCAACTTCAACGCAACGTATTTTCAGATTACTCAAACATGAATGATTTTGAATTTGCAGTGAACATTCTATAATACTTTATCTTTGAAATGGTATGTTGGATTAAATTTACAGTAAACCTCGGATTATCCGGACCCCACATTATCCGGATCCCGGATTATCCGGACCAGTCCTTTCGATAGATTAAAAAATTAAAATCACGGCAAAACATGATTTTAGCGAGTTTACGGGTGAAATGCGAGTTCTAAAAGTAAAGTGCGAATGTAATGTGTACGCATTTGGAATCACAATACTTGAAGGAATCGCTTGGCATACAGTGCATTAACATTATAGCATTTTCGTAAACTTGTTTTCTGGATTGCTACTTGGGACACTAGCAAGTAATCAAGAAAGTGGTCTTTAGCAATTTGCGAGTTTGTTTATTGCTGCCATTTGATGAGTTTTGGTATTTATAAAGAAGAGTTACTGTAATAAGTTTTGAGTTACCTTAAGTTTCATCATGATTATTGAAGTTAGAGTAACTTTGAGTTACGATTATTTAGTTTTAATAAATGAAAATATTTTAATCTAGCGTTTTATTCCAAACCTAAACGGTAAAGTACGGTAAAAGTTCACAAAGTTAATGTTATATTCATATGATTGATAATAAAGTTTAGTTCTTAAATTTGTTTCAAAATCAAACCCCCGTAAAATATAAAAGACTAGCATGTTGTACAGTCTTGACACGCCGCGCCGTTTCCAGCACCAATTTAGCACGTGCTAAGGTACGCGATCGCTATTTAAGCGATATTGTAATGACCTTTGGATTATCCGGATTTTTTGTTATCCGGATCGGTGTTCCGCCACATTAATCCGGATAATCCGAGGTCTACTGTATTTAGAAAACTGTTGGCGCTAAATGACACCACGTGGAGCGTGTTTTAGGAATATTTTGGCGTAGGTAGGCAATTGCTCTGGGCCTGAGAGGCCTTGGGCCAGTGTATTATTAGTTCTTTCTTATTAAATTGTAGTTCTTTATATTTGTACAAAGTCCAGGCTGCTAATCTTTTGAGGTTTCTATTTATTGAATTTAATATTTCTTGTTTCACTGGCTTGTTTCCAACATATAAAAGTAATGAGTAATTTTTTTTGTTTTTTGAGAGTTTATATTCTATTAAAGTCTTATCTTGTAGACTTTTGTTGTGAGCTTTCTGTTTAGCCAGAGATTAAATACATTTACTGTCAAGCAAACACCTCTTTCATTCTTTTTCGCCATGTAGCAGCGAAGGGCTTTATCCTGTTTGGCCAACAGGAAAAGCCTTTCTGTCGTTACAACACGTTGTTATGTTTGTTAATTTCAACAATATATATTTACTCAGGACACAAATATTTTTAGGATCCGTGTAAACAAATACATTTAGTTTCTGTTTGGTCTGTGTATCGGTTCTTAAAAACTTTCTGTGAGCAAATATATTAATTTTAATGGAAAAGATGACAGATTTATCAGAGGACACTCGATGCTCTCCGCCAGAGTAGCGGTACAGTAACATAGTGACATGGCTGAACTTACCTCCCCTCTATCGAGTATCTCCCCCTCTCTCAACATGTGTCTTGGGACCTTGGCACAAGTTTGTTATTACATCAACAAATACAGTACATTATACCCCCAATTTTCCGAGCCTCCGTTAACCGAGACTCTGGGTTATCCGAGGTCGTTCCGAGCTAATTTTTTAAAATTATTTTCGGTTGGATCATAGTAATAACGTGATTAACATGTATTTTGTTGAATGTAAGTATAAAATTGTCAGTAATTTGTTAGTTTATTCATTTATTCAAGTTAGTATTTTAAATATACATTCAAATGTTAGTGTTTTTTTTAAGTAAATAACGTAGATTTGCTTATATTATTTGTCAAATAGTTTTTTGACTAGGAATTCTTTTTTACTGGCCTACAAACTCTGTATATTGATAAAAACTAATTTTTTCATACAATTACACCTACTATTGTGGTCTCGTATCATTCTAACCTCAAAGTTTATGCAGCCTTGTCCGAGATTCTCCGTATCCAAGGCAGCCTCGGTCCCGATTACCTCAGATAATTGGGAGTGTATTTTATAAACCGTGTCCCGAAAAAAGCTGATCAATTTTAAAACCTTATACAGTAGAGTCCCACAAACCCGGACTAATGTGGACCGAACGGTGTCCGGGTTTGTGAATATTCCGAGTTATCGGGAAATGAGTAAAAATAAGAAAAAATAAGAATAATTTCTGTTATTCCTTATAAGAAATCATTTATTTATTGCATAGTAAAAAATATAAAACTATATAAGTTACAAAAAAAACTTAAAGAAAAACTAAAACTGTTTTAAATGTGTCACACCGTGCTCTGGCCTTGAATCTCAATGCACTTTATTGCTTTGGCAGGCTTTCCGAGTTATCTAGAATTCCGGGTTATCGAAGTCCGGGTTTGCGGAACTCTACTGTGCAATCCATTCATGCAAGCAAAGCCAATGTTTTAGGTGACCATGTGATAACTGAACTTGAGATTTTTTATTTTTTAAACTAAGCAACCATAAGTCGAAACACATATTCCTAAATTTAGTTTCACAGACTGAAAAAAAAAACATATGGCATGTTCTGGGATCATTGGGGCCTACTTGTTTGGCCTGTCAACCTAAATTCTTTATTGTATGTTTTTTCTTCAATTTAGCACTCTGAGAAATGACATTGAATCAGCAGATATTTCCTAATAACATTGGTAGAAACTTTATGAGTTTAGGTATCACGTGGCCATTGCTAAATCGGCTATGTCTGCCCAAACGGGTTTTATTAGGTTCTTAAATTTATCAGTTTTTTGAATCACGGTGTATTAATATTGAAGTTCAGCGAAACTGTTACAAGGTAATAATTGCACATATACAAAACAATTATTCTCTGATGATAATGAGCTCCAGTTAGGGGTCTCAATCCCGGACCTATATTCCGATCCCGGGATTTTGGGATTGACAAAAGCCGATCCCGGGATCAGTCCCGGGAGTCCCGATTTCTATAGGCCTATCTAGAATATATTGTTGTGTGAGAACAACGCTTCTGGCATTTTTTTTATTAGAACTAACTATATTTTTACCTTAAAACCTCGTCAAATCTGGGCTTGTTGACAGCTGATTACCTGTTGGTCCAAATTTTTTAATGGGTTTCATACTGTGTGTGCTTGATAAAATGAGTGTGCAGTCCCTTCGTAGAGCCGCCTAATGTTTTTTTAACAAATTTGCGAATCTTACATTGCGCTTTTTTCTTGTCCTTTTGACAGAGACGATAATAACAAACGGATGAAATATCACAGTCTTTCTTACGGGGCGTCCTAGCTGAGCGGGAAAAAATCGCACACGCAGGCGAGCGAGCGATTTTCTCGCTCGCTCGCAACGCCGGCCAAAAAGGTGTCCATAGTGGAACCTGCGGTGCGGGCGGGCGAGCGATTTGATAACGGTGCGGCCGTTAAAATTATTAATAGATAAAATTATTGTTTTCACCACAGAGTGAAATTTTTGCTTAGAGGCTGGATTCAACTCTTCGTTTAAGTTATGGTTTGACAAGCTTCTACATAATTAAAAATTTCATTAGTGTTTTACTCCTGTATTATGTCATATGCATATACTTATATGTAATCCTATAATAATCGTCGAAGCAATTTTTGTATTTAGTTATTAAATTATTAAACTGCAGAAAGTATCTGTGCTGGAAAAGCGTGTCAACAAACTGAAATATGCGAGTTAGCTGTCTAAATCGTTGTAGTTAAATTGTTGATTGGAAAGTAGAAATGATTTTGGTGAGTCACAATTTATTCCATATTATAGGCCTAACAGTAATAATATACTAGTAGTTTAATTCATTGCGACAAAAAAAACTTGTTAAATTGTAATGAAGAATACTCAATATTCAAGCAAGAAACTGAACTCTTTATTTTAAAATGAAGGAATCCTAAACGAATAATTTTTAATATCAGTAACAATTAATTGTTACAGACCAAAGAATAGTTGTATAAAAATTATTCTATTATGTTAATTTATTAGTAATGTTAACTTAAAAAAAAATTTGTCTGAATACCTTGAATTTCAGCACTAAACTTCAATATTTACCATTACGTGTTTTTATACAGAACATTGTTTTAATGTTTACTTACTTGGCATTTTAACCGCCTCCGCTACTCTATCCCATAGCCGTTCGTGCATTAGACGATTGTGGTAATGCGGATGTTTCAGATTCCACAAACTTGGATACTTCTGTATCTCTGATATTAATATCTCTGAGATCATGGTGGAAGGAGTCACACGTCCGTCGTACCGGTCGCAGAGCACTTGACGCAGTGAACGCACGCGCTGCCCGCCCGCGAGAATCGCACGCTCAGCTAGGACACTCTCATTACTTTCTATGAAATTATTTGCGGGCGAGAAAATCGCTTGCTCGCTCGCGTGTGCGATTTTTTCCCGCTCAGCTAGGACGCCCCGTTATGGGCAACAAGAACGTTTATGTCACCCATATTACTTCACCGTGCACAAATAATTCACAGATCACAGATGGTTATTGCTAAAATCACGATTGATGAAACTCACTACACAAAATCTACCCGATGTTCGCTAAACAAAAGCCCGGTAGCAACTGAAATTTTTAAATAAAAATTCAGTAAGATAAAAAATATCAAAATAAAATCCCCTGCGTGGCCATGGCCCTTAGGATACGTCGAATCGTGGAAATTAACTGCAACGGAAGTTCGGAGCGATAAGGTTACTATTGAGGTCACTATTCCCATTATATTCCTGGAATATATGTTGAATTGAATTTTGATTTTGGACGAAGTAAACTTTGAGAATGGTAAGTAGCAGCGTGAATAAAAAAAAAACTTTGCTATTAATTATTAATATTGAAATATTAATTTCCTAAAACATTTTTATGTTTATACGTTATAAAAGGAAGACTTTTGCAGTGGTTAAAAAATTCAAATTACGCTCAAATTGAGATATATTAATTCTTTTGCAATCCCGTCAGTCCCGGGATTGAGAGATTCTAATCCTGGGATTATCAGGTATCCAAAAGCGACCGGGATCCCGAATCCCAGGATTGAGAACCGTACTGCAGCCAGTACGGTAAAACGTGCAAACACCTCTTGCACGTCCTGGTTTTTGCTCCAGTCTGAGTAAAAATTTTGCATCAGTTCCATTTTAGCTGATTTTGATAACTATAACTAATAAAATTTACATCAAACACCAATTTTGGTTGATAATTTGATCTTATTCACCATCAGACAAATGGAAATACAAAGTAGAGTCCTCTTACAAACATTGAAAAAAGTTTTAATCACTGATTATTAAAGAAAGATATACACCACAGAATGCCAAAGAAGTAAAATAAAAAAATACCAAAGGGAAACAAAACCTGTATTCTGATTAAGCACAAGTTGTCAGGCTTTACTTTATGTAAACTCTATGACTGAACATTAAAATTCTGTTAAGAGAACAAGTTAAAAATCTACCACTAGATTTTGCTAATCTTGTTGAATATGAAGAATTATAACCGCTGTCATTTTGAATTATAACCCCTTGCCTGTCACACCTTAAAATTACCACCCTTCTAAAGAAACGAAATGCTGATTTTAAATTCACATGATCATAATGTAGGCTTAAGGTTTACTTTCTTCACTAATTTAAATGTAAATGATGTTATTTTAACTGTGTACAGGTGATTGGGTGGACCCGCCTGCCAAAGGTGTTTGTCGACTTCATAAGCCACCCCAAGGTGCGATTGGTCGGTGTTAACATCAAAGGGTAAGTGAAACATGGCTCCCCCAAGTGGGATCCTAACTGGTTTTTGCTACCAATACTGGGTACAGGAGGAACAGAAGTTGTCACAATTGGAGGCAAGGTTAAAGCTGTCTTTCAGCTAACAATTTTAGTTCCATACCAGGGGAGGTGGGGCTTGATGTCAGGCTTGGTCGGGGTGTACTGGCGACCAAGATGAGGGCTAAAATGAGGGCCACCTATCCCTTGAGGCCCTATCCTTTCATTCAGTGGAAAAAGACATACTTTTGCCCAACCAATCTGAATTTGGCTGAATGTATTCCATCTACCTATTCCTTTTTTCCTTTTGCTTCCTCCATAATAGTCGGCTAAAGACTTAGGGCCTAAGGGATATTATAGGATGAAGCATTCTTTTTTTCCGGTAGCCGTATAAAAAGACAAAATGGCTGAAGTACCGTCACAGGACTTTCCTGTAGGGTGGGGTGATACCGACTACTAAATCCCCCCTACAAAAAAAAAAACAAAAAAAACGCTCACATACTTTTTTGTACGTTCACACAAAAAATATTTCGAATCAGCATGCTAATTAAGACAAAATTTAGATGGAAGAAAACTTAAAAGGTAATGTTTCATTATTAGTCAGAAATTCTCTTGCTCATTCACCTAGATCGTATCAATAGGCTAGCTTTTTTGACTTTTTAAATTCAGTAGGCCTTCGGTAATCAGGCTATGTATTAGTCCAGCCCTCTGTGCATCATATCTACCTATTATGTATTAGTGGCTGGTATAATTTTCTGAATAACATAAGCGGCTATTCATTCATTCATTCATTCATTTCGAAGGGCGGACCGTAGTCCCATGGCGCTTCGGCCGCGAGGGCTTGTTGCGCACCCTTTTACCTAGAAAGAGGTGTTTTCAGAGACTGCCAAGGTCCATGTCCCTGGTGAATTTCTGCAGCTTACCAACAAGCTCCTCTGAGGGAGGTGTCTGCCCCTCTCCATGGTTCCGAGAGTTGCCAGCCTTACCTCAGCAAGCTTGTCACAGTCAAACAGCAAATGGTCAGCAGTTTCATCTGACTGCCCGCACTTCCTGCAAGAGGTGTTCCCATTATGCACCCCGATTGTGCGCAAATGCTTTCTCAGGTGCCCGTGTCCAGTAACGAGTCCTGTGATTTGTCTTACCTCCTGCCTTCCCAGGCGCAGAAGGTCTGATGCCACCTGACCAGATGGAGATTGGAGAATGAGCTTACTTACTCTCAGCCGCGGGAGTCCCACCCATCTCCTTTTATGTTCCTCGCGGGCCCAGCCCTTGATTGAGTGGTTCGCATTGCTGCGTGAAATTCCACAGAAGGGTTCAGGGCCCATGAAAGTCTCAGATGACCCAGCATTGGCCAGTCTGTCAGCCTTTTCATTGCCCTCAAACCCCATGTGGCCAAGAACCCAGCAAAGTGTTACCTGATTCCTCCTGCCTAGGCAAGAGACGTTTTTGAAACAGTCCCACACAAGTTTGGATCTGAATTTGCAGGCATTGAGTGCTTGGAGCGCAGCCTGGCTGTCTGTGAGGATGGAAATGCGCTTTTCATGAGTACCCCGACTGAGGTTCTCCAGCGCACATTCCATGATTGCAGTGATTTCTGCTTGGAACACTGTAGGATGAGCTCCCATGGGAAGGTAAATACCAACCCCTTCCTGCTCCCCCCACACCCCAGCCCCGGTGCCTCCCCTTACCTTGGAACCATCCGTGTACCATTCGAGATCACAAGGCGGTAGAGGATTCCCTTCGGTAGTCCAAGTCTCTCTTGGTGGGATGAGCACCTCAAAAGACCTACCAAAGGCGAAGACGGTAGACATGTGGTCCGTTGGCATATTGAGAATGTCCCGGTTGACCACATCCTTGATTCTGGCATGACCCAGCGGTACAGGGGGGGGACATCCAGAGATTTTCACACTGCAGTCAATACACACACCTCAATGTCAATCGGTGTGAGGTCCAGGAGGCAGTCCAGGGAGGCCCCAGGACAGCTGATCATTGCACCTGTGATGATGAGACAGGCCAGTCTTTGAACACTTGCCAGACTCGTCACAGCCGTTTCTGAACCCACTTTGGTCCACCAGACAATTGCACCGAAGGTCATGGCAGGCCTGACCACCGAGACATACAGCCAATGCATGAGCCTAGGCTGCAGTCCCCAGACAGAGCCCACCATGCGCCTACAGGCAAAGAGAGACCACTTACCTCGGTCAATGACCTTCTGTAGTTGGGGTCCCCACTGAAGTGTCCGATCTAGAGTGACACCCAGGTACTTCACCTGATCCTTCAGGTCAATTGGTGTTCTGTGCAGCATCAGAGGTCCAAGTCCCAGCAGGTTCCTTCTCCTGGTGAAGGGAACCGCTACAACCTTTGAGGGGTTGACTGAGAGTCCGACCTCCGAGCACCAGCCAGCCACCAACCTCAGAGCTTGATTCATGAGGTCGGTGATTGTTCCGTGAAACTTACCGACCACCAGGATAGCCACGTCATCAGCGTACCCCTGAGCGAATACGCTGCTGTCGTTCAATGACCTGATGAGATCGTCAGCAATGATGTTCGAGAGGACCCCCCCCTGTGGACACCCTCTTGTGGTTTGTGCCACAAGTTCCTCTCCATGAAGTGAGAGCCTTACCTTTCTACTGCAGAGTAGATCATCAATCCACCTGCAGACTGTCTCACTGAACCCACGTGATCTAGCAGCCCTAGTGACTGCCTCGGTTGCAGTGTTGTCAAAGGCCCCCTGAATGTCAAGAAAGGCACCCAGAGCAACCTCTTTCTGACTGAAGGCCTTCTCGATCCTACCCACAAGTTGATGTAGGGCAGACTCACAGGACTTACCAGGAATGTAGGCATGCTGAAACCTATGTAGGGGATTAGCCTTGAGAGCAGTATCCCCCAGATACCTCAGTACCAGTTTTTCCAGAGTCTTCAGCAAGAAAGAAGACAGTGAGATGGGACGGAAAGACTTGGGGTCGTAATACGTGGTCTTCCCCGGCTTCGGGATGAAAACTATCCTCGACGAACTCCAAGCAGTCGGGATATGCCGAAGAGCTAAGCTTGCCCTGAACAATCCACACAGTGCTGGGAGAATGATGTCAATACCCTGCTGAAGGCACAGCGGTCTAATGCCATCGGGCCCAGGTGCCTTGAAGGGACTGAGAGTACTGACAGCCCACCTGATTCTTCCAAACGTCACCATGCGACACGCATCCTGCCACCTGCTTGCACAGGCCCGCCCAGCGACGTTGCATGGATCGTCCGGCACAGGTTGCTGCAGAACGACACACTCAGGAAAATGTGTACTGGCCATGAGTCTCAGTACTTCCCGAGGATCGTGTACCAAGTCCCTACCAAGCCCCCTAAGAGACCCCAGACTAGAGGACTTGTCCTTTACCAAAATTTTGTAGATTCTGGAGGTGTCCCTCTCATTTTCCAAACCTCCACAGAAATTTCTCCAGGACGACCTTTTAGCCCTCCTGACAGCTAGATTGTACCTGGTGAGTTGCCTGTGATAGGCCTCCCAGTTGTTGTTGTTTTTAGCTCGTCTGAAAAGTGACCTAACGCTTTTCCTTAAGTTGGCGAGCTCCGAGTTCCACCAGCTCTTCCGGCCCCTACCCGCAGTACTCAGCGGACAGTACTCCTCAAAAGTGGAGAGGATTGCACCACCGAGCCTGAGGACAGCCCGGTCCAGCTCAATTGTATCTTTGGCCTTAAAGTTCACCTCCCCAACTTTGGCCGTCAAGGTCTCCCTGAATTTAGCCCAGTCAGTTCTCCTAGGATTCCTGAACTGTGCCAGCTCCGGGTTGAATTGTCTCATTTCGAAAATGATATATCTGTGATCAGAGAGGGAAGGTTCCAGAGACACACGCCACAATTGGTGAGTCTCCCCATCAGGCTCTCTGTGTAAATGGTGAGGTCAATAACAGTTTGACCAACTCTGCTAAAGAACGTTGGCTCTGAGCCTTCGTTGGCAATCATTAACCTCTCAGATGCTATGTACTCTAGGAGTGACTTACCCCTAGCGTTGGTTAGCCTGCAACCCCACAGAGTGTTGCGGGCATTAGAGTCACAACTCGCCACCAGATCCAGGCCGGAGTCGATGGCGTAGTCAACCAGATGTCTCACCTCCCTCGGTGGAGGATGAGGGGAGTCCTGCGGCATGTAGGCTGACGCCAGCAGAAGAGGTCTTCCAGTGGACCTGCACACAGACTTAACAGTCGTGACGTCCCTGGAACAAAATTCTAAAACCGGAAAACTAACAATTCCGTGTTTTACCCAGATACAGGTCCTGGGATCCCTGACTGGCGGTGCAACAATGGAGCCCCGTGCAAGCCCCATGCCCGCTTCCCCGCCATCCTTCACCCAGGGTTTCTGTATCAGGGTGAAGTCCACAGCCATGCCCGCTGTGTGGGAGCAGAGCGCTGCCGAAGCCGCTCTACTGTGTTGCAGGTTCACCTGAATGATCCTGGTCATCCGGAGGCTTGGTGCCTGATGGCCCTCCCGAAAGCACTCTGAAAGAAACCTTCGCAATGCCGACGCACACCTGCCAACGCCGTTCCTGTAGCGCCCTGACGCTTCGCTCATCGATTCCCAGGGCCAGAGTTTGCACCCTTTCCTCCCGTTTCCGATCGATGATCCGCCAGTCCTCAGTACAGATCTGATTTTGTTTCTGCAACTGAGACAGAATCTTCTTGGGTTCAACGCTCGCCAGCAAGTCTTCCAGCCGCAAGAGAACCTTGGTAGTTCGTTGGAGATCCTTGTAATCCCCCATGACCACCGCAAGCCCCTCACGGACTTCCAACCCACTGCCTGTTTCACCCAAGCATTAGTTTCCACGTTGCCACAAGTGACGACGAGGGCACCTCTTTCCTGATATGTCTTCAGGATCTGCAGCAGCTCTGGCGTTCCATCGTCGAAGACGAGCGCCAGAAGCTTCTCCTGCAACAGTCGACATTCCTCGTCAGAGAGCCTGACTTCGGGGTATGACGCAGGAGTGATTGCCAGCTTGCTGGAAGTGAGCTGCTCTTCGAAGCTTGGAGCCCCAGCAGCAGCTTGCGGAGGCACGTCCCAACGCCTGGCTCGCTTGGGACGAGTCTGCTGCTCCGCAACCTTCTCAGGTTCCCTGCGCATTGGAGAAACGCCATGGAAGTCCTGTTGCTCGCCAGAAGAACCCTGAGCAGCTTCCGGTCACTTCCGCTTGGAAGTCCCCTGCTGCTTCAGCTGCTTCCGCCATTCCTTCGGAGTGAGCCACGTGCCCCCCGCCATTTTCTTCTCCTTGATGAGCTTTCTGCGCTCTTTCATCAGGAGGTGTCGTCTTTCCTGTTTGTCATCTACAACAGTAGTGTTTTCATCAGTTTCAGCGATGTCCATGCTCTCCGTGCCCTGAGCACTTGGGGAAGCCACAGACGAAGCCACTGAAGTGTCGAAAAGGGGAACCGGCACCTGGGAATGTGCTTGTTCAAGCAGCGACAAGTCGCTGTGTGGGGGAGTCCTCTGAGTCTGACCGCTCCTTGCAAATGCACTGAGCTCCTGCTCACGACTTCCTCCCGTAGACAAAGACATGGTGTCACCTGTAATCAAAGGCCAAAAAGTGCCCTCCCCAGAATCCGCGGCATGTCCTCTGACGAGGAGTGGGATTGAGCACTGACGTGCCGACCCACCTGGGGTACAACTTCCGTTTGTTTTCTATCAGCCATATCGTACCTGAAACACCTACAAAGTTTGCAGTTTGACGACCATCCGTGGACTATCCACTCAGCCCGCCAATGTCCGGTGCTTGACCCTTGTTGAGGTTGGACCTCACATCGTCCCCAGCCCGGTATACTGGAACCGCTGCGCACATACCAGTTACCAGTAAGCAGTACAACGGCCGTCTGGTGAAACTATCACCTCGCCTGCTGCTACCCTACCCAGGCCTTTGAGGGGCCCATCGCCCGTGCCCTGGGTAGTACCGAGGTCCCTGCTCATGACCTCGGGGTCCTTTTTTTCGACAGGACCATAAGTCTAGATCCGCTGCCTCTGGCTAATGAACAGAGGCACCCCGAGTAGGCTGCAAAAGTGCAGTACGACTGCAAGGTGCAGTCGATTCACAGCGGTCTTGAGGATGGCTCTTGAAGAGAGCCATCCCCCTGAGGGCCTTACAGACACCTCTAACCTCCTAAGCGGCTATAAGCGGCTATAATATTCCTTCACTCAAATTTACTGACCATCGATAAACGGCAGGAGTAACTTTGTGGAAAATACACTGTGTCCCAAAAAACTGAACAACTTTGTTGCATAGCGGACTCCCACTCATTTGGAATCGGGGGGTTCGAACATCAGATGGTTCAGACACCTTCTTAGAAATCAGCCGTTGCTGAACATTCGCCCGTGGATAGGTTTCTAATGGCATAAATAGATAGGAAACACGTTGTTTATTACATCTACCTCAAAACAAGCACAAGTAAATACTAAAAAAATTAGTTTTGCTATAATATTTATTCAATATAAAGACACACTATTTATTTTATTGTTAGTACTTTTTATAGGCCTCTGGATGGTTCAGACTTTTTTTAGTTTGGACAAGGATCTAGTCCCGAGGTGTCTGAACTATATGGAGTCTACTGCACCTTAAATAGTTCAACCCATTCCCGCCTAAAGACGGGCAGTGCACGTCCTAGCGCGTGAGGTAATTAAAGCCTAAAGACGGGCTACGCCTGTCCTCACACTTCTTGTCATATTATTCCGGTTTTCGGAGACTAAAATCTGTCCACATTCATCATTTACGTATTTCACATTATTTTTATATTATTTCCTTACTCTATGCGTTGTTCCTGGTAGCCTGTGTATTTTTTTTCCGTATTGTTGTTGTATTGTTGTTTTGACATAATTGTCATGACGCTCTTTGCGTTCTAACCTCAGTTTTGTTATTATGGCATATCGCGACAATTTATTTTTACTAAGAGATCGTTTTGCTCAGTGGGTAGATGGAGTTTTAGAGGAAAGTGGTTGTGAAGAAAGTAATGATGAAGACAAGTGATGATGTGAATAATATTACTGATGAAGAGCCGAATGTTTGGTGTCCACCTATACCAAGCTATAGTACGGCTTCAGCTAGGCCTAACCTTGCACTGACTCGCCTGTAAAGTTTTACAAAAATAGCTATAAAACAGAAGATTTTATATAGATATAAACTAAAAAAAGATTTTTTTGTAGGGAATTGAATACTGTTTATAATAGTTACCAAGATATAGAAAAAAAATCAAATCTTAGTGGTTCTTTTTGAGTATGATTCCAAAATGTTTTGTTATTTATTTATTTATTTATATGTAAATAAATATATTTATGTAACATTTACATAAAATATATGACTTTTAAAAGGAACTGTTATGTACATGAATTTAAACACAAGTTTTATGAAATTATAATCAAAATTAGATTTTCTACGATTTTTAAACTAAAACATTGCAAAATTGCAATTTTTTACTCAGTTCAAACCAGCTGATACTGGCCTAGTAAAGCAGTCTGGAATGGGTTTACATCAAATATATATAAAATTAGATTGATTTAAATATATAAAAACATTTTCTAAAGTTTATTTTGGGTATTTTTTTGGGTATAAAGTTTTTTATGATCATTCACATGGTTCCTCTCATTGTTTGGCAAAAAGTAGAAAATTCGGTTATCTAGCTCTGATTACAATCTGCCCTGTCCAAGTCAGTACTAAAATTTCCCGTTATTTCCCCACCAAAGAGGCTTTCAAAACAAATATTGGTCAACCGTTTTCCCCCCAGTTAACAAAAGTGATTGCCTGAATCGTCTGAGTGGTGCTGCTACCTTTCGGTGACTAGTGGAACTATGTCGAACTGGGTTCCAAAGGAGTAAAAAGCAATAAAATGTCTCTTTTATCTGTGAGTCCGAAATTTCAATTGGCCCTCCTTTGGCCCGCATCGAACGTGTTTAAAAATTACATGTCGATAGGTCTGGGGACTGTGTGGGCTAACATGTTAGGACATCATGTCAAATCCTGTATTTTAGATGAAAAAAACTTTTATTTTAGATGATTAAAGCTTTGACATAAAACAATGAATCTACTGATATTTACAAATGACATAAAAAAACTTAAGTTAAACTTTTACGTAGTAATCCTTAAATTGGGCACACAGTGTATACACTTTTTACTCCAGTAATCCGACATTTTCATTAATTCAGCACTAGCAAGGTATGATATCTGCTGGATTAGTGACTGTCTACTTTAACCTTTAACCTACCTTTTTTGTCTACAACCTAAAAAACATTACTTATGTTTTTTAATAACTTACAAATAAAATTAAACAATTCGTAAACTAATTGAAAACATGAATTGCCCTATTTCAATTCTCATTTTAACATATTATTTATAAGCCTTAGCAATTGATTGTAATTTACCGATAAAGCAATTTTTTGTGGTAATGTTGAATAAATTTCTTTGGAATTTGGCATGAAAAATTATTGAACATAAACTTCGGCTAAATAGTAGACTTCCCTTATGCAAACGAAATACTAAATTAGGGGGCTTAGTGGAGCAACATGCACAATGAAAGGTAAATTCTGTAAGTGATATAATCATAAAACAATTTTAAATCAAAACTTTTGTTTATTTTTGCAGGGATATCTGGAAGTTAGGAAGGGATTTTGACATTTCTGTAGCACATATTGCTGGATACAATGCAGTTGAATTGAGAACACTGGCGAACCAAGTCTTCTCTACTCAAGAAATATGGAGCCTCGATAGACTTGTTTTGTATGTGGTAAGATAAAAATATATTTTTATATGACCATTGACTGTCAGGAATAGCATTTTTCTATCCTGTTAATTTGTATTTGTAAAATCTATTGAGATAATCTCAGTATAATTATTCTGTCATTCTAGGATTTATTGGGCAAATAGGGTGGGGTTCATAACTACCAGATTTCACAACTACCAGGACGATAAAAATTATGAAATATTAACAAACTCACTACTTCCAGATATCATTTCTACCAGGAGACTTTAGCATAAAATTAATCACATCATAACTTCCAGATATTTTAATTCCCAGATTTCATTACTTCCAGGGGTATTAAATGACAAAATAATGAGAGCGTCAGAACTACCAGACATCACAACTTCCAGTACAGTCCGAGCCAAGAGTTGTTGAGCGGGTAGCCGCCTCCCGATTGTAGGCATTTCACCGCGTCGCGTCGTACAGTGTAGCCGCCTCCCGATCGCAGTCATTTCACCGCGTCGTACAGTGTGTAATTACTAAATTGCTTCTAGTGTTTTCAAAATGCAGCTAATTACGGTACTTATTGTAAATATTTATACTATCAGCCCGCGTCACTTCGTGACTTAAAAAAAATTGGTAAAATATGCGTTAGTTTCATGTTGAGTATGAATGGAGTATTGGCGTGAAATAACTGTCAATGAGTGAGTGTATGAATTTTTGAGATTTTCTTTAATTTTCTAGACCAATCCTTTGTGTCATATCACTTTAAAAATGGGGCGAACTTTTAAAAATAACTCATTAGACTTGAATCCTCAATATGGTTAAGAAATTCCTCACAGAATTCGAGAAGTCCATTTATTCCATCTGCTTTAAAAGTGTCCATGTATACGTTCTATTCTTTGAAATTGCGACAGTGCAACAACATTTATTTTGCATTAATTGGGGTTAGTTTACATGGATCTTCAATGGTTGGCGCGTCTTCATGCGTCTCTGTTTGAGAGTTTTCTTTTGAAAAGTATATTGAATCTTTATGTTAATTCTACACAATATCTACGCATCAGTTTTTACTTTCTCCCCCCTATACATAGTATATGGAGAAAGTATTGTTTTCGTTAAAATTTTCGAATTTGAGTTGTTAGTGGATATATTCGTTTTAATGCTCCCTGAATCCAAAAAAGTGGTTTTTGGCGTGGTGTCTGTCTGTCTATGTGTGTGGATGTGTGTGTGTGTGGATGTAAACAAAGCTAGAGGCGACACCAGTGGTCCGATTTTCATGAAATTTGGCATGTGGGTATAAAGCCGTGGTATCTCCAGGCGTATTTTTCATTTTTTTGAATTTTTGATTTTGAAGGGTATTTACCCCATAAAAACCCATAAAAAATGACAAAAATCCAAATTTCTCAAAAACGGCTCTAACGATTTTGATAAAAATTTCATGGTTTATAGTGCTTAAGATAACAAACAAAATGACACCACCCGCATGTCTGTAAAAATTCAGGTTCAGATGTTATGGGGGTTTAAGTGTTAAAAATTCATATTTTTCAAATTTCACAAAATCCGTGACCTCTAAAGAAAATATACTTGCAACCATTAAATTTGAATTGAAAAACTAAATAATCTAGAATTTTGAATCAGTAGTTTACGTCAACTGGTTGCGGAGATAATTGATATTTTAGTTCGGCGGTAAACGCAGTACGTTGTCCAATGTTATTCTTATGGCAAATATTTAAAAATCGATATCTCCGTTATTTACTAACCGATTTTGATAACATTTGGTATATGTTTGTGTGATAATTAATTGTTAATTTGTTTTATTTCACTAATATGTTTTCTGGTTTTAAATGACTTGAAGGGAGAAGGTATGTGTCAGTTTCCTGATACCGTTTATTTGCATTCTTTTTATTGGTCTTAACAAAAAAGTGGTAAGAGGATGGACAAACCACTTTGCGGATGGAAAACCGCATTTATAAACTAGCAACTCGCCGTAATAACAAATTATTCATTGGTCATCATAGTGGCCAAGGAATTACATTTTCAAATTGACCCATTTTACTTTCTCCCCCCTATACATAGTATATGGAGAAAGTATTGTTTTCGTCAAAATTTTAGAATTTGAGTTGTTAGTGGATATATTTGTTTTAGTGCTCCCTAAATCCAAAAAAGTGGTTTTTGGCGTGGTGTCTGTCAGTCTGTCTGTCTGTCTGTCTGTCTGTCTGTCTGCCTGCCTGCCTGCCTGCCTGCCTGCCTGCCTGCCTGCCCGCCTGCCTGCCTGCCCGCCTGCCTGCCTGCCCGCCTGCCTGCCCGCCCGCCCGCCCGCCCGCCTGCACGCCCGCCCGCCCGCCCGCCCGCCCGCCCGCCCGCCCGCCGCGGTAAACGCAGTACGTTGTCCAATGTTATTCTTATGGCAAATATTTAAAAACCGATATCTCCGTTATTTATTAACCGATTTTGATAAAATTTGGTAAGTATTTGTGTGACAATTAATTGTTAATTTGTTTTATTTCACTATATAAATTTTCTGGTTTTAAATGACATTAAGGGAGAAAGTATGTGTCAGTTTCCTGATACCGTTTATTTTGTTTCACATCAATATAAGTAAATGTTTGGCAAATTTCTACCTAAGCAAATAACGTAACTTTCTTCACTGAATATACATATTGTTATTGGTACATTTCGAAATCGAGTAAAACAGGCAGGCTAACACGACATTTAAGTCGTTCGTAATCCAACTACACTAACAAAATACAGGTTTTAAAATTTACTAGGTGAACCCGTGCGAATTCACACGATTTAATTAAATTTTATAAATCATCGGCTGCCTTCTATGCGCACTTATGTCGTCCATCTATATAAACGATAAACTGTGAAGCAGAGCGCAACAATGACTGTTGAAGTACAGTCTGGACCTAGTGGATGCAGAACACTAATAAATTAGGTGATGAGCTTTGAATATGTTGGTAGAGGTGGGATGGTAAACCAACGTATTTTTCGAACCTATACAATTTGAACAAAGTATAATTAGCTGTATAATTCATTTAGAAGGGGATATTATTCCTGGAAAAAAAAAATGCTTGCCTATAACTTAAAGCCTTTATTTAACACACTTCCATTGAAGAAATGACAGTATCATCTTAAAGGCCTTACATTGCTGTACTAAAGTTAAAGTTAGAAGTTATTTTGAATTTAAGTCGAGCCTTCAAATCACTGACATATTTTTATACATCCCCTCATCGTCGTTAATGAAACTCAACATAAATGATTTTTTTACGATTACAGACTTGTATGATAAAAAAAGCCCAAAATAAATTACAGTTTACATTAAACCCAACTTAAGCATATTATAGGATATCAAGTTTACTAATCAACAAAAATATTGTAAACAAATTAGTGATTACTGGATAATGAAATATTCCAGTGACAGCTAATAAATGAAAATAAAAGTTGCTGTATCACGTTTGGTTCAAACCGATTTTTAAATTGATTTTCTGTTAGGGATGTTTTGGCTATCTGATCGATTATGTAAATGATTTTGGGGGGCATGAAGCCCAAATTCTGATTCTCTTTCATCAAAAATGACAGTTTAAGCCCCTTCAAGTTGAAATTCGCTCCTTCACATCTCTGCTGCGTACGTACTTGTTTAACTTGATTTTTTTTGTGTTTGGTTTATACATTTCCATATAAAGTAATATGTACTGTATAAAATTTAATTTAGTATTATCTTGATCCACATTTAAATTATAGTTTTTATTATTATACGTTTTTATACATTTCTGTTTCTTAATTTCTAAGACGGTATTCTTTAACGAGCAGGCACAAAAAAGGATTAAGGTATTATACTGTTCAAAGCTATTTTTCCAAAAATTTACATAGATGTTGTTTTTTGGTTTCTGGACTATAATTTATTTTATAAAATAAATTACGGTTTTTAAAGCAATATTATTCGAGTTTGCCCATCACTGATCACCTTTACTAGCGTTCCTCATAAATAGCACAGTATTCCCATTAATTTATGTGGAAGTCAAATATTAGGTTGTAAAAACCTGGGGGGGGGGGTTCAGAACAACTTCCTAGTTTAATACAAAAAAAGGATCACTTGTTGCTAATGAATTACAATCACACCTTTTTGCTGTTAATCTTTACATCCGATCCAGAGGTTGCAGAGGTTATTCAACTTGAAAAAAGTTAAGAGCAATAATTATTACAACTTATTTGTTTTAACAAAGGGACTTTCAGTTTTATTGATTGAAACCTTTTTGTGCCAGTACTGTTAGGAACGTTTCTTAGAACTAGACTTGATCCGTAAAACACGCCTTCCGGTCATACGCTCTGGATCTGCTAACATTCAGAGATGAAATATTTAGTCTTTTTTCTTTCATATTCTTAAAGAAACCTCGACTGCTCATTTACCCCTACCACAAATTCCACATTAATTTTACAAATATTATTTAGTTGTCTGTTCGTCATGGAGGCCCCACCTGTGAATGAGGTTAACGGTGCTGGCAGTACGTAATTGCGGGGATGGGTTTTATTTCTTCGTAAAAGATTGTGATAGCAATCGTCAGGGCCGCCGAGAGGGGGGGGGGCAAAGGGGGCAGATTGCCCCGGGCCCCGGGCCTGTACTGGCCTGGCAGATACCTAGGCCTGTACTGAAAGGTGAACGTGGAATTGAGTACGGTACATCTCGGATTATCCGGACCCCACATTATACGGATCCCGGATATCCGGACCGGTCCATCCGAGAAATAAACAAAGAAATTCATGGCAAAAATGTTAATTTAGCAAGTTTACGGGTTAAATGCGCCTTTTAAAAGTAAAATACAAGTGCAGTACATTACTGTACGCATTTAGAATCAGAATAAAAAGTACGTATTGCCTGAACGGTAAATTACAGCATTTTCGGGAACTTAGTTTTCTTGGTTGCTACTTGGGGCGCTAGCAGTAATCAACAAAGGCGTAGACTACGGCTATTTAGGGTTCCCATATGGTAAAATGGGAAAAAGAGAAGGTTTTAGGACGCTTCCCCAACGCTTCCCCCCCGTAACTCTGATGGAAATAGGCATTAAAAAACTTGTTTGTTGCATCCAATCATATTGATAAGAAATCTATACCTATAAAAGGCAAAGCCCTCACTGACTCACTGACTCACTCATCACTAATTCTCCAACTTCCCAATAACCCAGAAGGCTGATATTTGGTACACTGTTTCTTTAGGCATTAAATAGGAAAACTAAGCAGTTTTCATCCTGATCTGACCCTCGGACTCCGCCACAGACCCTCGCAAAGATCCCATATTATCCTTATGGCAGAATATAAATTGATGAAATGTTTATGTTTAAACAGATGAGAAAAAGCAAGACATTTAGTAGAATGTCAAACCAGCTGTCAAGAACAGAACATGAAATAAATCACTGACTAGCGATACTTATAAGACCTTTCTTCCTTGTAACAGCTGTTATTGAAAGAGCTAATTTAAAACATTTATTTTATCAACATCATTAGAAAAAATACTTTGCCTTTGTCTTGAACTGGAAGTTATTTACAACATTTATTTTATATTTAATTTATCAGACTCTGGTAGAAGTGATATCTGGAAGTTGTGAGTTTGTTAATATTTAATAATTTTTATCGGTCTGGTAGTTATGAAGTCTGGAAGAAATGAAACGCTCTCGGCAAATAGATATGTTTGATTTGATTTTGTTCATCATTAACTATAAATAATAATAGTAAGTATTTAACGGGGTAAAATCATTGACTTTGAATCTCTTGAGACATCCCACTCATACGGCGCAGCTGTAGCGATCGGACCTGAGCCAGGATTGGTTGGTTCAGTTAGTTCGTCTGAGCCTCCGCGAGACAGCGCTGCAAGCGCAGCGGACGGTCTTAGTTCATGGCATCGCCACAAGATAGCGCCCTCTACGGCTGTCAGTCCCCCCTTACTCCCCGCTCCTCGACCGCCGCCTCCGCTGCCGCTGCGCCCGCCGGCGCCATACACTCATGTTCCTCCCACCACCTTCCACCGTAGAATGTGAATTCTTAGTAGAGCTACCATTCCGACGAGGACGAGGAGGTGAACCCAAAACAGTTTGTTCATTTAGTGACTTAATGACTAATCCGTAAAAAATAGTTAATAGTTGATTTTTTCTCTGTTTCGGTTAGACAATCTTAAAGTAAATAATTACCTATTCTTTAGTTAACTGTTTGTAGAACGGTTTATTTTGAAAACAACGGGAAATAGTTTTGAAACAAATATTTAATACTTGATCTACCTGTTTCGGTTATACAATCTTAAAGTATATAATTATTTTCTAGTAAACTGTTTGTACAACGGTTTGTTTTGAAATGGTAGTTTTTATTATGTTATTTATAATTTGTCCACAACATGAATGATACATAGCTGTTTATAAGTGACTTAGCTGTTTATAAGTGACTGGCCCGTGTCGTCACTTAAAATAAACCTAATAAAATAGGCTTTTTCGAGTTATACGGTCATTTTATCCTTTGTTCTAATATATGTAGACAATATTGAGAAGTTAAATTCAATTAAATTGCGTAATGTTAAGAGCGTTTACCTGTGAATCTCAAAATCATTTATACAATTTTATAACCATAAAACAAATCAGGCTTATTAAGGCAACTCGTCTGGTAGTCCGGAAGGACGATTGACTCGAAAATTTGCCTTACGTGATTAAAAAATCCAGATTAAAATGTGTGTTTAGGAAAAATAAAGTACAAAAAGATGTGTGAACACGGATTTATTTTCCCTCTAAAATTTTCACTTTCTTGTGATGCCCGCCATGCTTCCCTCCAGGTTGACGAATGTCTTTTGAAATTTCTTTCACCTTCCAAAGCTATTTGACTGTTAAAATTTTTCTGATCAAGAACATTCTGTGAGGGTAGCAATTGCTGCCGCACTTCATCCAATTTTTGAAGTTCTTAAAAATTAGTTGTCTACATTTGGTTTCAATTTTTTTCCTTATTCCTACAGTAGAAATGTTTTTCACAAACATTCTGTCGAAGACCTCTAGAATTGTCTTGGTCACTCGAACAGTATCCTCGGAAGGTAAAACTAGAAAGTCTCCTGGTGCTCCCGAGCACAGACAAAGGAATCTATCCAGACTGTTAATGGGGGTTGCGGTTCATAGTTTTTACCGCGCTTGCCGCTAGGTAGGCGCGCGTGTTACCACGCACAAATGGCGGATCAGCGTGCTGCGTTGCCACGCTGCTGCGCCGTAGTAGTTACTGCGTAAGCCGCCGGGGTGCGCTGCAGTCGTGCGCACTGTTTATCAACGCGTTGCCGTGGTTACGAACCCCTCCCCCGCCTACACATCACAGGCAACGGCTAAACTAAGTGCCCCGGGTCCTTGCAACACTAACGACTTGCTCTGTTTGCCTCAAGTAGTTTCCTAAAAAGAAGGATTGTATTTTATGAAACTCTCTGTCTATCTTCAAATTAAGTTGAAGTTTTTTAATGAGGTAAAAAATTATTATTTTAATGTGACTTTTAGGACAAAGAAATGCGATTATTCGCTGGACAATTAAAATGCTTAATGAATACTTAAAATGCTGAACATACTGACCTTTAATAATTATCTATAACTATTTACTTCTCTTATCCTTATAATAAGTCAACTAATATATATAATATTTTCGATTTATATCGAAATATCATAAATTTGTTTGATAGTTTTTTTTTACAAAATATACACCATATACATAGCAATATGTTGTTTAGTGAATATATTCAAAATGTGACATTTTATTAATATTTTTTATGAATATTGCTTGTAATCCTGCAACAATATTTGTATATTTAGAAACATACATTCGTAAAGTGTGTTAGAAATATTATGTTGCATGTGGTTGCATCGTGTTTAAGGTTAGTATACAATACATGTCCAGTATCGTCAAAGTATAAAACTTTGACTTATTTTCGTGTTGGGTCAATTCAACAAATTTTTTCAGATGAACCAAATTACATTTTTATTTCAAAATTTACAAATATTATGTGGTTCATTCCCAGCAACAGTGATGTGAGATGACAATGGAGATGACTCGCTGCTTCCCTGAATAACAATGCTTGGGACACAGGCCGGTCCTCTAGGCACGCGTAACATGGTTAAATTACGTCTCAGAGGCCTAATTGTCCACTGGTTCAAGGGTAACAGAAATTTATTTTTTGTACTTCGTACACGTACAACAGCAACAATTTTGACGCATCGGGGGCTAGGGGAGGAGGGAAAGTCTACTCCTCTACTCAAGCCCTGCCCCTTCACTGCTCCTAAATACCTTTTTAGAATTTTTGAAGCTCGCTATTATTTAAATCGTATTACAGTAAAAATAAAATATTCCGATTGCAGTAGGTTAGCAGAATCAGCGAATTTGATATGCTTAGATAAATCATTACTTTGAAACGTCACATCAAGTTTTGAAAACTTGTTCTTAATAACATGGAAAGTGATTGAGCAGGTTTTCTGCCACAGAAATGTAGAATGGGGGATTTTACGCCAAGCAGATCTCAAGAAGATGAAACCACAAACAAGCTTTATTAATATATGTCGAGAAATAAGGGAGATATGGAGTTTCATTGATTTCCAATAAGAATAACCTGGAAACGATGTACTGTATTTACCTCTCATAATATCAATAACCCCCTGAAACTAATGGATATATGGTAATGATTGAAGGTATTAAAATACTTGTGTTTAAAACTAAATTCAGTGGTACAAAAATACCCCGTTTCAGCAAACCTGCATACTCAACGAATTTAAAATGCAAAAAAAATTTCAATCTAAATACCGGGTTTTCCTAAAGTCATGGAAACATTGAAACGACTTTTTTCACGTAGAATTGGTTTGGAAATGTATGTTTTATATACACCAATTTGAAGCTTATTTTATTAAGTTTAATGTAGATGTAGATCATTCGGGAACCAATGTTCTCGTTGAGGCTTGAGATGTAACAGTAACATGTAAAGTTTCGTCTACATTGTGAAGAAGGCTACAAAATCAAGTTAAATATTGTGTTTTTATGGTTTTATGAATCGAGTACACCGTGAGGTTGGATATAAAGAAAATTCATGCATAAAATTGTTAAAGGAATTCTGCGGAATTTCCCCCTACTGCAGCTTTTACACAGGCCTTAGACCAATTATTTATTTGATGAATCACAGCAGTTATCAAAAAAAAAAGTAGTGATCCTTATTTAAGGATCTTTCAAAGTTACCATTAAGAGAGTAGAATTACCAAAATTTACAAGTGGAAATCATTTAAGAACCAAGCGTAAGATAAGAACTTTAGCTCAGTTCTATACATTTTTACAGTCGACTCTCGGTAACTCGAAAGTCCACGGGACTGCGATTTTCCTTCGTGTTAAGTATGGTTCGTCGTAGACATAGTTCGAGTTATAGAGGTAAACTAAATGAAAATTCGCGATATAGAGGTAAATCAAAATGTAGTTTATACCCTACACCTTTGACAAATCCAAGCTTTTAACTTACTTAAATATTATATATAATGAAAAATACATTATTTATGATATAATAACCTGTAAAACACAAAAACAGATAAGATCATATCAATTCTGATTAAAAAGTCTGTAATCTTCCTCTGCTTAAACATGTACAAACAATTATTACAGTATTGATCATAATTTTATATTAAAACAATAATTATTATAAAGAAACTTTACTGTATCCCCTACAGCTAAAAAAATGAACTTATAACTTTGAATAATACTTACAGTTCGGCATACAAAATAAAAAACGTGTGAAATAAAATAGAGTACACAGTTCAGAACGCCGGGATTTTGTATTACAGAGGTCCATTCTGAAAACTTCGTGGTATGGAGGTAAACTTCGAGTTATGGAGGTAAAGCGTGAATCGAATTCGTCTTATCTACTGAACTTTGTGTTATAGAGGTAATTTTTGTGTCCCTTCGAGTTATAGAGGTAAAATATACCCGGAAAATTGGTTCGTGTTATGAAAATATTTTCGTGTTATGTATAGTAATTTCTTCGAGTTAGACAGGTTTTTCCAAGGGGATTAAAAATAATTTGTGATATCGAGGATTTCGTGATATCAAGGTTCGTGTTAGCGAGAGTCGACTGTATATTCTTTGCATCATACCATGCAAGCTTCAATATTACTTAAACAGCTGTTCACTTCTCTGTATTTTAAATGGAAGTTACCAGCTGTTTCAGTGATTTTTCAGGCCTGTGGTGATATGAATCTGTGAATATAAGCCAAAGCAACCACTAGCCAAATTTCATAATTGCTGATTCTTGTTACTTGTATTCAAAACATTGCTCTCAGAAACTTTCAGCTTTTATAAAATAACGAAGGTCTGGCGGTCATGGGCTCTTGCTCTATTATATAAAAAGCAAACCAACATTAACACTTGATCCAACAGGAAGATAAGACATATGACTGATGATTGTTTATATTTCAGGTCAATTTAAGTTTAAATTCACCGTGATGATGGTATAATTACCGAAACGCGTGTTCCCCATGTTACTCTTGTGGCAAATAAAAATGCTATTCTGTATATTTCTTAATTATTAACATATTTTCTTAAGACTTGGTACATAGCTTCTTCTACTTAAGATGTACTAGAAATGAGCAAAAAACACCCAGTTTTAACAGACCTGTTTCAGCAAACCTGCATACTCATACCCCATGTTATTCTTATAGGGAGCTTACAAAAACATGTCATGTCTCTCTATGATGGATTGAAATATGTTGTTTTGCATTTGAAATTCACTGAGTATGCAGGTCTGCTGCAATGGGGGTGTTTTACTTTTATAGCAGAAAACCTGCGTATTCATTTTCTAATGTTATCTTTCAAATAGGGAAATAATTTAATATGGTAATTTAGTGATTCTTGAAAATAATTTTTAAGTAAAACATTTGAAAATCACTGAGTATGAATAAGTAGCAAAGGAGGTATTATTAAGGTATATATAGAGACAAGAAGGAATGAGATATTTCTGTATATTTCCCGTAAGGTCAACAATGAGAAGTGAGTATGCAGGTTTGCTGCAATAACAGTGTAAATCTGGGGAGTTTCAGACAGTTATTAGGTAGATCTCCACAAGATGAAGCCATATGCGAAGTCTTGTTTAAATATGTTGAAAAACAACTGAATTACCATTTAAATTAAATTATTTCCCCATAAGGATAACATTAGAAAATAAATACGTAAGTTTGCTGCCATAAACCTAAAAAGGAAAGGGGAACCATAACCAATACCTCTCAGCTAGTCAAAGCAACATACCAAGTTTTATTCAAATAAGTTAAAAAATAATCAAAGCATAAATTTTTATTTTTTCAAATTTAAGTAATACAGTATTTGATACCTTATGATATTTTGAGTTTAGACAAAAATAATCCTCATATTAAGTATACTTAAATTGATATTTCTTTGTTCTCCATCAAATTCTAAACCACTTGGTGAAGTTGCAAACCAAACACTTAAACGGTTACAATATGAAGAACAGTCAAAAACAAAAAAAGTTTTGATTCTTAAATTTTAAGGAAAAACTTGATTTTTAAACAATGTTTTCTCAGTCACACTTAACATTTTATCATAAAATAATTATGAAACCTCTTTAAAGTTTAGGTTTTATCACAATATTATGTCTACTTTCCATTCTGAACCATGAACCATCAAAATGTTCAATAGATATATTGAAATTAGAAAAAAAAACCTTTTCACTCATAAATTGAAAAGGAATGAGTTTAGGACTTATGTTTTTTGGGTAATTTTTTCTAGTTTTGATCCGTGGAACCATATCCTGAAGTTTTTCAGGGTTATCATGAAACATCTGTATAACAATTCGAACGAATTGTGTTTTTTGCTTCTGGGGGCCCCAAAATGAAAAGTTCCGGGCCTCTGTCTTACCATGAGACCAACGGTAGGTAATGGTTTATTCCTTTAAGGAAATTCGCTAATAATCTGAAATAGACCTATAGCATTATAAAAATGTGCAACATGACCTGCTCTCTGGATCCATGAATGACGATATAGTGTCGGTTGGTTGTCGGTATAGTGAAGAGCTTCAAGCCTTTCATCTTGAATCTACTGTTGTTATAGTGCCTATAAGAACAACGGGAGTCCGGCATATTGATAAAAATTGCGGCTATTTTAAAATTTGAAACCTGGTGGATTTTTAAATTTTAATCACAACATACTCTCTCTAATAAGAATGCACGATCAATAATAACACACTCGAATATAGTAAATGTATGCCTATAGGTAGCAAACTTTTAATTAAAAAATTTCGTCAGTCACATTTTTTGGCAGTAAGTAACGATGCCTTTCATTCAGCGATGAACGAACTACTGTAGTCAGATAACGAGTCGAGATGATGCAGTGTTAGTATTAGGACATGGATAAAAACATGTTTATCTGATAAGGAAACGTTGAGGGAGGCTTCGCCAGATTTGGCAACAGCGCGGGCCTTATCCTGCCGTTGCGGGAGCGAATCATCAGATACTCGACGCCTACGCTCTCTGTGAGCGCTTCCTGGAACTTAGCATTAGCAGTCTGGATAGAATCCTTAGTCTGTGTCCCGAGGCAGTGACATACTGCCGGTTGGCAATAAGTTCTCCATCGAGGACAGGTGAACTAGTTGGCTCCAATTTCAATTCTTCCGAACAAATCTGACACTTGACTTTATTGAGACATGTTCTGACACCATAGCCAGCAAAATACCTGAAAATTTTGTTTTATAAATATTTGATATTTTCAGAATAGCTTTACAGTGAAATATGTCATTATGCTGTTTAAAGTTTTTCTCTAACTCTAGGAGGCTAGTCTACGCACCCGTACTTGATCAATAAGATGAATGATTTTTTAAATTTCTAAAACATATTTCTTATATATTATGGGATGAATTATTTTTAAATTTTTAATTTATATATTTTCCACTCCAGAGAACCAAAATCCTCCCCCTTGATTGAATTAGTGGTTTTTTATACTAGCCACTGTAAATTTACTTCGGACGGTTAAACTGAAATAAGGTCCTTTTATTTAACCTCACAATAAATTTTTTTTACGTGAATTATATTTTTTTTTGTTTTGATGACAGAAAATATTTACTAAAAACTGAGTTTTCTAGTTTTGGCTTTGATGTCGTTTTAATATCGTTTATCCTGTTTCGTTAGATTATTTAATTCTTTTATGTAGGCCGAAACAACCTCGATATCATTGATCTATAGGCCTATGTGCTGTGACAATAACAAAACGAGTGTTGCAATGTAAGTACCCTGTTAAATTACCTTACAGCACATGCCTCCAGAGATCGTTGGTTGTCGATGGGAGAGGACATACTTGTGATGGCTTCGTCGTCACTGATGTCACTCTCTTCAAAGGTAATATCTTCATCAGTAACTGCGACAACGCTTGGCATAGCGGGTGTAATCTTAGACGGATCCGCAGAAGGGTTTTCTGACACCTCAATCAATGCGTCCTCGTCCGGCTCACAGTTTGAACCTTGCCAAGGTGAACAAATAATATTATAAGCAGAAATTTAATTCATTATTAGTATTAAAAATATAAAGCATGAATTAAACAGTAGTATTTAATTTATGTTAACAATATAACTTGATAGCAGATGTTAATTTCAATTTTATTGTTCTTGACACCACAACAGATATATATCCGTGACAGACACTATGGATAAAGCAAGCTAGGACTGTCACAACGTAAAATGGCATCGAGGGAGTAAAAAATGTTCACCATATGTTTACTCTACCAAAAGGAATCGGGAAGTGTTGCAATGATTAAGAATGAACGGCTACAGCGCAAAATCGCCTTACGGTTAATGCTAATTGCTCACTATTCCATAGAAAATTGGTAATAAAAAGTAAAACTTATGGTTTCAATTGAACACACTATTCTATTAACCCTGGATATCTTACCCGTTGATGGTTTTAGCAGAGCACATTTGATTCTATGGCGTAAATTCTGTCGAAACAGCCTTGCTGTCGGGTTTGTGTTGTACCCTCCTCTCTGGCGTGCAATGGAAAGTTCATTTTCCAATGCGCCCTGGTTGATCCTGGCTGTTAGCAGGTAGGATACTCCTTCCTTCTGGAGATCTTTCCACAGAAGAAGAGTAGCCTTCAAGGTATGTTCCATGCCAATGAATGAAGGTGACATCCTTCATTTTCCAGGTCTTCACCCACTTTATGCCCTCTTTGATGGTTCTCACTGGCATTTGAAGACGATGTTTCTTCGAGTTGGATATGGCACATTTCCTTGGGTTGCCATGGAACTGCATATGGCTGTTCATAGAATCAAATATGTTATTGAGATTATCTACGAACGCCACAGTCTGTTCAGCTTCTGGAGGCAGTTGAGAAGTGGCAACAGCTGTCTTCATTGCCGTACTTATGGTATGGCTGAATACCTGCGTAGCCAGCTTGACGCTCATTTTTTCAAATGAATTTGGATTTATATGCTTGGCTGTCAGCTTTGTGGCTCTTGCTGTTGAAGATAATTTGTCCACTTCATATAGTTTTGCCACGTGAGACCAGTCTGCGACTCCTTGAACCCAAAAAAACATAGTCTGTCATTATGAACACAGGGCTAGTAAAAAATGGACCAAATTTTATTAGTTTGTGACAAATAAAGTTAAAATAAAAATTGAATAATTGATATGTCATTGAAAATTGTAAATTCCAAACTTTTTTCACTAGGATTGCCATGTAAACGGCTGTTAGACTTCTCATACTAAATGACGTAAATGGACGTTGTCATGCTTATTTCTATAATGGAAATTACTGTTTTGTAATGTTTATTTTATTCCTAGAATAATCAGAGGTTTTATTTTAAAGTAATGAAGAAATATGTTAGTTTGTTAAGTAAACTAGTATAATTTGACATGGCTAATGCAAGTTATTGTTAATCTGGCCAAATAAATTTATTATTATTGATTTAGACTTGACTTAATATTAATTTTGGAAAAGTACCCTCCTCTGTCATCAATCCGTTGGTATGGCCGTTCGCGTAGAAACTCTGGGCCGACCAATAGTAGCTAAAAAACGTTTATAGTGGCACGATATTATTATAGTAATAATTATTACCTTTATCTGTCACGATGCTCCCCACATTTTGCCCTTGGTTGTTTTTCTTCATGAGGTTGTTCCTCACACATTTGATGACATGTGGAAAGTCATAAATCCAGATGATCTTTGTTTGTTTACAATAGAAGAAAGGCTTCCTAAGAGTTACTCCCATCCTTCTTGCTGCTCCTC
The DNA here is from genome assembly GCA_035578135.1 of Flexamia atlantica. Lineage (NCBI taxonomy): Eukaryota > Metazoa > Arthropoda > Insecta > Hemiptera > Cicadellidae > Flexamia > Flexamia atlantica. The sequence continues at coordinate 1,400,383 of JAQJVK010000071.1, forward strand.
TATTGGTAGAACTTTGGTCGCAGACTACTCCTTTTACGTCAAGCCCAATGTCAATCATGGTTGAGACACACGTGTTTACTAATTGAGCAACGGATTCAGAGGTTGTTGAGTCGTCAACCACAAAGTAAGCAAGAGGCATTTTCCATTTATGTAGCAAGCCTCTTGCCATGAACAACATAATTTTAGTCCCAGGAATACGTGATCTTCCGAGTTCTCCAAGATCTCGAAGACCTAAAAAATAACGAAATTATATGAAACGATTGTCTGTGAATTATTAGGATCTTGAATGAAATTAGAGAATAATTTCAAGCGCCTTAAAATTGGAAATATATGTACCTCTGCCACTTCGTATCGGCAGACACCGCCCTGTGAGTTATTTTCTAACTTACTCATTAGTTTGTCACTTATTCAAATTCATCCCTTTTAAACATGATGAATTCCTCACCTCATGAATTCCCTAATGTTTAATGCAATATACAAATTTTAATAACAAGAGAAGTTAACTTTAGCTGTTATTCTGATTTGCCATTGTTCTACGCCACAATTGACAAATAATTATATTTGCAATATTCAATATTTGATACACTTACTAGTTAAAAGATGATAAATTTAACCTTAAAATTAATGAGAATTAATGGGTTACAATTAATTGTTATCTTACCTTCAACTATATCTCTCTTCGAATCATACTCTAAACTTGTTTTTATCTGCATCTCATCAAAGAGAATAACAGACTTCTTCTCCCATTCTGTCATACACTCGACCCTAGCCTTCATGGTTTTTACGAGGTCTTGGCAGATTCCCGGCTTGAGATCAACTTCCTGAAGCCAACGTGCAATCGTTGATTTACTTGGTAAAGCGAAACCATCCTTTCACATGTGCTCATATAACCTGTATAAAATTAATAAACAATTCTTAGTTTAAAAATATAAACAAATAGTATAATTAACAAGTTTGAATAGTTAATTTTCAGGTACTTTTATAATTTATGTATATTGCAGTAGAAAGCCTGTTATTCAAGTTATTCGAATACATTTTTAATGAATAAATTTATGAAGTCTTTAATCAACCTATTATTCGAATACACTTTTTTATTTTATGGTATAGTAAAAAATATGGTTGTTAATACACAGGGTAAATTTGTTATAATAATTTAAATTATTAACAGTACATTGAAAAACATAATGAGTTATAGGGGGCTCCAGCACTTTAACGCACGAATAATCAAAGGCCGTAGTCAATGGTGGGGGGAGGGGGCAACCCCCGCCCTCAAAAACGAAATATAGAAAAACTGATTAAACAAAAAGCATGTTACGTATTAGTCATTAAAAAAAGTTTGGAATTTTTATGAATAATCCTCAATGTTAACTTTATTTTATCATTAATTTCCTTTTGACGAGAATGTCACGACAAAATAACAAAAAGTAAACGTAACTGTTCTATATATGTTGCTTATAGAGTATGAATATTATATATTAAGATCATACCTCGGTGAGATGTAACTCATAGACAAAGCAATTCTTCGTTCTTCTTCGGACCATTGCTTTTTCTTTGAGCTGACATGATTTAGTTGCATAGTAACGAATTTCGACACAGCCGGGGGCAATAATTCTTGCAAAGATGAGATAATATCACGTTTGCTCATTTTTTTCTTCTTCATCTCAATGCGCCTTACTCTGGCTTGAAACTTCTTTGTTTTCTTTTCTGAAGACTTCAACTTCAACAAAAGCTTCCTCTTTACTGGAGTCAAAAATTTTTTGCGGGTGTTGGAGTCCTGATTTTTACACTCTTAAATTTTTTGTATTGAGGAGTCTTGGGAGTTGTTGGTGAAGAAATCATTTGGGTTTGAGTTTGGGTTTCAATTGATGGTGACTGTGATGGTGACTGAGAAACATTAGTATTGTTTTCAATTGAAGGTGAAGTTAATTCTTGAGAAGGGTATGGATCTTGCAACTGGTCTTCATCATCATTTTCAATACACAGTAGTGTTGGAACCGTGTCTTTTTTCAAATATTTCTTAGTAAGGTTCGTAAAACTTTCTATGGTGAAATGTTTTTCACACACCTTCCTCGAATACAAAGTTTTATCCGGAAGATCAATTAGCTCTTCATTACCACAGTTGACCAGCCATTGTTCTAATACATTGGACCTACTTGTGGGAAACCTGAAAAAATGAAGCTGGGGGTTTTTTCTTTGATTTAATCCACATCCAACAAATGAGCATTTATGATAGGAACCTTTTTGCTCATTGACTGGGTTTGTAGGAGTTTGTGATGTTGAGGCCATTTCTTCAATTTTAGAATCTGAAATAAAAGTAATTTGTATAAGAGGAAATCTAACAACAATGGCATCACAGTACTATAGGCCTACAGTGTGTAAAAAAAGTCCCGAAACGGCTAAATATTTTTTTAACAGAATTGGTTTGAAAAATCAAACTTTGCACATTCACTGCTATGTAAAAAAACTACTTTCTGGGGTATTTACTGACTCTTCGCCCCCGGTGGGGAACGGCCCTCAAGGAGTCGGCACAAAATCTTAAATGTAAGCATAGATTGACATGCACATCGTTTTAAAGTGCTAATCAAATAGAGTTCAATGCCGCAAACCGCACTTCAAAAGGTTCATTTTTTACAAAATGCGGCTGATTCGAGTTTTCAACAAAAGCTTATAGGTTTAGGTTTGTTGGGGAGGGGGTTTGGAATAAAAGTATAATTAATCAAATTGCGTATCAAACCTAAGCCTATGTAATTTGTTGAAAACTTAAATCGCCCGATATTTTTCAACCAACAATCCTTTTGAAATATGGTTTGCGGCATAGAATTTTATTTGATTAGACCTATGTGCATATGGACCCATGCTTACATTTAAGATTTTGTTCCGACTCCTCGTGGGCCATCCCCCATTGGAGCTAACATCCTCTTCGGCCTAAAAGATAGCTTCCTTTTAGGAAGCTAAAAGCCTATCTTTTAGCTTCCTAAAAGGTAGGTTTTTAGGTCTGACATTCAATTCCGGAGTTTTGACTCTCCAGACATAGGCTGTGAACAATTTTGTATTCGATATTTAGGCGAATACTTTGTAATTCTATTAGATTTTTGATCAGCCGCCATTTTGTGAAGAATGGACCTTTTGAAGTGTGGTTTGAAGCATAAAACTCTACTTGAATAGCCCTTTAAAATTATGTACATATCGACATGTGCTTACATTTAAGATTTTGTACCGCCTTCTCGTGGGCCGTCCCCCACTGGGGGCCAAGAGTCAGTAAACATCTCAGAAAGTGGTTTTTTTTACACAGGAGTGACTGAGCAAAGTTTGATTTCTCAAACCGATTTGGTTAAAAAAATAATAAGTCGTTCCGGGACTTGTTTTACACACTGTATGGATGGTATTGGTTTTATTGTCATTGTATTGACGTACCGTCCTATACAAAGCCGTAGCCAGGAGGTTTTTTTGGGGGGGGGGGTTTGGGCTCCGCGGTTACAGGAAGTGAAAAAAATAACTTTCTAACCTTTCATTTAAACACAATTTCAACATTTTCTGGGGGATTTTGACCCCCTGTCCCCCCCATTGGCTACGGCCTTGGTCCTATACCCATACCCATGCACTACCTTATAACGGGAGTTTCAAACGTAAAACGAGACAATTGGTCATTTTAATATAAAAAGTCGTGTCCCAAAAGTCCTGGGCCAGTTCAAATAATAGTTCTGAAGAGTATAAAAAGTTATAAAAGTATATAAGTTTGATTGTTTAAAAATATTTCTGTTTAACAGCTCTGAAAAACATAATTTTTGCCCTAGGCTACATGTCTACTGACGTGTAGAGAGTAGACATGTAAAGTAGTATTTTGGGGGGAAAGGGGTTGCCCCAAATTTTCAGACCCAATTGAGGAACTATTCATTGAGAAGTGCGCTTATTAAAATTAACAAAAATCTTTAATATTTCAGTAACATTGTAATATATCTAATACTTACCTAATATCCATTGCAGAAAAAAACCAATGTAGTCTACTGCTGCAGACGTAATAGATCACGTGAAACAAAACAACAATAAAACTACGCCTCACAAAGATCAATGTTTCAGGTATCAAGTATCACTCACATCCAACCAATACACCAACGCAACTGTCGACAGTGTTAAGACCGTGATGTCAATTCCCGCCTTTTTCATCAACACATTTCTTGGGGAGGGGGTGAATTGAAATAGTTTCAAGGCCAAGAGTTCTGGCATGCGCAAGCGATTTTAGCAAGCCGTGGAGGTAAATTTTTTTCACCTGCCACAACTGCTTTGCACTTTGCCATATTGCGCCTCTGGTTCTCAAATGAAATATGAATATATAATATTGCAAAAATTTTGATACAACTACATTCTTACTTACCTCCATTAGACATAATGCATTATAACTAGCGGCAATTTTTGGGGCCCACGCCGTCCATAAGCCCAATGCTAAAATTAACATTAGTCTTATGGACGGCGTGGGCCCCAAGAATTGGCGCCAGTTATACATAAATTTAAGTTTTCCCAGTTCCGGGTGGGGCGTAACGGCGTAACCCGTTGACTGCTATTTAAAGTAAATCGATACCTGTTTTTTAATTTAGATATCTTTTAAAGCTAGTTATCATCGGCTATTTTAAAAATAGTCACACTGATTGCCAGTGTATTTTATTCTATAAATACAGTTAGCCAGCTTATGATTGTAAAGTCAATAAAATTTTATCTACATTGGAACGGTTCTTGCTTGGTTTTATAAAAAGGTATAGAGATTACTTGGGGAATTCCATTCAGTTACAAATACAACTAATTGTATTCTTAAACAATAAACAACTATTATTCTACAAATGTTTGTGGTTGGTGCTGTTCCTTTAATGATGGTTGAGGTGTGTTGATAATAACACCCTCAAAGGAAAATGACAAGCTTTATAATTTTTCTAATGATTACCAACATAAATAGGAAAGAATGAATAAATTCTTAATCGTTTCCTATTCTTGGGCTCTGTCCTACTCTATGAATTCCGAGCACAAGGCTTGGGATTCAGAGGCGGTGACGGAATCGTAAACAGATACATCGGCGAAGTGTAAGGTGAGCTCGCGGCGCTGGCGCTGCGGGGGAGCGACAGCGGGTCGGGAGGAGAGAGGGGATACGCACGTCAGTTACGTCATGCCACGTGTGCGCGCGCTGCACTGAGGGCGGAGCCGGGCGAGCTTCAAGTCATGGCCGCTAGGAGCGACACTGCATGGGAGGCTTTACCCGACTAGTTCGGCTGAAATCCGCTACGCTTGTTGACAACAGATTTTTGCACAGAATGAGATGTCTCAAGAGATTCAAAGTCAATGGTAAAATACTCTAAGCATACATTAACAGTGGAGCCCAGATATTCCGAAGCTCTGAAATATGAAATTTTGCTTAATCCAAAACGCTATTGTGAAGGGAAATTTTCCCAAATGCTGGGTGAAAAATAGAGGAAACTTTGCTTAAGACATAAGTAGTATAGTTTATCACTGGTTGTGGTACCTTCACTTTTTTCCCTACGGTTTTTATGGCAGTACCATAAAGTTTTTTTTATGGCTGTACTGTTCATCCTTGTACTGTACCGGCTCACTCCTTGTCTTTGCTTGATAACGTCCATGCACAGATCACTAGTCTATGTGGGCGGGGCCAGGCCCGGTGACAGGATTTTCGGGCCCCTGTGCAATCTTCAATCCCGGGCCCTGACGACCTTTTTTTTACTTATTTTGTGTGCTTATGGGCCCCTTTTTAGCCATTCCGGGCCCTTTTTTGGTCTTTCCGGGCCCCCTGCAAGCTCGGGCCCTCATGCATTTGCCCCCCTTGCCCCACCTGTCGCCGGCCCTGGGCGGGGCAAGGGCAAGGTGAAAAAGAAGCCGCCATCCTCTTTATTAAAACAAAAAAAAAGAAAAGAAAAGAATTTCAACCAGTCTTTACTGTCTGTTCTGTCCGCAATTCGGCAATGTCGTTGCCCTAAGTAAATGGATATGTAAACGGGATGTATTATTTATATCTACCCTGCATATTTTAAATTATAAAACAATTGAAAATATTAACTTTTGTCTTTATTGTCCTATATATTTAATATTTGGACGTGTGGTTGTCCTAAGCAAGTGCATGTTTAAACTGTATTTATTAATTCTGACTACCTTGAAAAGTTTAAGTTAAAATGACAAAAATAGGCAAAATACTAACTTTTATCTTTATTAACTGATTTGCCCGTCATTTCGGTATGTTGTTAACCTAAGCAAGTGGGTGAGTAGAGAGCATGTATTAATTTTATCCATCCTGTATTTTTCAAATTGTAAAATTAAGAAAAATATATAGGCCAACTTTTGTCTTTGTTATCGATATGTCCAATACTTGAAAATGAGGTAGGCTAGTCCTAAGTTAGTGCATGTGTAAATTACATGTAATAATCCTGTCCAACCTGTATATTTTAAATTGTAAAATTGCAAAAATACGCAAAAATACTAACTTTTGTCTTTACTAACCTATTTGTCTGTAATTTTGTTATGTTGTAAATTGAAGCTACTACATGTGTAAAACCCATATATTACCCACAACCCTGTATATTTTAAGCTATAATACCCCCGTTGCAGCAGACCTGCACACTCAGCGAATTTCAAATGCGAAACGACATATTTCAATCCAACATAACGACATTTTACATGTTTTTGTAAGCTCCATAAGAATTACATGGGGAATGAGTATGCAGGTTTGCCACAGGTATATTAAAACTGGGTGGTTTTAATTCAATATTTAGTAGATCTGAACCAGAAGAAGCCATTTACCAAGTTTTATCAAGATATCTTGAGAAATAAACGAGATATAGAATTTTACTTATTTCCCATAAGGTTAACATTGGGACAACATACTGTGTTTACCACTTTCAATATCTCGCTAACCAATGGACATAGAGCTATGATTCAACATACTAAATTGTTTGTTTTTTCAAGCTGAATTCAATAGTGTAATCCAAAATTGGATCACTTTAATTTTTCTATGTGAAATACGCAAAAAAACCCTTTTTTGGGGGGGTTTATCCCCCTTAACCACCCTTTCTGATGGTCCGATCAGGCTGGTTTACGAACTCGTCCAATTGATTACACCTTTACACGTCTGTACCAAATTTCATCAAGATCGGACCATTTTTACGGCCGCTATCGTGCTAACAGACACACATATATATATATATATACACACATATATATATATATATATATATATATATAAAAATTCCAACGAATGGTGTTTTTTGCTTCTGGGGGCCCCAAAACGAAAAGTTATCATGGTCTTGGGCTTAGGTCTTACCATGAGACCTACGGTAATAGGTAGAAAAATTAAAGGGGAAATTCGCTAAAACTAAAAGAACTGGTTGAATAATAAATTTTTGTCTTTATAATCCATTCTGTATAATATTTGTATATGTAGTTGTCCTAGGCTAGCACATGTGTGAGACCTGTAAATTATTTCCATCCACCCTACAGAACTAACCAAAAACAAAACGTTAAACAATAAAGAAATAGAAGATACAGTAAAATTAACAAAGTTAGCTGTATCACAAAACTACTTTTCGTACAAATCACATCACTATATTCAAAAAGACGGTCTAGCAATGGGGTCTCCTCTTTCAGGCCTCCTTGCAGATATCTACATGAACGAATTAGAATCAAAACAAATTATTAACGATATCAATCCCTTCAGAAATAAAATAATATATTGGTTCCGCTATGTGGACGATGTCATCTGTCTTTTTGAGGGAAATAAATCAGAAGCAAAAGATTTATTAAATTATATTAATTCATTATGTAATAAAATACAATCCTCTGAAGAAATCCAACCAAGGCAAATCAATTTTCTTGATATTACTATATCAAAACAAAATAATAAACACGCGTTTGAAATTTATAGAAAACAAACCACAACCAATAACATAATTCCTGCAAACTCCAACCACCCTTGGCAACAAAAAATGAATACATTTCACACCATGATCCACAGATTGCTCAACATTCCAATGACACCCAAAAATTTCAATAAAGAAAAAAATATCATAAAATATCTTGCTATAAAAAATGGATATAAACCAAAAATAATAGATAATGTGATAAGACATAAAATTAAGAAACAAAAGGAAAAAGAAAATGAAGAGGAAAATATCCCAAAAGAATTCATCTGCATACCATACAACACGACATTCAATAAAGCAATCCGTAAGACCTTCCACAAATCTAACTACGCAATCAGCTACAAGACCAAAAACAACATTCTGGATATATTAAACAAGAAAATAAATAAAACTAAAAGAAACGATCCTTCGAAAAGAAACTTTAACCAATCAGGGATATATAAAATCAAGTGCTCAGAATGTGACAGCTATTATATAGGTCAAACCGAAAGATCGTTTAACAGTAGATATAAAGAACATATCCAGGCCTATAGATCCAAAAACATAACAAGCATGAAATCAAACGTAGCCGAGCATATGCTGATAAAGAAACACGAATTTAAAACCATAGAAGAAGACTTAGAAATTTTGGAATATGGAATAAAAGGCAGAAAACTAGATATCAAAGAAGAATTCCATATCTACCATCATAATAAAAAAGATCCAAAGAATATAATCAACAAAATGCAAGTAAACAAGAAGAATTTAATATATGAAAAAATTATAACATCCAGAACCCAAAGATAAAAGTAATCAAGTCTATCTGAAAACAGCTGACGAATTTATTTGGCAATGTGTTTATAAAAACTCTATATAAATATGTTTATATAAGGTTAGATTAATTTAAAGACCGTGACCATGGGCTAAAGCTTCGAAACATGTTGGTCTAATGAAATAATTTTAAAACAGGGTACTGTGTTCTGAAATGTTAAAAATAATATATATATCTATATATAAATTCGAACGATTGGTGTTTTTTGCTTCTGGGGACCCCAAAATGAAAAGTTAACATGGTCTCGGACTTAGGTCTTACCATGAGTACTACCGTTATAGCTTATTACTATTTAAATTCATTAGAACTTAAAAGTTATCATTTTCTTAAAAATGATAGAAAATCAAGCTTAAAAAGACTTTACATATAAGAAAGTGCTGGAGGTTGGCAAATTCTGTCAAAACTGCTCCAAAACCTAAGCTTTTTAAAGATATAATGCAAAATTTTATTGGTTACCTTTTAACAAAAGTTAATCATTCTTAATAAGACAGGTACCTCATGGAGGACGTTACCCTGAATATGAGTGAAGGATGAGTGTGATGATCGTGATGATAGTGGCGCGATCTTGTAGCCTTGTTACTGACTAAGGTTGGCACGTTCCTTAGACAGGAATGTTAATTAATCACCCCCCATCAGCCCAAAAAACCAATGGCAGCTGTTTATGTTAAAAATTAAGAATATTAAAAATGCCAGTTTAAAGTACATAAAACACTGTTTAGTGAAAATCAAACAATATAGAAAATACCCCCGTTGCAGAAGACCTGCATACTCAGCGAATTTCAAATGCAAAACAACATATTTCAATCAAACATAGCAAGATTTGACATGTTTTGGTAAGCTCCATAAGAATAACATGGGGAATGAGTATGCAGGTTTGCTGCTACAGGTATATTAAAACTGGGTGGTTTTAATTCAATATTTAGTACATCTGAACTAGAAGAAGCTATTTACCAAGTTTTAACAAGATATGTTGAGAAATAACCGAGATATAGAATTTTACTTATTTCCCATAAGGTTAACATTGGGACAACGTACTGTGTTTACCACTTTCAATATCTCGGTAACCAATGGACATAGAGCAGTGATTAAAAATACTAAATTGTTTGTTTTTTTGAGCTGAATTCAATGGTGCCCACAAAAATTCGATAAATTTTATTTTTCTATATAAAAAACTCAAAAAACCCATTTTTGGGGGGTTTATTCCCCTTTACCCCCCCCTTCCGGTGGTCCGATTGGGCTGGTTCACGAACTCGTCCAATTGATTACCACTTTACATGTCCGTACCAAATTTCATAAAGATCGGACCATTTTTGCGGCCGCTATCGTGCTAACAGACACACACACATATATATATATAAATTCAAACGAATGGTGTTTTTTGCTTCTGGGGACCCCAAAATGAAAAGTTAACATGGTCTCGGACTTAGGTCTTACCATGAGTACTACCGTAATAGCTTATTCCTTTAAGGAAATTCGCTAAAATGGCTTTTTGATACCCGGAATATAACTGTTAAGCTTTTTTCAGTAAGATTTTACTAAATGAGTACTCATGCAGCATTCTGACGTGAGGGAGGGAGTTTCAACTCCACGGGGTTAAGATTTCTCCCTTTAGGCCCAAAAGCCCCTAATTTTGGTCTCCTCCAACTAACTACCTATTTGGATTCATCACACATTCTCGAGTGATGTAATTCAACTATTGATTTTATTTGCCACGAATGATAAGGGTATTTTGGTTATTGTGGTTGTCAAGGAATTCAGGCACGGTTAAGTAAATAGAAGATTTATTTCGTCCAAAGCCAAAATTTCAAAGAAAGTAACGCAAAAAAAACCTTAAGATAAGGAAACCCTCAAAATTTGGACAAGGAACTACCACTTTGCTACAGGCCTACTGTTAAAAATCTGATTATAACATCATTTAAATTCCATTTTTAACTACAGGATTTTTTTTGGGTTCTTGAGTAATACCTAAGTTAGCACTGTTCAGGAGCAATCCAGACATATATCTCATCTGAATTGGAGCCACAGAGTCAATGTTAATATTGTTAACCCTCGAGCGGGCGCACGTGGAGTTTTCCTCCGCACGTGTTTTTTATGTTAAAATAAACAGACATAATGGGTGTCGGCGGTCATGTCCGGCTCCGTACTTTACGCCCCTCATTCCAGGAATCTCCTAAAGCTATTTATACCCCACCCCCCCCCCTTGTTCCTCGTTATTTGCAATTCAGAGATGCCATCTCAGTTTGCGGAGTGCCCTTTCCCGTTATACAGACAGTGATAGCTATTTTTAAAATTCATAATAGCGAAGGATTTGTAATTATTATAAAATTTGTTGGACTTTTCCTTTCGATTTCGAAAAAGAGAAGCGAAAGGAAAAGTCCAAAAATGTAAATAATAATTAATACATATTTTATACTAGAAAATTACTTACTATGTTCAATTAAAATATTACACCTATTAAATTAAACAATTAATTGCATTGACGATGAAATGTGATTCCTAATGAAGTTTGTCAACATTTAAATACAATATTTCGTTATAAAACAAGTAAAATGGGTTAAATTTGTGCAATATAGTGTTGCGGAGTAAAACTCCGCATGCGCCCGCTCGCGTTTTGCCGGTGAAGCGCCCGCTCAAGGGTTAAATGTTATCCAGCAGATTTTTTTTTCAGGATTTACCCGAATATATCTAGAATTTAATTTGAGCAATAATTTAAGTAAATTTGATATATGTCCCAGTTAATTTTTTTTGCATGTTTAGTGGGTTTTCTCAGCTTTTATTTAGGAAGACTGATGTTAAATGTGATGATTTGCGTTGTTAGCTGAAGAAACAGCTGGACAAATCTGACGTGAGGACGAGTGACTGGGGGCAGGAGACTTTGACAGCCCAACAGCTCGGCTACGCGGCTACAGACGCCTATGTGAGTATGAACGCACATACATCTTGGCATTTCCAAGCCAGTGGGTCTCCAACATTTGGTGATTTTGTAACAATCACTGCTTTTTCAAGGTTTTGGTACACCACCCCAAGTCACCCCCTCCCCTATATGATGGGCCTAGGAGTCTTACAATTTTACTAATGCAGGGCCGGAACTATTGTTTCGTAAAGAGAAAAATGTTCATATACAATGTAATGATGGTCAAATCCAGGAATTTTCAATCTAGAAACCAAACCCGAAACTTAACAAATCGAACCTCAAAACCCCAATTGTAAAAGTTGCCGGGTCACAATTAAAAATATTTAATTCATACACTCCAAAAGAAATAGTTGATTTTATTTCCAAAGTAGTCTAAAAATATTAGTTTTAGAAGAACACCAGTGAAACAGTCATATACAATCTAATTATATTTTTGGTCAGATTTGTTTAAAAAAACCCATAATCTAAACCAAAAACTTCATTTACATTTCTGCTAGGGGTGGGCAAGCGTGGTATTTTTTGAATTCGAGCCGAGTCGAGTATTAAACTAACTACTTGAGTATCGAGTCAAGTTACCGATTTACTCGTATAGTTTATAACCAATATAAATGTGAATGAATAAATAATGAACGAATCACTGGGATACAAACAAGTGGTAAGTCACATGTAAGTTTATTTTGTGTTGTATGTATCACGAGTCTCCCTGTCACCAAACCTTATTATTTTCATATTCGAACCCTTTTAAGCGATTCTATTAACTTTGGAACAATCTTCATCACCCACATTTTAAGCAAAATATTGCTTGAAAACATTAAATCTTATTGCAGGCATCTCTGCTGACTTATCTGCGATTAAAGGAAATCCAAGAGGGGACTCGCAATGACGATCTCGCCTCAGCTCTGCGTGTGGCACCTGGGCCGACGCAGCTACAGAGAGGTCAGTGCATTCAATCCCAGGATCCCGCATAATTTTAGGGTGTATTCCTTCCCAGGATTCTCAGGCTAAATTCCAGGATTACAAAATGTACATGTAAAACCGATATTGAGTAGTCCAAATTGCCACCAGTGACATCATGATTATTAAGAAATGGTTTGATCAGAATGTTTTAACACTCAACGTATCCAAAACTAAATTTATGCCAATTTCATTAAGAGATCGAGGGAATACGCTCAGAGATAAATTAATAATACATACCTGTGGCGATATTGAAAGCACTACATATGTGGCTGTCAGTGGGTTGAAAGCGTGGACTCATTTAAATATCTAGGTGTGGTGATGGATAATAAACTCAGTTGGTCCGAGCACATAAATTATTTAAACAAGAAACTCAGGAAATGTATTTATGCATTTCACCACCTGAGCCCCATTCTGCATTTAAATGAAATTAAGATGGCATATTTTGCCTTTGCACAGTCATTGCTGGAAGGTGCTATCATTGCTTGGGGAGGTGCATCAAAGTCCACCCTGCAACCCCTGGCAGTTACTCAGAAGGCTATACTGAAGGCTGCTCTGGGGAGGTGTCGGGGCTACCCAACGGATGCTCTCTTTGAGGAAATGAACGTTTTTGACATAAGACAATTATATGTAAGGACTTTACTAATTTACTTGTACAAACACTCTGACTTTTTATTTGAGAACGTAAATCACACTTACTCGACTAGGAATGCTGCTAATGTAGGAATACAGATTCCCAGACTAGTAAAAACAAAAAGCTACTCTGTCACTAACTGCCTCTATATATTACACATACTATACAGAAATTTACCAGAGCCTTTAAAAAATGTTCACACTTTCACTTTAGATTCCTATAAAAAACATGTCAAACTTTGGTTGGAACATCTTGGCAGAACTAATGTTGAATCACTCATTACTTCGCAGTACAGACTTTAGCTACTCAGAGCAGTGGTTAGTGTGTGGATGTGATCTTGGTATGCTTGAAGTCTGTGTGCGTGAATGGGTATGTTTGTGTGTGTGTGTCAATTAGTATTTTTAATATTTTCGGGAGGAGGGGAGAGGGGTGAAGGGGGAGGGTGAGGGTGGAGGGGGGGAGTGGGGTTCGTCCGTCTGTACTTGAAATGTACCAAGTGGCAATCAATCAATAAAAAAATATAAATAAATAAATAAAGGCGGGAGCAAACTAAGCAAAACCGGACTCATCATCACGCACAGGTTTAAACCTTTGAGATGATTAGTTTCAAATAATCTTAAACAGCCTCCTTGTACTAATGTAATAATTTACGAGAAATAAAGATGTTTTGATTTGATTTTATTTGATTTCTTCTCATCAGTTATAGCAACATTATAACTAAGAGAGCCTAGTTAAATGCGGTTTTCGATCATAATCATGGTTTGATGTGTTATTGCAGTCTTTCTTTCTTTCCTTTGAAAAAGAGGTGGCAGCCTCTTTTTATCTTGCATTTGCACCTCCACATAGGCCTCAGGCCTGTGCGTTGAAGTTATGAAATAAAGCAAGGAGTGAGCCGGTACAGTACAAGAGTGAATAGTAAAAGTTCGCGGCAATCTCGAGTCTCGAACCTGCACTCATGCCGCCACAGTTCCGAGGCTGAGTGCACTACCAACTGCGCCACTGCTTCACTAATCTTATATATAATCTATGTAAATAGTTTTCAGCTAATATTTTCAGGCCTTGAAAAAATGTTCAAAAAGGTTTTTTTGATACACTACTGAGAAATAACCTTCTTTTGTTGTATTTATCACCTCCTACAAAAATTCTTCATTACATTGTTTACCACGCAAAAATATTGTTTACTATGCAAAAATAATGTATACTGTCTTTTTTGGATTTTTCCGACATAAATTGTGATTGTTTAATCAGCTGTGTACCGCAAAGTATCGTGCAAAAAAAAAGAAAGAAAAACATAAGTTAAAGTATTTTCATATTCTTGACCATATAAACATTTAACAAACAATCTTCCAAAGCTTTGTGGGGTAAAGTAAAAAGTCTTGGGCTTGGAAAGCAGTTGGATAACCAACCAGTTACCATCCCTCTGAACGAATTAAATAAATACTTTTCATCAAACTCTCAAGGCATCAATCAGCTTCAAGTAAATGATTATTTAAATGAACTATTGAATTCACCAGTCCCAGATCTCATACCCTGAGTTCAGTTTCAAACCTGTTATACAGTCTGATGTATTGAAAGCCATTCGTCGAATCCGTTGCAATGCTGTTGGGTTTGATGGAATATCAATACGTTTTATCAAAGATATTCTCTTTGCCATTCTTCCAACCATTACTCATGTTTACAATACATCCATAAGACACTGTTCATTCCCTTCTTCTTGGAAGTCTGCTCTCATCCGACCTTTAAACAAGATCTCAGCTCCTGCATCTTGCCAGGATTTCAGGCCGATCAGCATTTTGCCCGCACTTTCTAAAGGCCTAGAATGAATCGTGCACTGTCATATTACTGACTTTATCACTGAAAACAAAATTTTATCTGACTACCAGTCTGGCTTTAGACCAGCTCATAGCACTGAAACCGCACTTCTTTGTGTGACAGAAGACATTAAACTGGCTATAGAACATCGACAGGGCACGATTCTAACTCTCTTTGACTTTTCAAAAGCTTTTGATTGCGTGAATCATAAACTTGTTAATAGAAAAGTTAAGGGCCATAGGGTTTACACAGAATGTCCTTAAATGGCTGAGATCTTATCTGACAGACAGGAGGCAGTGTGTTGAGGTTGGTGGTATAAAATCTTACTGGGAAACTGTTATCTGCGGTGTGCCTCAGGGATCCATTCTTGGGCCCCTGCTGTTTGTGTTGTATGTAAACGACATAACTTCAACTCTCACTCACTGTAAATATCACATGTACGCCGATGACCTACAAATTTATGCTCATTTTCCAGCTAAGAATATTAATAACTGTGTATTGCAAATGAATGAAGATATTGACCGAATGACTTTGTGGACTGAAAAACACGGACTAAGACTTAATCACGAAAAGACAAAACCTATTATTGTTTGCCATCAACGTTTACGAAACTCAATTGATTTTGACAATACACTTTCAATAATGGTAAACAGTAATATTCTGCCCTACTACGACAAAGTGAAAAATCTGGGTTTGACTATGAACTCGACACTTACTTTGAGCGATGCAGTAGTAGACATTCGAAAGAAGGTCTTTGCATCAATCCACTCACTAAAAAAGTTATAACGCTTCCTGCCACTACATACTAAACTACAACTTGTCAGATCGCTTGTGCTACCCCACTTTACCTACTGCAACTCTGTAATCAATGACATGACTGTGGCTCATTCCAATATGCTCCAACGGTCTCAGAACTATTGTCTGAGATATGTCTATGATCTGAGACGAGTGGAGCATATCACTCCCTACTACCTTGAGTCAAAATTATTGAAATTACAAGATCAAAGATCAATCAAAATTCTCTCATTGGCCCATTCAACATTAAAAACCGGTTTGCCTAAATATTTCAAAAATGATTTTAAATTCATAGCTCAAGGTAGTCAAAGAAATTCACGTTCCGCTTACCTCACTTTGCGTATGCCTCAGCACAGGACAGCAATCTATGACGGGGCTTTTGTTGTGACTGCTTGCCGTTTATGGAATGACCTTCCTGATTCCCTGAAGTCAATTGAAGAACATCGTCGGTTTGTGGCGGCACTCAAAAAATTGTTCTTTCAACGGATGTCCTTGGCTGGTGCGTTGTAGGTGTTTTTGTCTTGAGCGGGGTCATTGATGGATGAATGTTTGAGTGAATGAGTGTAGTTTAAATTGATAGTTATTCTCCTTTATGTAAATATATTAAGTTTTTGCAAATTAGTAAAGTAAAATAAAAATACAGACATATCTCACATTTTGTATTACAGGTTAAGTGTAAGAGAGGGCCATGTGGCCCTAACTTTCCCTGGTAAAATAAAGAATTTTTCATTTCATTTCATTTCATATAATCTATGTCTCATAGATCTATAGATCTATCTATGAAACGTGGTCTTGAATATATGTGACCCGCCAAGGGAAAAGGGATCTTATCTTCCCAGAAAAAATTTTACAGGAGAGCAAGTTTTAGAGGATAGACATTTTTTTAAACATTTCCTAATTTTTATCGTTTCTTATGGTTTATATGTTTCCAAACAATATTTGGTCCATCTTACTCCTGAATTTAACTTTTAACATGGTTAAATTAATTTTTTTTCGAAACCCTTGCAATCTGGAGAAAGTGGATCTTGACTTTCCCGATGCTATTTTAATGCTTTGAAGTTAAGGAAATCCGAGAGTTTTGTGAGGAATAAATCCAGGACTTGCAAAGCCCTGATCCAGGAATCAGATATGAATATGAACAGGATCTTCCAAAAGAAGTAGTCAACGACGTAGCTCTTGGTCCATGTGAAGTTTCAAAATATACAAAAATGTACTAGAAGGTCATCAAATAAAAAAGTGAACCTCAGACACCTAATATTATGTCATATTTTGTCAAGATTTTTTATAATCAATTCTTATTTGAGTATAAAATTAAAATTAACTTGTTTTTAATCAAGTAACAAGACAAATTCATAATTCAGATCGGTCTTTAAAACGTTGTGTTTTTTACTACTCTCATCTATTTATGCATCATTCGACACAAAATACAAACTATTGACACAAATTCAATGATCGATTCATATTCAGCTTTAAATTTCTGACAAAATGATATATAAAACATAACCAATTAATGTAAGTAGTAACAAAGAAATTGAAGTTGGAATATGTAAAACTTTGGACCTCGATTTTCTAAAATTGGTTTTTTAATATTTCAAATTCAACCATTTTTAACTCAGGCATTTTTTAAGATATCTTGAAAATTCTTTCACCAGTTTGTTTGGTGTTTAATGTAGATTAAGGATATACTAATAACTCAGTTTAGAAAAAATGGAAGTTAAGGTCCCTTTTCCCTTGGCGGGTCACAGGGGAAATTTCCAAGTAAACTTAAGACAGCAAAAGTCTATCCTAAATTCAAACGGTAACTCAACTTAAACAAAAAACTATAGAACAATTTCTCTCTTGTCAACTTTCTCCAAACTTATTGAAAAGATCGTCCTTACAAGACTGCTGCAGCACCTCTCACGACACCAGCTTTTGCCAGTTGAGCAACATGGATTCACAGCAAACAGATCAACGAATAGCGCCATCATAAGCATTACTGAACAAATCATAAAAGCCCTCGAGGATGGCGACACTACAACTGCAGTCTTCTTAGATTACAGCAAAGCTTTTGATTGTATTCAACATGATTTGCTGGTGGAAAAACTGGAAAAAATGGGAATTAAGGGTGTCGCAGGAAAATGGTTCAAAAGCTATTTAATGGACAGAACTCAAGCAGTTGAAATCAAGTATATGAACTCCGATGCTCGAGAAAACAACATCTGAACTCCTCCCAGTTAAATCAGGGGTTCCGCAAGGCTCTGTTCTGGGACCTGTCCTAGACATAATTTTCACAAGCGATTTTCTGAACTACCTTGCTGACTACTGCAGTACATTGATGTACGCAGATGATACTGTCCTGCTGCTCAGAAACAAAAATTCGGTACTTTGGTATTATACGGAGGCCACCCTTATACAGCGCACTGCGGCGGTTATGTCAGGTTAGGTTATCATAAATATGTTAGTAGGACTTTCCTCGTTTTGTTACGAATCGAACGATACCTGATTAGTCATACCTTCACCCGCCAAATCCCCTCCAAGTAGGCCTAGGTCATGTTGTTGACCGGAGTGTGTGCATCACTTGCCTACAGGATTTGGCGGGCGAAAGTATGACTCATCCGGTATCATTTGATCTGCAACGAAACGAGGAAAGTCCTACTAACATATATATGATAACCTAACCTAACATAACCGCCGCAGCGCGCTGTTTAAGGGTGGCCATCGGGTGTTGCCCCTAGCGGCGGTGACGCTTTACCTCTCCGACATCGCTGCCTTCTAGGAGGCAGAACATAAAGACCGCTCATAATAATTATGTCAAATTTGGACAGTGAGTCAATTAAAGTATGTTCTCTCCAATTATGCAGTTATTTTTGGTATTCAGTTAAAGAAACTCTCTAAAAATAGTGGCCTCCATATAATACCAAAGTACCAAAAATTCCTCTGATTTGGAAATACAAACTTTTATCGCTCTAGGCATGGCACAGCAGTATTGTCAAGCAAATAGTCTGGTATTAAATGAAAAGAAAAGTCAACAGCTCATCATTGGGAAAAAGAAAAAGGAAACAGGAGGATTACCAGATGTACTGGAAGTTTCAGAAGCTACATATTTGGGAGTAATAATAGATGACAAACTTACCTGGTCTGACCACCTAGACAATCTATGCTGTAAACTCAGTTCAGCTCTGTATGTCCTTCGAAGGCTTAAACAAATATCTAGTGATGAAACTCTATAAACCGCTTACTTTGCCCTGTTTGAGGCACATATTCGGTATGGGCTACCTGTTTGGGGAAACTCATCCAAAAGAAACACGCAAAGAGTCCTGGTACTGCAGAAGAGGGCAATACGCATACTGGCAGGACTTGGACCGAGAGACTCATGTCGTGATGCCTTGAAACAATTCAAAGTATTGACTGTGGTGTGCCTGTTCATCCTAGAAACAGCCCTCCAAGCAAAAAGACAGAATCTGCAGAGAGGAACAGACACTCATAATTACAATACAAGAAGGGCCAACAACGTCATCCTCCCTATTCATCATCTCTCACATTATGAAAAGCAACCATTGTATCTGGGAGCCAAGTTCCTGAACATCCTTCCCGGTGAGGTGAAGAACACCAACTGCAACCTGAAGCTGAGAAAAAAACACCATGAAATGGCTACAAGAGCGACCATGCTACACTGTAGAAGAATTTGAAAGTTGGAGACAAGTTTTTCAGTAAAAATATCACAATCTCTTTAGTCTGAAACCCAATGAAAATAATTTTACATTGTAACTTTACTCCTTTAATCACTAACAACCTTTATCAGGACTTGTTCTGATTAATATTGTTATCATTTTAAAATCTAAAACTAACCACTGTTTTTGATAAGTTTTACTATTTTGATTTTTTATCGTTTTGTCATCCTGAATTAATTGTTTTTATTGAGTTTTATCAATAATGTTTATTATCTGTTATTTCTGTCAATTTTACCACTCCATTGTATTACTCAATTTACAACATCCAATGTATCTTCTTCTGAATTTGTGACCCTATTACTATTCCTGGAGAATATGTTAATAAAGAAATTTTGTCTATTGTCTATTGTCACATATAATGACTCACTCTTGTGTAATTTTCCCTCTTGTTATACTATAATTGTGATGTGGAAAGTGAAAAAGGGACCTCAAATCAGAATTTTTCAATTTTGAGCTATTAATGTACTGAAATTCAGCATTATTCTTTGCCTCCTGAACTGCTATTCGAAATATTCTAGGTTATGTACCTTTCAATCCAACAGTTCTATTAAGTTTTAAAAACCATTTTGGGTTGTAGAATCCCATCTTCAGGTTACACAAAAACATTAACACATAACTTATCAAATATTAAAATTGTTTTAGATTTGAAACAACAAAGTTCAGTTTTATATAAATTCAGACACTTTTACAAACACTACTCTAAAACTGTACATGTGCCGGCCGGCGAGAGACTCCTAGAATGTTGCAGTGGTGACAGACATATATATAGTTTAAAGTGTCTTTAAATCGGTGAGGGTTCATAGGTTTTAAAAGTTTAGGCAGCTTCATTACAGTTTATTTTCAGGTCGGCAAATAAAGGACTTTTTTCATATAGAGCTGAACAACGGTGCTTGGCAAGTTTAAAAATGGTTTCATTTCTAATATTATGATTGTGATTGAATGTAAATGATTCAGAAAGATAATTTTTTTATGTTATGAAAAAATTTAATATTTCAAATATGTAGAAACCTGTAAGAGTTAATATTCTCAAATTTTTAAAATGGTTTTTACAAAAGAAGTTCATGTGTGGGAATTTGTCAAAATACGTATCACTCTTTTTTGAAGCCTAAAGACAGCTTTTATTTCTGATGCCTCCCCCAATAAAACCAGGCCATATCTCGATCGATTCTACTTATGCATGATAGACTGATTTCGTTGTCTCAAAAGGAACATAATCCCTTAAAAAAAAAGAAAGATAAAGATCTTATTTTTTTCTTAATAAACTCTAAATGAACATTCCAACTGATATTTTCATCAAAATGAACACCTTAAAATTTATGAGATTCCACACAATTGACACAGTCAATAAAAAATTGTTTTCTTTATTATTTTTTCTAGCTGAAAATTTTATTATTCACTAGTGAAATACTCTTCCTCCCACCTGCTATGTTTAGTCTCTTATTACTCCTTGTATTGAGTGAGTAAAATTATTCTTTTCCTCCGCCTACTATCTATAGTCGTCTTTTAGTCCCTGGAATAGAATACTAAAGTACTAGTTTATACTCCATGGGATTTACTTACTTACTTTTAGTCCCACAGGACTAAAAGTAATCTACTTTTATAATCTCATAAGAAATACATGGGAAGAAATCCGGCAACGCCGCGGTGGACAGTGAGAAAATATGGCAACACTGTCGATTTTAATTTGTTTCTGTATGTTGAAGAGAGTGTCACAGCATCGAGCGTCCGTTTCCGTTGTTTACAGGACAGCGTATCCATTTTGAGTTTGCTGTAGTTTAGCCTATATTCCTGCATATTTGTGAACAAATAAGTTAGGCCTAGAGTATTTTTAAAGAAGAGTGTAAATAAAATGGTTAAAATTAAAGCCTAAATACCTTGCATTACTTGTTTATATAGGCTATGTGATTGTAATGCAGTTTGTTGAAGCAAAGGATCATCTGAAGGTAAAGTTACAGTGTTATACCTAGTTATTGATAATGGTGTAGGTGGAGGAAAAATTTTGTGTGCATCGGGAAATTGTCGCCCTCGGCTCCGCCATCGGGCGACAACAGTTTCCCTCAGGGAGAAAAAGTTGCACTTTAGTCCCTAGATGCACAAATAACTATTGTCTCCCAGCGGGAGATTTTGTCAATACAATAAATATTTTCCTCTTGTCAGTTGATTTATCGGCACAGGTGGGGAAAACATGTTGTGTGTAGCTTGGCCCTTGGCAAGCTTGGGCTCCAACATTTTCACTCGTGAGACATTGTTGTTCTTTACTCCCTCAACACAGATAACTATTTCATCATGCAGCAAACTAATTTTACTTTCGAATTGAATTTCGTCGTTATGTCGTGTCAAGTCATTTTTTAAATTTTCATATTCGTTTGTTTAACCCTCGAGCGGGCGCACGCGAAGTTTTCCTCCGCACGTGTTTTTTATGTTAAAATAAACAGACATAATGGCTGTCGGTGGTCGTGTCCGGCTCCGTACTTTATGCCCCTCATTCCAGGAATTTCCTAAAGCAATTTATACCCCCCCACCCCCCTCTTAGTACCTCGTTATATGCAATTCAGTGATGCCGTCTCAATTTGCGGAGCGCCCTCTCCCGTTACACTGACACTGATAGGCTACCTTTTTTTAAAATTCATAATAGCAATGAATTTGTAATTATTATTTATTTTTTGGGCTTTTCCTTTTGCTTTCGAAAAAAAGAAGCGAAAGGAAAAGTCCAAAAATGTAAATAATAATTAATACATATTTTATACTAGAAAATTACTTACTATGTTTAATTAAAATATTACACCCATTAAGTTGAATAATTAATTGAATCGACGATGAAATGTGATTTCTAATGAAGTTTGTCAACATTTAAATACAATATTTCGTTATAAAACAATTATAACGTGTTAAATTTGTGCAATCTAGTGATGCGGAGTAAAACTCCGCATGCGCCCCGCTCGCGTTTGGCCGGTGAAGCACCCGCTGAAGGGTTAATCTGACCTCTTCAATCCATTGTTGTTATTTACTCCCTCAAAACAGATAATTTCCTTACAGATCATTTCATCATGACGCCGACGCAAGAAACTAATCTCACTTTTGCATCGAATATTGCCGTTACGTCGTGTCAGGTCATTTTAGAAGTTTACATATTCGTTTGTTGAATCTGAAAACAGATTATTTTTCCAAGTTTTGGCGGTTTTGATTTTTGAGATTTGGTTTTAACCTATTATTGAAACACAAACAAATTCTGAGTAAAAAGGTGTTCTTAGGTCATTGCAATCAGTTCATAACTGATGGATTCCTTACCCCCTCTTCCCCCCCCCCCCCCAACTATATCTTATTTCGTATTTCACCCAATATAGACCAGGTGATTCCCGTATAGGTCTATTTTATAAGGCTTAGAAGAAATATTTATACCAAATAATATTTTTTCAAATTAACTGGGTTCTACTGAATAAAGCTTCTATAACGTGAATGGTTCACCAAGTTTGTGGTAATATTTTATGACCATCATCGTAACTCTTTGACTGCAAACTCTTTGTTTTAGGCGCTGGTGATCCAGAGGAAGGTCGCTGACCACATTAAAGCATTGATGTCGGGAGGAGAAGCGAATCCGAGCGGAGCTGTCCTGCTGGTAGAGCATGATCCTGTCTACACTATTGGGCTGAGGACTAAACAGTACTCTGTGAAAGACGAGGAAAAACTGAGGGCTCTCGGGGCCGAGTTTTATAAAACAGACAGAGGAGGCCTCATTACCTTCCATGGACCCGGCCAACTCGTTGTGTATCCGATACTGAACTTGAAAAGATTCAAACCCAGTGTCAAGTGGTACGTTTGTACGATCGAGAACGTAGTGATTGACCTGTGTCGACAGTACGAGCTGAGAGCCGAGACTTCCCCAGATACGGGGGTGTGGGTGGGGGACAAGAAGATTTGCGCTATTGGAATCCACGGCAGCCGCTACGTCACGACTCATGGATTTGCACTCAACTGCTCTACTGACTTAGGGTGGTTCTCACACATTGTGCCATGTGGGATCGAGGGTAAGGGAGTGACCTCGATCTCGAATGAACTCGGTAAAACTGTAACTCCCCTTGACGTTTTACCTCGACTTATCCGGTGCTTCGAGCAAGGTTTTGGTGCTAAGCTTGAAAGCGTTAGAGATTTTAAGTGTATCGATGTTTTGCTAAAGAGTATACATTAGTTTTTTTCTGAAAAATTAATGTCTAAAATTACGTGCCTTTAAAATTATTCATCCGGTGGTCATTGATCATTGGGCTATTAATTTATTGTCCTTGTAGAAGTAAATCTCACCTTCCCACACTTATCCTTCATTTAGACTCACCCTAAAATACGCATGTAAGGTATAATAGTAATGTAGTGTCATTATACATTTGTTTGTCAAAAAAGTTACTCGGTCCTGATCAAAAACTAAAATGTATTAGGACTCCTATAGAATAAAACGGCCTAGCGGTATTTTTGTATGTAAGCTGAGATATTGACTTATCGATTGAGTGAAAAATATATCTTTAATGTGTTCTTATATTATTATGCAAGCCTACACAAACTCATTTTACACCCTTTTGAATTGTGTAATTTTGCTTGAAAATCTTTTGTAGGCTTAAGAAATAATTCAGCAAATGTGAGATAGTAGATGACTCGATGAATAGGCGACATTTGGATTAATCTTATTTCGGCTCAAAGCTTTTCGTAAGCCCTTAATGATAGTGTTTTTCCAATTCATGATTCATCACACTTAATCCAAAATAATGGACTGTTCTTTCCATTCCCAGTCTAGAACATCTTTCTCTTATTCTCATCTGCACAATTTTAACAAAACAAACAATATCAGTTTTTTGTATGTTTATTTGATTGTAATAATATGTAATAGTCCAGCAGCTGACAGCACTTCTGTGTGCAAATTTGCGTAGGCTGAATTTTATTGCTGGACCTGTTAGTTTATTACATGGGAAGGTTAAAAAGCTTGGGTGGACATCTCCTACCCCCCAGGTTTTCCCAGGATGACGTTTTCAAAATGGCCGCCAATTATCTGTTTTTCACCATTAAATTTATAAAAATCATGACCATCGCCCAATCTGTGGATTTAACATAACAAGAATCGGTTAAAATTACCACTTAGTATATACCTAACGATTAAAATCTCGTTTTCAAAAGTTGCATCACTACATGTCCGCCATTTTGGAAATAATCCGCCATTTTGAATTTATGTAAGCTTTTAATTGATCAATCATAGTGAGGCTCAAAACCAACGTAGGATCGTGATTTTTATTTTATTTTAAAGCCAATTAAATTTCCTACAAGAAAATTCCAGGTGGAATACATCCAATCAGTATAACCAATGTGTAATTTTAATGTAAAACAAGTCCCTAAAAAATTGACGATGTAATTTTCGTGTTTTACGGATTATTTTGCTAACAACGAAACCTACGCCTCCACTGAGGAAATAAAGGAACTGGAATGTACTAAACTAATCTCAAGGCATATGAATAACAATCTAAGACAAGATTTCATAATACATTCGCCGCTTGTAGGTCTTTTTTGGAAATAAGTCACTATTTTGAATTTACACTAGTTTTCGATCGCCAAAGCGTTTTCCGGCTAACAGTTGCCGTAAACACTTATATTTTCATTTTATTTTACTCTTTGATAAAGTTCTTACGAGAAAATGTAAGGTGGAATGCATCAAATAAACATAAACAATACGAAATTGCAATGTAAAAGAAGTATTTTAATGATTTTCTAATAGTAGGGTAAAAAGCAGGCCATAAGATGTCTTCTTCGTGATTATGTAGGCTATGTTTTGCGAATGGTGGCAACCATGTTTTTTTGTTCCTTTTGACCTATTGAATGCAAACTGTGAGTTTGCCACCTTCAAATTTGGTGCGGGGACCAAGAATCCAAGATGGCGGACAAAATGGCTTATTAATGTTGTAGGCTTAGTTTTTTTACCTTTCCCTCGCTACATTTGATGAAAATTCGGCTGTCTTAACAAAGAAAAGGTTGGGAGAGGGGAAACACTTAATGTTGGTTATATTTTCACAACCGGTCGCCATATTGGATCCGCCATATTGGATATAAGTTATTTTTTTGAAATGTAAATATGGGGTTGTGACACATCATTTCAAACTGCTTTTTTGTGACAAACTCAACGCTGTTGTCCATTTTTCTAAATCTCTGTCCGTTCTCAAGTTGTTAGTAGATTATTTAATAATCTATTTTTATTTATTCTATTTCTTTTAGTCCGTTTGCCCAACGATATGACCTTGAATTAAGGTCCAACTCACACTTTGTGATCGATTCTCGTACTATAAATTGAACAAGATTATGAGGGGTTCCAGAGTGGCACCTATGGAAAATTTTGAATATCGATGGTCAAAGTTACAGTGCCGAAAATACAGAAACAGATATTGAACAAAATTGTATGTATGACATTCATAGGAATATTTTCCAAAATATCGATTTGAAAACACCGCCAATAGTTGCTGGATGGTAAATACTTAATTTAAAATGGCAAATAGCTTTTAGCAGCCATGCACGTTGGATACGCCATATTGGATATAACATATTTTTCTTAAATTTGAATGTGGTGTTACACATAAAAACAATGTTTTCACGCTGATTACAATGCCGCGATCTGTTTGAAAAAAGTACTGTTTCGATCACAAGATATAGAGCGTATTTTTTTGTGAACACTTTTGGGATCTCTTAAACTATAAGAGATACACGGAAGGTTAAAGTAGCTAAGTAATGCGTAATCTAAGAACAAGTAAAACGTTGGTGAGCAATAAAAAATATTCGACTAACTCGTTCTCCACGCTAGAAAAACTATAGTTGCCCATAACTAATGTAGTATACGGGGACACCCCCTTACTCACAGGTGAATGCCCCGTATAGGCCAAGGAGCCCAGGGGATTAGAAGAATCCCCTAGCTACTCCAACGACCTTTTACTCTGGGAACGTGGTCCGGGGGATGATGGAATAATTACACAGTGACATGAGGTTGATAATCGGTTTATTATGACTCAATAATTAACTCAAGTTACAGTTCTTTACAACCAGATTGGCTCTGGGTACCACAGGTACACCAATGATAAAATTACATGAATCTCATATGAGGTACTTAGAGTTCTCTTTTAAGGTACAAAGTGACTGATTGGAACTATTACATTTATAGGGAATGTGGAGACCAACTAGGATAGGAACTGGCGAGACTTACAGAAAGTAGCGAGGCGCATGGTGCGTCACGACGACGAACGGGCGTGCGGACTGACGGTGCGCTGGTCTACGGTCGGTGAACAGTGAACAGTGACTAGTGAACACTACGCCCAATTTTTCGGGGTATATATTGCAACCGCCAGCATCCTGCCCGGCCCACGGCGACCAATGAGAAAGCCGTATTCTGCACAAGACCAAATATGGACAAATCCGCAAGTTCCCGGTTGTCGCGGTCAGCCCAGCCCGCGGATCCCGTTACACGATTTTAGAAAGCGACTTGCGAATTTTTAAGCAAGCCCAGCCCAAAACTACCGTTTAGGGCCATATACAACACTCGCCCCTTACTAACGAAGGAACACCTTTTCAAGGTGTACCTTCGTCCCCCATTCCTCCTTCCTAGTCTCCATAACAAACATTGTATGCTACTTTTCTTTTTATTACAATAAAACAAGGTACTACTAGCTTACATTCAAAATAATTTTATACCAGAGTTACAAATTGATTTAGTGACCCATTCCTTGGGCGCTTATCAGGGCTCCCCTGATATCCTTATCGGCGCGTGGGAGTTTCAGCAGTGACCGCGCGCCGCGAAAGGCACACTTACGGCTCCCCGTGCTCCCGGCTACGCACCACGATCTTCCCAATGAATCAGGTACCAACCTTTCTAACTACCACTTAAGAACCCTTACGATTGCACCGCCCCTCTAACATTTGCAAAAGAGTTGAATACCTCAAAAAAGGAATCTCTAATCCCACTAGACGGAACGCTAGTGAAAGAGAGTTATTAAAATATTCTAAAGATTAGAATTTTCTGTTGATAATTTAAATTAAAATGTTAAAGGGAATGTCTCACAAGAAATTTATTGTGTATTAAATTGTAAAACCCATTATACTGCTTACAACTATTCACAACAACGTTGTTATTTCTTTATTCATTACAAAAAAAGACAAAAATTTTTAATAATACTCTGGTAAATATGCTTTAATCGCTTAATCAACCTCATTTTCCTTTATATAAGTAAGCAACAAGCAATCGATTAAATCAATCCTTTAAGAGATATGCCATTATTACCTGAGGAATAAATTGTAGACATCTTTTAAAATAAGCAATGCGAAACCACAGATTTTTAACATCATATCGCCATCTTACCTCTCTTATAGCTTCAATACATAGTCACAACTGTCACATAGTCACAAGTAAATTATACAATATACTCGTACCCTCTACCAGAACCAAAATATATATAGCACAACAAAATAAGGAAATTGCTTCAAGAGAATAAAATCAATCCATAAGTTCACAATTAATCAAATCAATTAATATAAACGCACAAAATAACACAATTAATTAATGAAATGCACACGATATCATACTTGAATAATGTAATGAATGAAGCATAATAAGTACTGCACATTAGTAAACACTATAATCAATTGCTAGTACATCAATATATTTTATTTTTATTTTTATAATTTTTCTACATCTCTTTTATGTATTTTTTTTTATATTTTTAACTAATAATCCCAATAAAATTGCTACTACAAATGTGTCAACTTCCACACTATCTCAGCCCTAACAACTTAAACTAAGCACTGATTATTGCCTTCCTTCAAACAGAATCTTATATTTAGAATACAAATTACAAATTCAAAAGAAACACACAACAATATTAGGTTCTCCCTATCATTTCTCTGCCAATCCTTCAGCAGTCCAGAATCAACAACACTACACACCCACTGTATTATACACTAATTAAATTATACTTGTTTTTTTTACGACACGACACAGTATCCACATTGCTCAATGGATAAGCTTACAAAAGAATAATAGTATCCTACATACACTAATGCACAATCCAAACTATCCCTTTGTTAAATGATTACATACATATTGTTTTATATATATTTTATTTTACATATTTTTTTGATTTATTAATTTTCCAACTTTTTTTTTGTTTTTATCATTTTTAAAAGCAAGCACAGCTATTTTTTACTGCAATACTCGCTCTCTCTTTATTACAATCACCCCCACTATCTTTTTCTTACGATACACTGTAGCACTTTATAATAACCTATTAATATGTCACTCATAATCCAGCATTGATGCGATGTGATACACGATTTTAAGCAGTAATAAACTCCATAGGTGTACAGCATCATGATTTGCTAGGTACTTAATATTACAATGAAAATACCCAACAAGTGAAAATACTCACGCCAAATGCAAGAAAATACAATATACAATAGTCAAAACTCAATACAATCAACTCAAATACAATAATAAAATGCACCAAATTTCTCATCCCAGTGTTAATTCCATTAAATCACTTTTGACAAAGCGTCCATAAGAATATATTACTCTACTCTCGGCCGCACATATCTCACTTATCTATTCGTGTTATCGTATATACCATTCTCTTATACCTGTGCCATCTCATGTTGTTTCAAAGAATTAAAAGAAGCTAATTACACGCAATACATTGATTTAAACTACAGAATGTGATATAATCCTAAGTGCCCTGGGTCAGGTTATATGTCACAATTTCAAAAACACAAGATGAACTTCATAAAAATACAAGTCTAATTACTAATTCACACGTCTTAAGTATGCACATTTTCAAATCCTAACCTAGTTATTTTATGCCTCCAATATCGTTTAGGTTATCCTTCCGTCAACCATAGCCATATTCCTTTCTGTAAATATTTAAATAGCGATATTTAAACAATTCAAAATAATGATATTTAACACAACAGTAACTGACACACGCCTATTACTCATATTATATCAAGAGATGTTGTATCAAATTCCGTTGTTTACCTTCACATTAAATATTATACCTTATTGCTTGCCTTAAGAAACAAAAGAAAAAAACACGTCTTTATGTAAACTCAAAAATATCTTTAATTATAATAGAACATATATTTCCTTATAGATATCCATGTACATGTCCATTAGTTACATATTCATTTTTATTTTTCTTTTTATTTATTTTATTTATTTATTTTTTCAATTGAAACACCTCACAGTATGACTTAGCTACACTTTTAATCCACTAAACCCACTTGACACTACATCAACCCTATAACGGTTAACTACACTCATATCGAATTCTTGCTGGCAATTAATTCAACCTGAAATGACAATACACAAAATAGACTGTAATATTTCGAATTAGTACTAGTTATTTTTGTATACTGAAATGTGACCATACCTTAAATTTTGCAGCGACTGCCTCGGGCCCAGCACTCGTGGTCGACACAAACACCACACATGTTTATTATAAATTTTGAATTTGGAAAATTCACACATTTAAATCAAAAATTTGGAACTATACCCCCCAATTATCAAAATTTAATACAACTTATCGTTATCAGCCAATTCTTTCCCCGGCGCGGCATACCAGGGGGTCTCTCACCCCTACCGGCTTCTAGCGGCGAGGGCGCGGCGGCACCGTCCTACGCCGCGGCCTATGGCCTCGGCCCACCGGTATCCCTCCGTCCTCCCCACTCGAGTCCGCGGCTGCTGGTGCCGGTACCTCAGCGGCCTCGCGGGGTCGTGGCACCATCCCCCGCTCGATGGCCCAGCGGGGCGGCCAATTCCCACGCCCCACGGGCACCAGTTCCTCATCGCTCGATTCTGGTGGTGTCGGGGGAGGCACTAGCACCACCTGATAGGGAACCAGCTCTCGGTTCCACACCAGGCGCTCGACCGATATGGACCTCTGCCAATCCCACCGCAAGAAATCCTGCGGGGGCGGCAGCAAGTCCACGGTCCTCCTCCGTAGTTCCATAAGCGCCTGACGCCTCCCTCTCGACAGGGGTCCCCCCCGCAGGGGTCGTGGCACATAGTGAAAATACCACACCATGGGGTGTGGTCCCACTCCGCTTAGGGTCCACACCTCCCCCCACAGCCACTCGCCCGGTGGGAACGGGGGCTCCTCCATCTCCGGATTGAAAAAGGGGTGGGACACTTCCCACATCCCTCCTTCGCCCGCCGCCCTTCTTGCGTTTTCAGCCGCCATACTCAAACAACTGCACTAAAACGATGTCGAACGTTGGTAGCCCGTCGCTCAACTGACTACTAGTTCCCGCAACTACAGAAACCCCAAACCACTAACCACATTCGTTATCGCCCGGGCTGAACATTTATTTCCAATAAATCAGCCCTTGCTGGTCCCTCAGCAGACTGCCGAATCTAATTTAATTTAATGTGGGTTACATTCCCACGACTTGTTTTTTTTTCCAATTTTTCCTCTTTTTGGCTCGCTTCCAATTAACAGGAATGTTAATTTACATATGGAACGTACAACTTGCCTCAAAAATTTATACTACCCGAGGTGTTTCAATATTATTTATTTCTAACTTACACTAAACTACACTACCCTAACTAACCCTATACCAACCATTACCAAATATTACAAATAAAATTTTGAATTTACTGACATCTTGATTCATCATTTTTTTTTTTTTGATTCATTAATTCTAATTTATTCCCCCAAATTTAGCAAAATAACAATTTAGCTCCCTAACCTGTTTGACACTAACACACACTCACAAATCCGTGTCCTCGACGATCCGTGCTGCGACGCTGCCCCTGAGTGGCCTCAGCTCTACCGCCAGGTGTGACTGCTCTGATGTCCCGCCGATTGACCGACGATACATCGTCGGCGTTGGTAACTCCACCGCCCGATCTGTTGCGCTCCTGGAGGACTCCACAGTCGCTGCCGGCGCCTCCGGACTCCTTCTTGCTGGTCTGACACACCTCCACGTGTAGAGTACGCAGCTCCACACAGTTTGTGAGTACTTAACACCCAACACAATTGCTATGACAGTTACTAGTCCAGCTCCAAAACCAATGATGGACAACTTCCGGGTTTGCCAATTTTTTAAACTGTCTGTTTTGCGTTCAATTTCTTTTAACACCCGCGAAAGATGCGCATACTGTCGCCCTGGCACGGATAACCCTTGTGTAATATCGTCCAGTGGTCCCAGTCCTTCGGTAAAGTCAATGAACTCGTGCACTATTCTTCTTTCTTGATAATTTAAATTTATGGAAATGTTAGGAATTACAATTCCACTGGAAATGTCCGGAAATGTAGAGCGTCCTGAAGAGAACGGAAGTAACATAAATTTAGAATGGTATACATAGCAGTCTGAAATGTTGGGTAATATCCCAGCACCTTGGATTTTTAATGAATGTTGCTGTGGATCTCTTGAGCAGCGATAAGATAAAACTAATGGGTCCGGCACTAGATATAACCACGCCCCTCTCTCTGGAATTTTGTGAAACCACGGTTCGACAGGTCCGTTGTGCACCTTCCTCTCGCAAACTGCTGGAGTCTCGGCTTCTAGGTCTAGGAACAAGACAGCTTCACAGGATTCTTCTACTCGCAAACGAATCGGGAACACAGGTTGACAAACTGCGTAGGCTCCCTTAGTGCAGTAATCCAGGTCTTCTCTGCTCAGCAGGCTGTACCGTTGTCTGTCCATGGAGATGGCCAGGAAATCACTTAAGTCTGCCAGTTGGATGGAACGGTTTAAGGTAGGTTCAGGGACAGGTAAACTCACGATTTTGTAAAGTTCCATCAATCGGTCTTGAGATTTTAAAGGTACCTTAAAAATTACTCTAATTCCCTGGTCTGTTTTTACCCCAATGGCTGTAATCAGCCTGTAATGAAAATGTACCCACGTCAGTTCGCCTGACACAAGCAGGGACAAATCGTCTGGTAAGCGTTTTTCCAAGTCTGTCAACAATTCTGATAATTTATATGGCGAGATGAGGGCAGCCGTAACATGACCACGTGCTAGACTATCAATAGCCCCTTGAAGTTGAATCAATTCCGTAGTTAATGCCTGAGTCACGAACTCTACACTTCTTACAATCGAGAAAACCCCATTCTGCACCTTTAAGGCATTATAAATATTATTGATTTCGTGATTGGTGCGATTTTCGTATGTTGTAATTAACGTCATTTTCTCTCCAATAACTCTAGATAAGAAATACACATCGTGATTAGTAATTTTTAACCCATCCTGCAAATTACGGACAAATGATAATTGTTTCTGTTCCAAGTGCGTCAACTCATCTACCGTTTCCGCGACTTCATTTATTTTATTAATTATATCCTCGTAGTCCCCACCTGACACCAAATGTAGTATACGGGGACACCCCCTTACTCACAGGTGAATGCCCCGTATAGGCCAAGGAGCCCAGGGGATTAGAAGAATCCCCTAGCTACTCCAACGACCTTTTACTCTGGGAACGTGGTCCGGGGGATGATGGAATAATTACACAGTGACATGAGGTTGATAATCGGTTTATTATGACTCAATAATTAACTCAAGTTACAGTTCTTTACAACCAGATTGGCTCTGGGTACCACAGGTACACCAATGATAAAATTACATGAATCTCATATGAGGTACTTAGAGTTCTCTTTTAAGGTACAAAGTGACTGATTGGAACTATTACATTTATAGGGAATGTGGAGACCAACTAGGATAGGAACTGGCGAGACTTACAGAAAGTAGCGAGGCGCATGGTGCGTCACGACGACGAACGGGCGTGCGGACTGACGGTGCGCTGGTCTACGGTCGGTGAACAGTGAACAGTGACTAGTGAACACTACGCCCAATTTTTCGGGGTATATGTTGCAACCGCCAGCATCCTGCCCGGCCCACGGCGACCAATGAGAAAGCCGTATTCTGCACAAGACCAAATATGGACAAATCCGCAAGTTCCCGGTTGTCGCGGTCAGCCCAGCCCGCGGATCCCGTTACACGATTTTAGAAAGCGACTTGCGAATTTTTAAGCAAGCCCAGCCCAAAACTACCGTTTAGGGCCATATACAACACTAAATTTGTTCGCCTACTAACTAAAAATCGCTCACTTTTTAAGATACGATGCTGTATGAGGGGTCAAATTTACATTAAATTTGTTTTATTTTTTTACGATACTATTTATGGTTTTTTAGAATAATGCCCAAGCAAACAATTTTAAATGCCCAACATGTAAAATTTAAATTTTCATTGGAAACATATTTTTCCCAGAACTATAAGATTTTTATTATCAAATGTGTTTGCAATCAAATAAAAAATTATTTTTATAAATAATAATGGGTTATAATATATTGGACTTTTCATTAAAATGAAAAATATGGAAAACCGCTGATTATTACTAAACACCTGATTGACTGAAAACAGCTGATTGGCAGCGAAAAGCTGTTTTTATGGACAAATACTTTACGCACCTTCACTCAGAACAGCTGATTTGTTTGTAATTTAACTTTTATTATTAATCAGCTGTTTCTAACTAATCAGCTGATGACTTTAAATCAGCTTTTCCCCTTTTCTTTATTTTTATCAGAAATTCAGTACATTATTATAACCCATAATCATGTACAATAATTAATAAACATAAATATAAACTTATTTTTAATATTTAATGGATTACTATATTGGATTCATAATAAAAATAAAGAAAAGGAAATTAGCTTATTAATAGTTATCGGATAATTGACTAAAAACATCTGATTGACAGTTAAAGGGTAATTTACAATCAAATTAGCTGTTTTAAATGAAGATAAGTATTTGACCGTCAAATAGCTTTTTCGCTGCCAATGTGCTCTTTCCACTCAATCAGCTGCTTAGTACTAATCAGCTTTTTTCCATATTTTTAACTTTTATGGAAGTTTCAGTATATTCTAACCAATATGGCGGGTCCAAGATGGCGGCTGAAAACTATTATCCACTTTATTTAAGTATTTACCTTCCGGCAACTATTGGCGGTGTTTTCAAATCGATAGTTTGGAAAATATTCCTATGAATGTCATACATACAATTTTGTTCAATATTTGTTTCTTTATTTTCGGCACTGTAAACTTTGACCATCGTTATTCAAAATTTTCCATGGGTGCCACTCTGGAACCCCTCATAATCTTGTTCAATTTATCAAATAGTACGAGAATCGATCACAAAGTGTGAGTTGGACCTTAATTCAAGGTCATATCGATGGGCGACAGGACTAAAAGAAACAGAAAAAATAAGAATATAATTATTAAATAATTTACTAATAACCTGAGAACAGACAGAAATCTAGAAAAACGGATTACAGCGTTGAGTTTGTCACAAAAAAGCAGTTTGAAATGATGTGTCACAACCCCATATTTACATTTCAAAAAAATAACTTATATCCAATATGGCGGATCCAATATGGCGACCGGATGTGAAAATGTAACCAACATTAAGTGTTTCCCCTCTCCCAACCTTTTCTTTGTTAAGACAGACGAATTGTCATCAAATATAGCGAGGGAAGGGTAAAAAAAACTAAGCCTACAACATTAATAAGCCATTTTGTCCGCCATCTTGGATTCCTGGTCCCCGCACCAAATTTGAAGGTGGCAAACTCACAGTTTGCATTCAATAGGTCAAAAGGAACAAAAAAAACATGGTTGCCACCAGTCGCAAAACATAGCCTACATAATCACGAAGAAGACATCTTATGGCCTGCTTTTTACCCTACTATTAGAAAATCATTAAAATACTTCTTTTACATTGCAATTTCGTATTGTTTATGTTTATTTGATGCATTCCACCTTACTTTTTCTCGTAAGAACTTTATCAAAGAGTAAAATAAAATGAAAATATAAGTGTTTACGGCAACTGTTAGCCGGAAAACGCTTTGGCAATTGAAAACTAGTATAAATTCAAAATAGCGAATTATTTCCCAAAAAGACCGACAAGCGGCGAATGTATTATGAAATCTTGTCTTAGATAGTTATTCATATGCCTTGAGATTAGTTTAGTACATTCCAGTTCCTTTATTTCCTCAGTGGAGGCGTAGGTTTCGTTGTTAGCAAAATAATCCGTAAAACACGAAAATTACATCGTCAATTTTTTAGGGACTTGTTTTACATTAAAATTACACATTGGTTATACTGATTGGCTGTATCCCACCTGGAATTTTCTTGTAGGAAATTTAATTGGCTTTAATATAAAATAAAAATCACGATCCTACGTTGGTTATGAGCCTCACTATGATTTATCAATTAAAAGCTTACATAATTTCAAAATGGCGGATTATTTCCAAAATGGCGGACACGTAGTGATGCAACTTTTGAAAACGAGATTTTAATCGTTAGGTATATACTAAGTGGTAATTTTAACCGATTCTTGTTATGTTAAATCCATAGATTGGGCGATGGTCATGATTTTTATAAATTTAATAGTAAAAACAGATAATTGGCGGCCATTTTGAAAACGTCATCCTGGGAAAACCTGGGGGGTAGGAGATGTCCACCCAAGTTTTTTAATCTTCCCTTGTAATAAACTAACAGGTCCAGCAATAAAATTCAGCCTACGAAAGTTTGCACACAGAAGTGTTGTCAGCTGCAGGACTATAATGCAAAAAGTAAAAAAATACCTCTTGTCACAATTTTTCAGTTTTGTATGATTCTGTGTTTTTTGTTTGAGTTTTCAGGTATTTTAAATCTAATTGAAATGGGTGTTTTGGAAAACCAAGGACCAAAAGTTAGTATTAACATTTAAGAAATGAATTAGGTTTTAAAGCTGAAAACTAGAACATAACATCCAACCAAAAAAAGTGTGATATAATTTCACTTTTATCGTTAAAATTAAACAATTCTTGTGAGGAATCGAGAAGGTTGAAAACAGATCTTAAGTTGGAAGGCATAATACCACGCAATGAAGAGAAGTAAACTTTTGGGATGGTGATTTACGGACTTAAAAAATATTCTTATACTACAATAAATTTAGATGTTACGAGAGACTAGTTTTGTGATGCCACTGACTGCTCAGTCAGCACGGACTTGCTGGTTTGGGTAATGGGGCTTGAAGTCGCCGGCCATGTTATTTCACATATGAGCCCTTTAAAGCACAGGCGGTGTAAGTCCATATATACTTGTTTTGAGATATTAAAGGGTTTGCTACGAACTTTATAGAAAAATCAGTATTGTACTTTTTGACAATTTTCACCAGTCAGAGATGAGTTACAAAGCAACATTCAACATAAAATGTTGATTTTTCAAAATTTCTTTTTACTTAAAGATTTATAACTTAGGTTCTAAGTAAGTCTAAATATCAGGTTTGGTCTTAAAACACTTATCTGATCTTTGGTTTTCATTTGAGCCATTTTCAACTTAAATACGACTTCGTAAAAAGAGTTATGACTGCTCAAAGATCACATGATCTTCCAAACTTAACTATATTTGTTTCGTTTTTCTCATATCTCCGGTTTTAATCACAGTATAACGTTAGTTTTAGTCTTAAAATAATCAGTTATTTAATGGCTTTAATTTTAAATATTAATCATTTAAAGACGACCAGTCAGAGATGAGTTACGAAGCAACATTCAACATAAAATGTTGATTTTTCCAAATTTTTTTTTACTTAAAGATTTATATCTCAGGTTCTAAGTACAGTAAGTCTAAATATTAGGTTTAGTCTTAAAACACTCATCTAATCTTTGGCTTTCATTTGAGCCATTTTATGTTGAGTGTTGCTTTGCAACTCATCTCTAACTGGTTGCATTTAAATTATTAATATTTAAAATTGAAGCCACTCAATCACTGAATCTTTTAAGACCAAAACGAACTTCATAATGTGATTAGAACCGGAGATATAAGAAAAGCAAAACAAAAAATAGTTTAAATTAGAAACGCCCATAATAAATGTATGGGGAAGAATTTTTATTTGAGTATATCTCGAGAACTAAACAATATTTTCAAAAAAGGATTGCAGCATTGTAATCAGAGTGAAAATGTAGTCTGTAATGATGTGTCACAGTACCACATTCAAATAAAAAAAATTAACTTGTATCCAATATGGTAGATCCAAGATGGCGGCTGGAAATTGATAACCAATCAAAGTAAAGTATTTACCACCCAGCAACTATCGGCGGTGGTTTAAAATCAATACCTGTGGGAATATTTGTTTGGATACCACAAATATCCAAACAAATATTGCTATATATTGCTTGCATAGACAATATTGCAACTAATCTTTTGCCCGATACATTTCAAGTTGATGTTCATGATTGGGACCTGAACACAAATTTCTAAGTCTTGAATTTAACATACCGCATAAGACTGCTAAATGTAGGCAGGATATGGTTATCAAATCTACACGCCCTCTTCCACCTCTTCTTATTGAAGATTTTAGACTTACACTGAGAAATAGAAATTGGACAGACTTGCTCAATGTACTTGATGCTGAAACTATGTATTCGAGGTTCCATGACATATTTATCTGTTGGTTGAACATACACCTGCCATTTTTTTTCTTTGTCTTTTTTTTCTTTTTTGTCCTCCCTTCACATCCCAGGACGCTAGACCTAGCCCGGAACCGTTTTACACATTACTTCAAGCAAGGCCTAGTGGGTCACGGCATTATCACGTAGCGAAAATGCCATTGGTGAAATGGTGATTGGCCGGATTTTAACCCAGGCCTCTGAGATCGAAGACCCACGCTCTAACCACTACGCCAGGCCGCTCCCCATTAAAGCAGTCTTGTAAAAAGTATAGTATACTACCAAGGCTGAAGGAATGGTATTCTCCACATCTTGAATGAATGAAAAATACTGTGATGGACCTTTTTCACCGGGCTAGCCTACGCCTAGTTATGATATTTATGATATTTCCTCTAACTTGATAAGCAATTTGTTGATGTTATAGAACCTTTGGCCTTATGCATAAATGCCAGCTTAGAGGAAGGTATCTTTCCATCTAAGTTAAAGCTTTCAAAGTTGATACCTGTGTACAAGAGGGGAAGTCATGATGATGTTTCGTGTTATAGACCGATCTCCTTGGTCCCTATCTTTTCTAAAATCTTCGAGACAGTTATGAAGAACCAGGTCAGTACTTTTTTCTATCAGAACCATTTTATTAGTCCAAACCAATATGGAGATAGGCTTGGAATGTTCACGATCGATGCAGTCGAAGAGCTTGTATCTCGTGTTCTTCCCAATTTTGGGTTAGGTTCAGCAACCATGGCTACAATGTGTGATCTATCTCAGGCTTTCGACTGCGTCGATCGGGACATTCTGTTGAAAAAGTTCCAATTTTATGGTGTGATTGGCTGCGAAATTGAACTGTTCAGGTCGTACCTGACTGATCGACACCAGAAAGTTTTTACAAACGGTTCTTACTCTAATGCTATGGAAGTTCATTACGGGGTACCACAGGGGTCGGTATTGGGCCCTTTCTTGTTCTTAGTAGCCATTGACGATTTTGTTTTTAATGTTAAGTGCAAATCAATACTTTTTGCAGATGATGTGACATTCCTTTCAACTCACATGCCCTCTGTTTCACTTGATGATGAAGTGGGTTACGTTTTAAGTCAAGCTAGTATCTGGTACCAAGCTTATATGCTTTTTCTGAACCGTGACAAAGCATGTTCTGTTTTCTCTTGATAGATCCGTAGATGCTGATGTGAATGTGAAGATGCTAGGTATTTGGTTGGACCCTAGATTGTCATGGAATGTGCATGTAGAGCATGTCTTGAGAAAGGTTAGCAAGGTTGTTTTTGTTTTGAGAAAACTAAAAAATGTTATATCTAAGAGTCATCTGCGAGTAGTGTACTTTGCATTGTTTAATAGCATATCGGCATATGGTCTGCTTTTACGGGGTAATGCATGCAAGTTAGATAGGATTCTTATTGTACAGAAGAAGGTGTTAAGAATTATTGCTAATGAAGAGCCAAGAGCACACTGTAGGCCTATATTCAAGCAAGAGAAAATCCTTACTGTTGTAAACCTATATATTTTGACTTGCCTGTTGCATGTTAAGAAGAATTTTGATAGTTATACTTTGAACAAGCATGTGCATGGATATGCTATCAGAAGCTGTGATTTGATAAATAGGCCCTATACCAGACTGTCTAAAGTAATCAATTCGCATGAGACTGTAGGCATAAGTTTATTCAATAAGTTGCATGTCAGTGCACAGCATGTTTCTGTAAATAAATTTAAAAGTTTTGTTTTCTTGGTTGATTTAGAGGCCTTTTTCTGAGTTAAATGAGTTTTACAGTGCAGATACCGGAAATTTGATGTTTACCACTTGATTTTAGCTGCTCTGATGCATGTTCTAGTAGTTTTTTAATCTATTTGTATTTTATATTTTGGGCATGCTTTTGTATTTTTGATTGCACTTGTAACTATTATATGATTTATTATATTTATTCTAATTCATCTCTTATTTGCATTTTATAATTAAGGCATGCATTTGTATTAATTGCATTTGTAATGTACTATTGTATTTTGAATTCTGACGTGACCTATTGCATGTATTTGTTTAATGGTCAATAAATTCTTGAATCTTGAATACAATTTTTTTCAATATCTATTTCTCTATTTTCGGCCCTTTGAACTATGACCTTCGATATTCAAAATTCCCAAGGATGCCACACTGGCATCCACCATATTCTTGTTCAGTACATCAAATACTACTAGAATCAATAATAAAATTTGAGTCGGACCCTACTTCAAGGTCACATGGCTCGGCGACCGGACTAAATCCTGAAAGAAAAACAAAAAGGGAAAGGAAAAGAAGAAAAGAAAAATATAATTACGACTTAGTTCAATTCGAGTACTATAACAGAAGAGGGAAAGCTGTGAGA
The DNA here is from genome assembly GCA_035578135.1 of Flexamia atlantica. NCBI lineage: Eukaryota > Metazoa > Arthropoda > Insecta > Hemiptera > Cicadellidae > Flexamia > Flexamia atlantica. Next base: position 1,440,776 of record JAQJVK010000071.1, read on the forward strand.
AAAATAATAGGAGGCGACAACAAAGGATGCAGAATAAGTCTTGATTATTTGCAAGAACAATTTGAAAAAAAATAAACCAAGCAATGAAAATATTAAGATGATAGAGAGCAAAACTGATACACAAGAAAAGAAAAATATAGATCTTAATAATAATTTCTCAATTTATGAGCAAGAAGTTCAAAGTGCGATCAATGGAATAAAAGTCGATACCGCCCCTGGGCCCGATAAAGTGTTGATGAGGGCTGTAAAAATAAAAGGAGTAGCAACAATACTTTGTGTGATTTACAACAGACTACACCAATCAGGCTTAATACCTAATTGTTTTCGAAAAACACGAACTATTTTGATTTACAAAGGTGGTGATGAGAATGAGGCAAATAATTGGAGACCAATTACAATTTGTTCAATATTAAGAAGAATTTATGAGAAAATCCTTGACCAGCCTAAAAGAATATACCAATTTCAAGGAGGCTTTACAAATGTTCCTGGAACATATTTAAACACACAAATACTAATTGAAATATTGCATCCTGTTAAAAAAATAGAGATAACTGTAGCATTATTCTTTTAGACATAAATAAGCTTACGATAATGTAAGCCATTTACATTTAGCCTCAGTTCTTAACTCACTGCTTATTCCTTTGAAAATTATAAATTCAGTGCTACAATTCCAAACACAGAATATAACTCAAATTGAAACTGGAAAAGGAAAAACAAAGCCTATAGCGTTCGGAAGGGGAGTTTTACAAGGGTCTCCACTATCTCAAACACTATACAATTTATGTGTGAATCATATATTAGATCAAATATCAGAACAGTCTATCAGAGAGGAGTTTGGGGTCAAACTTTGCAAAGAGTTTCCTTCAATAAGTATAAAAGGGTTCGCAGACAACACTGTCCTAATTGGAAAAAATAAAGATGCTGTAATATTATTATACAACACAATAAGTAACCTGTTTTCAGAAATCGGATTAAAAGTGAATCCTACTAAAACTAAAATTAACAATATTGAGAAAGGAATAATGAAACAATTAAACATTTTTGCTCGATTTAACAGAAATCAGATCGATTAGTTATGAAGAAAAAATTAAATATTTGGGAGTCAACTTCAGAAATGAAATATTTTTTGACCCTGGAAAAAATTAGATCATTAACAAACAAAATTGAAATGATCACCCTTTTTAAAAACAGAACAAAAAATATATATTTTGAATAATTATATTTGGCCCACATTAGTTTATCCTTTCCAAACTGCTCCTTTAAAAAAGTTTCCTCTAAAATTTTTTAATGATATTGCTTTAATTGTGAGATCCGCTCTCAAAGAAATTTTAGACTTACCTAATGACACACCAAACACATTTTTTTACTCTTCTTCGAAATTTAAAGGAATGGGCCAGTCTAAATCAATGTAGGAAGTGGTAATCCAACACGGGGTAAAATACCAAAAATATGACCATAAATAATTTTAAAAGATTTGACCTTGAAGAAATTTACTGCCTACAGAAACTTGGACTACACAAAGAAGGGCAATCTAGTATGTCAACAAAAATACTACGCGAAAAATCAAAGGAATTTGAGTTTGAAAAATGGAGTAAACTCCCCTACAAGGTCAAAGGGGTTGTCCTAAATAAAGAATGTCCAAAAATAAAAACCTAGTCAAATGCAATGGATTGACTGAATCTGAATATCAATATTATCTTAAAATTATAAATGATGTGGCACCTGTTCGTAGCTTACACAAACGGTCCAAGGATGGGCACCAGTGCCGACATTGTCCCGGCACTTGAATCTTTAGCCCATGTTCTTGGAAAATGTCTGTACAGTGACCTAATTCGAAACACATCACTCAATCAGAAGAATTATTGCTGACCAGTTTAGAGCTACAAAGAAATACGAAGTTTATGAAGAAGTGACTGCCACCGAAATAAATGGCTCAATAAGACAAAGTGACATAATAATCATTGACAAAAAATAATATCGAGGCATCATAATAGATCCAACTGTTAGATCTGAGACCGGAGTAGATCAACCTACAGATGTTAATGCTGAAAAGATTAAGAATTATAAAAACACTGTCCCCTACTACACCGAAAAATACAATGTAAAAGATTTTGAAGTATATGGAATCTTAATCGGTGCAAGAGGGACCATACCGGAATTTGTCCAAGAATTTTGGAAAAAATTCAACCTGGATGGAAAAGTTCTCAATATTCTGGCTTTAACAGCAGTAAAATTCTCAATTCAAATACTGAAAAATCATCTCTTTAATAATTTTAATTGATTATAAATTTTATGTATTGGTTTTCTTTGTCAATCGGCATTTCTCATTGTGTAAAAAGAGGTTAATTGAATAAATCATCTTTATATAATTCTATTTAAAACAATTAACTGATTGTTTCATTCATGTTTAGGTTAGACTGACATTAACAAACTGACAAAAATTTATCTTGACCAATCAGAGGGAACATTTCAAAGACACCTCGATTGACGCTATATTTTTAATCAATAACCTAATAGAGCTAGAACTATGATTAAACCGGCAAAGGGTCTGATTTGACGTCACAAGCTTTGGCTCAGCCCTTATGGGAGTTAGGTAACCTTATTTATCAATATACATTGTTATATTATTGCTCTGTTCTTGTCTAAGGACCTTGGTTTTATTTCAGCAAGAACCGAACAGCTGACGTCCTCGACGTCAGTTGATTCCTTTTCTCCCTTGGAAGAAAAAGATCATTGCCGTTTTGGTAGCGGTATAAGAAAAACTGCTGCCATGCGGTTTTTATGTCCACCTCATTTTAACATCAAGCACACGGTTTTCAATTAAGTAAATAGCATCACATGTTTTAGGTAAACAAGGCAGACGTTTTTAGATCCCTATGATTCTTAAACGGCAGATATTTCACGTTATTTCTTGTTTTATAATAAGTTTGAAGAAATCACAGTATTTCTCCCTAGTACCTGGCATCAAGGCCTTCAATTTGAGCCCTCCACCATGATCCTGTGACTTTCGAAGCTTCCACAATTTCTACCCAAAAGTTTAGCAAAGTTTCTTCTTCTGTATTATTGTTGTTGTTGTTGGTTTCTTCTTCTGTGCTATTGTTGTTGGTTTCTTCTTCTGTAGCTTCCGTTGCAACTTCAGTAAAAGGTTCAAAGTTTCTTAACTGCCTCCACATTTCCACTTCGTGAGGTATTCTATTAAAGATGAATGTATCTATTGGTCCGTATTGTAAAGTGCTGTCAGGTTGTTTTTCGCATGCATTTACCAGATATTCCTTAATAACAGAGCTTGAAAATACTAATTGTTTCATATACCTGGTAATAGGTGATGTTGCATAGTTTAAAATGTAGAATTCTTCACGTGTTAGTAGAATTTTATTTTCAAATTCCCAAGTAGCATGGAAATTATTTTTAATCGATGAAAAGTTATTTCCAAAGATTTTAAAATGTATTCAAATTTAAAATCAACCAAAAGAATTTTGTAAAAATTTTAAAATTTGTTTTAAATCATTTTGGAATTTTTAAATATTGTAATGTTAAAATTATTTATAAATTAATTACAAAATTGTTTTTAAAGATCTTAACATAATAAATCCAAACGGCGGTTTAAGTGTTTTTAAATCACTTTTAAATGTCGGTTAAATTATTCTTAAATTATTTTAAATTGTTTAATTCACTGTGGTTAAATTGTGTTCAAATGTATTTTAAATTTGTTTGTAATAACCTTTTAATCATTTTATAAATAGTTTTAAACAAATTTAATTAAAATTTAAAAACGGTTGAAAAAAATTATATTTGAATTCTTAATTATTTAAAATAGTATGAAAATAACTTTTGGGATTATTTTTAATTATTAAAAAGATATTTGTAATCTTTTTTTATGGAAAAAGTTTTATGGGATATGTTTAAACAGATTTTAAAATTAGTTACATAATTGCTGAATTTTGTTTTTAAAGTTTTTCAAACTTATTTTCAAACATTTTTTACATAATATTTTTAATGATTGAAACATTTTTTACATCATATTTATAATGATTGAACAAATTTAAATTGTTTATAAGTAGTTTCAAACAAATTTAGTTAGAACTTTATATGTTTTAAAATTATCTTATATCAGTAACATAATTGCTTCACAACTTTTTAAAAGTATTTAAAATTGATTTCAAATCTTTTTTTACAAATTATTTTCTTAATTTAAACATATTTCCAAATATATTATTTAAACGATGATAAACCAAAGTGCCAACTACATATTACATTTCAGGTAATTTTCCCATTTTTATACTTTAACAAATGAACTATCAAGACAGTTATTTTATAGTAGAGGAATCGATTAATTTATATATGAAATAAAAATTACTGGACATTTACTAATTAAGCAGTAAGAAAATTACTGATAAACTTAAGTATTCGAAGCTAGCTATCGTATGATGCCGAGTTTAGTCAGGGAAATGTGCGTTAAAAATTACTTGCGAACTACCAGTTAGGTATTATGTGGTTTAGATTGAGGGGGTGGGTTCAGTGTGCTAAATAACAGTTGGGCGCGGCGGTGTCCCTTTGTCACTAATGAGAACCGAGAAGGGATTTTCGCTCGCTCCACAGAAAACCGGTCCGAGAGAGGCCGAGTCGTGTGTGCCGGTAGGGCGGGGGTGGGATATTAAGGGTAGGTAGCCGTAGCCATATTTGTCTACCTTCATTCGAGCTACGTTGTCACAAGATTTCATTCGTGCCGTGCTCGGACTGCGGTCGCTTCGGTTGTACTCAGTTCGAATGAGTTCCATCTAAGTGGTAGATTAAGAAGTTATCCAGTGTTTGTTACCTATTTAAGTTTTGTGAAGTTGTTGTTGACCAATTTAAAGAGGCTTTAGTTCCAGATTGAGAAGCAACAGCAATTTGACCAGGTGAGTTTGATAGATTCTTCATTTTAAAACTTAAGCTATTAAAAGGGATTGTCTTCTCAGAGAAACTGTATCGATAATTAATTTGATTGAATATGCAGATGCAAAATGAAACCAAATATCTATGATTTTCATCATAATTTTTTATCTAACATTAATATATTTTTAAATGTTTAGTACAGTATTATTATTAGTAAAGTATATTGTTTTTTATTGTTTACTATAAATGCATCACTTTTTTAAGTTTGTCATAGGCTAGGCTTGAATAATTTTAAGACTGAAATAATTCAGTTTACATCTTCCATTTGAATGATCAATGTTTCTCTTGAGAATCAGGCATAGTTATTTGGTTGTGACTAAACTTATACCAGTACAAATTTCATAACATATTGCAATTCTTCTAGATAAATATTTCCAAAATTACTTATTCTTATAGGGTGGTTGAGGAACTAAATTAAATACTGCTTTACTGCGGTAGTACGGTATGGAGTGATTTGTTTTTAACAGGAAAAATTAATAGCATAACAGAGTTCCAGAGTGCATTGAGTTAGATTGATCGACATAACAGAGAACAATTAGACAGCTATAGGCCTAACTTACCAGTTATGGGTAGGTTCACGGGGGTTACAGGGGGTGCACCGCTCCCTCAATATTTCAGGTTAGTTAATTAAGCTACCGGGATGCCTGTACCTCTAATTTTTTTAGAAGATTGTTTAAAAATTAGTTTAGTCTGCATTTGGTAACAAGTAACTAAATCTTAGTCATATAATTTAACCCATAAACCATTTAACAACCGTCATGTTTAGAGGGAGAGAGAATGTAAATTTTCTAAACCAATACAGTAGACCCCCTCTTAAACGATTACGTTTTAAACGACGATCGGATTATACTCCCGTGCTGATTAAATATCAAAGATCGTTTTAACCGAACCTGTTTTAGAACAGTTCGGTTTAACTCAAAGTTTAATCGCCCTTTTCGCCCTTTTCTATTAATTATGACATTTCCGTTTCCATACTCGGCGATGGGAACGTTACGCTCAACTCTACAATTTGGTTACGGGCTAAAATATTTTGAATACACCAATTATTAATTTATGGAAACGTACAGTAGATGCATTGCCATCAATACCGCGTTACAAAATATTTGTAAAAAGTATATGAATATTTTATTAAAGGTGTTTACATATGAACATTTTTAAACACATCTACTATTATGATTGTAAAAAGGTTTTGTTTTGACCGTGTTTTGGGGGTTATTTGTGGCATTTCTACTGTTTTAATTTTGGAATTCAGGTTGACAATTATAGTTTATTTTCTGAATAAGCAACGGACGGCTTTATAATGATGATAATAGAACCCTAGATCAATAGCTAGAGCTTTCATTTTTAGGTGTTTAGAGGATTATCCGTTTTAACCGACCTTTTAGGTTATTTGACCTGGGTACGGTCCCGTGAGAGTCAGTTGACAGAGGGTCAAACTGTACTGCTCCAATGACAACAAAATCTCAATTTTTCTAAGCAAATTGTTTAATTTGAAATGTTCACATGTGGGAACATATAATATAGGCTACTGTATTTTAATATTATAATTTAGCCTTATTCTAAAACTCTGTATACATTTTCTTCAGCTTATATTAAGTAGTTTCAAATATTTAGGTAAAAGTATCTATAACGTTCTCACTTTAAAGTCTTTAACGATTTTACTGTAATGTTCTTTAGACTTAAATAAGAATGTTGTGTATCGCAAACGTTTATTTTACAGATAGAAAAACAAATTAAACCCTACCAACAAAACATAGGCCTATAGGTTTGGCAAAGCTGAATCATACATTTAGCCTAAGTAAAAAAAATTGTATATGTTTATAGTCAATAACAAATTAAAGAGTTTAGTAAGAAGGACGTGCCTGTAAGGTAATGTAATTTAATGTAGGTCTAATTGCTGGCATTTAAGTTGATATCCAATATGGTGGATCAAAGATGGCGGCCGAAAATTTTTATCCTGACAAAACAAAGGATTAACCACCCAACAATGATACGTGTTGGTCCCAAGTCAATATCTAAAAAATTGCCCATAAAAGATGCAGTGAAGTAACTTTTTTGTGTTGCGTAAATTTTTTTTGTGTTGTGTTTTTTGTGTTTTTTGATTGTAGCTGCGTATTACTACATTGTTTTGGCAAATCTTTAGCAACGGTTTTGGATTAAATAGAAATCAAACATACCGTTTTAAAGGAAATTGTTCACCAAATAAAAATATCTATTACACTTTTTCCGCTACACGCAAAGCATTCCATGTTATTAAGCAAAATGTTTAAAAAAAACTCAAAATAAAAACAAAACTTTGAATAAAATTACAAATATTGTTAGTATTATGAATTTAAACAATTACATGTAATACACCATTCGAAAGATCATTTTCTCCTGAGTAATAATCACTCATAATATAGGCCAGTAAAAATACATATTCGAGTTATATAGAGAAAAGTATAAGCGAGTCAGAAAACTTTGGCGGCCGTATTGATTACGTCATCAACGCCGCTAAAGGGCCAGAAAAATTTGTCCCGGGATTTTTAGACTTGTCTACCCATGTACTATCTAAATCCAAAGGGTTAAAGTGGTAGCCAGATTTGAAGTTGTTTTTCAGCTTATTCACCCCACTAACAGGGTTTATTTTTTAATTTTCAGGCTGCAGCTGTTATGTCAGTGGGGCTCTCCACCGACCCCTCCAGACTTTTCACGACATTACTGAGGGCCGTGATCAGGGAAGACATATTTCCTCTGTTTACATGGCGGGGACAACAACGAGCAGGGAATAAGAAGTTGGCATTCTTCACAGTTAATTTCTGTCCAATGTTATTCGGTAAGAAGTTAGAATTATTTTTAAAATGTTAGTATGGATTTTGCAAGTAATTGACACTTATTTACTCTTAGTTTTTTATAGATATAATCTTTAATCTAAAAAAACCCTGTGTATAGTTAATTAATTATGTTCAACATCAAAATTGGTTTCTCTGTTTTTTTTTTAATTCTTTTGAAATCTATATGTTGTCCTGATGTAAGAACTTTTTGTAAAATTGTATCAAAAACATTTTGATATTATGAATAGGCCTACCATAGTAAAAAAAATCATCAATAAAAAATGCAACAAGTCTGTGCATAGTAAGGTCATGCCCCCTCTATATCAAAACTTATGTTCACCTGTTAGAACTCAGTGAAAGAATTACTAGTTAAACATAAAGCGTTTCGCTGTTCGCTGTTAACAACCTTTTGAACATTTTGGCATTACTTTTTGATTAACATGTATTATAATGATATAAATGAACAAATTGAGGCATTGAGCATTAAAATAAATTTCAATATGATGGGTCATAACAATACCCTTAAATCAAAAAATTTGGATACAAAATGGCGGATCAATGATGGCAGCCAACAATTACCTCCCTGTTAAAAAGTAGTATTGACTATCCATCAATACTACCCATCCAGCTTGGGGGTGGTCTGGGTTTATTTGAAAAAAAATGTAAAAGGTTTGCCATAGGACACTTAGTATTTTCAATCAACTTGATGTTTCAGATGTCGTATTGAAAAGGTTCCCCTCCTCAGTCAAAAGAAAGGTGGATAACAGCATAAGTCGCTGGCTGGCTCAAACTCAGCTCAAAATGAAATAGCGAGTAAGGTAATTATTAATAAAGTTGTAATTTTTTTAATTTGACATGTTGAAAGTTCGTTGACAAAGCCAAACGAGTTTTATAAGAGCAGCTCATAAATAAATAGCAACATATTATGGGTTGAAATTCACAAAAGTTTAAACGTAAATACTTATATTCAAACTAAAGAAGTTAATTATTAAAGGTTGGAGTTTTTTTGGAATATTTACATTCGGTATTGTTTTATAAAAACAAAGTTAGTTTCATTACAAAAACTAATTTTGTAATATTTAAAAAAACGGATGTAAATATATCGATCTGTTTCTCTGCCTATGGCAAATTTTGGTTTCCCTGCAAATTTTGAAACTATGGGTCCATTAAGGCATAATGTTAAATTATTCCAAGGGTTCACTACAAGTACGGTATATATCAACTAAGGTTCTCATTGTAAATAACTACGTATAAAACGATTGTAAATGTAAGAAATTTCAATGAATTGTTTTTTTAAAGTTTTTTATCTCTGCGTTCATTACAATACATCTACTTTACTATGAAGAAATCTTGTAAGTATATATATTTAAACTCAAAGATGTGTTTAATGCAATAAACACACTACAAATCCTGTGTTTCTTTATCCAATATAGAGTATTATGACCCTAGCTGAGCTTGGTAATAACACATTTTTATACCCTCTACAGGTTTATGTTCTGTACAATTAAACTAAACTTAAAGGCAGGCAATAAAACTTTAAGCCATAACTATTTCACCTAGATTAAATTAAATTTTAATATCCTAATATCCTCGGAATAAACAATGTATTAGAAGGTAATAATTACATTTTTGCCAACTTTATACTAATACCAACAAAACAGTTAATTTTACCAATAACGTTCTGTGCAGTTTTTGGTAATTTCACAATTGTGTTAAAACCTACAATTCTCTGTTTCCAGCTAGGAGCATCAGGAAGATGTCCATGACGAGAATCATGAAGAGAACATCAACACTGAGAATCTGATCAACAACTAACTCTTGAACCTTTGTATATATTATTACTTTGTGAATATAGATTTTTGCTTTTAATCAAGCTTTATTACTTAATTAACCTGTTTTAATACATTGTCACTTTATTATCTGTCAGTTGCAAGTGTTAAAAATGTGTTCTATACAATTTCTATACAAACTATTAATAGTAGTTTATGCAACGATTGTATTCTGAAGGCCATCAAGTGTCGAGTGAGATGGAAAATATAAAACTGCATATGGTTTTAGGTTTTGTAATGTACCTTTTTGTGGTGTAATATTGTAATTGGTGTTTATTGCCATGGTCGTAGATAAAATGTTAAAAATATTTTTAACATTATACAATTGTTTTAACACGAGTTAAAATATCATTTTTAACGGTTATAAAATTGGTCAGTCAGCAAATGTTTTGAAAAGAAATATTTTTGTAACTTTTATTAACAATTAAATTTTTTTTTCTATAATTTTACTACTAAGGTATAGGCCTAAACAAATTTATAAATAATTTTTTAATTAATTTAAAATTTGTTAAAACTATTTATAAAGTAAAAACTCATTAAAATATATATATATATGATGATTTATAAATTTTATTTCAGGATTATTTTTTTTAATATTTTTAAATAGTTTTAACATAAGTTTACACATTATTTTAAATGATTATAAAATTGGTCAGATAGGAAAATTCGATGAAAATAAATAGTTTTAAAACAATTTTTAACAATTTACAAAATGATTATAACATTACTTAAAATGTGGTGTAAAACAAAATATAAAATGAGTTTTTAATAATTTGAACATTTTTTAAAAAGTATTTATAACTAGTTTTAAAGTTATTAAAAATTATATAAATTGATCTTTAATATTGATTTTAAAACAATTTTTAACACTTTAAAATTATTTTAACATAATTTTAAAACTCATTTTGAATGGTATTAAAATTGGTCAGTTAGGAAATTTGTTTGAAAAGAAATCATTTTAAAAACATTTTTTCAACATTTTAAATTTAGATAAAACTTATTTTAAAACTATTTTAGCCAACACAAATGCTACTTGGGTTGTGTCGAGTCTCTAATTCTTACTTGTTGTTGACCACGATGTTTAATAATGTCAATTTCATTGTCACAATCCAAAAGACGAATGTTAGTTTTTCTTCAGAAGAAACTATTGGCTAAATAACATTCAATAAGATGTAGATGTTTTAAAAAGGAATCCCAAGCATTTTCTGAAAATAAAACCATCTTTGTACCATGGCTCAGTATTACTGCGGGAGAGTAGTCTAATGATTTTACCAATCCTATCGACACACTTTTACTCATGCAAGATGAAATAGGATAAAAGATGCGAAGGAAAACTTCAGTTAAAATGTTTGGTGGAATATTTTCTTCAAGTTTTCTTTTCTTTCTTACGTTTGTTTTATTATTTTCCAACTTTTTATTTTGTTTTCCAAACTTTAAAAACTCATCAATTTCCTTTACAACATTTTCTTCAAGATGTTTATCATCATCATTTTCCAATAAAGATGCTGTTTCGGAAACGCCTTGTACAACTGGCAAAGAACTCATTTTGTTTTTAATGCTGTAGACGATGTTACCCATACAACTGTAGACAGTCAACTAAACCATTTGCGTTCCCGCTCCTGCTTTTATAACCGAGTGGTGTGGGTAATTTTTTTTCTTTTCATTTTACAAAACTGCTTTTACAATACCGGTTAAAGGTGTATATGTAACAATTTTATCATGTAAAATTAAACAATAAGCAGATGTATCTTTGGGTACATTGTCTTCAAATTCAATTTCTATTTTTATATCTACACTAGAAGATTTTGCAGATTCATTTTGTTTGGAACAATCAACTACAACAATCGGATAGGCAGATTTAAATTGGTTTGGCGTTAATAAAGGTGTGTTTGTTTTTCCATAATATGAATTTTGGAATCTTACGTACATATCGTACAAAACGCTAAACCTTTCTTTTGTAAAGTTTATGTTGAAGTTGTCGTATGGAAAAAATTGCGAGTTTAGAAACACCTTAAAATTTGTAAGTTTGTAATGATCAAATTCACCAGCATGTTTAGTTATCTCAATTCTTCTTTTTGTTTGTAATCCAAATATTACATATCTTGCCTTTTCCAAATGAGTAGAAGTTTTTACAGTCCATGTATGACGTTGTGTTTCCGGTAAAACCGGATATTCATGAATCTCCCAACTTCTAAATGGTATTACGATATCACGATCTGATTTTTAAAGTTCTCAATAATGACATTCTATTTTGATCATTTAACCGTACATGCGGTACTCTCCAAACAATCTTGTCTAATTGCATTTTCCATTCTAAATTAGCTTCCGTTGTTCCATCAGGCGCCATAATAATATCTTTGTCGTTTGATGATCTTAACAAAACTAATTCTTGTTTTACGTTTATTATTATTTTTCGGTAATCTTCGGCAAAGCCTAAAAGTAATCTTAAAGGAATGTAAAACTCAAAATTGCCTGAACTGTTTGGAGTGATTGTAATTGAATCGGGTGCTACCCAACCTGCGGCGGCCAGCATATTTTTTTCACTCGGCGTTAAAGATGCTAATCCTTTTAATGTACTTGTAATTCCCACCTTTTTTGTTGAATCTACTGTAACTCCGGAAATTTCATATCTTATTTCATCAAACAAACATGCCATGGGGTTATTTATGAACGGAACAGTACTTGCAGTGGTTCCATCCTTTTTTGTTACTCTTCCTTCGATATACAAATAACTTTCACATGGAAGTGTATAAATATCTTGGTGTTGTATGGGAATTCTAATTTCATCATTATTATTTAATTTTGACGAAGTGTAAGGGTTGTGCGTATGATATTCCTTTTCCCATAAGGTTTCGTCGAATGTCGGACCCTGCGCTATATCCAATATTTCCATTATTAATAAGTTTTAATCCAATTTCTTCTAGAAAACGAATGTTATCACTTGTTAATCCTTCTATAGCTGACGTGCTACTGACTTGTTTACCAGCCAGCTCTTTCTTTTTAAATGATAACCCCATTGTTATGCGGTTGATTTTATATGTATTCGTATAGTTATAGGTTCCTCTCTAAAATCAATATGATTTCGTCTTGATCTAGTATGTTCACCACAATGTCTGAAACAATGTCCGTGTGGTGTTTAACGGTAGGTACACTAGGTTTTGTGGCTTTTCCACGATTTTAAAACCTGGAGCGACCGTTGGATAGAATGTGTGCAATATATGAGTATTTTCTCCATCTCTATAAGATCCTTGTATAATATTACAAGTAACATCTATACTGTTAACTTTCATTATTGTTACAGTTGTATCAACTGTATGGTTAATATTAGGTTGTAAAATTTTTGTTGTTTTAGGAAACCCTAATATACTACCAATTGAATGTTCTTTGCTAAAATCTATATAAAATTTAGATTTGATTTCAGCTTTCATAGTATTGTTATTTTCTTTTATTGTTTTATTATCTTTTCCCATATGATTTTGTATCGCTTCATTTATATCATCAATTTCATATGCTCCAGTGGGTAAACTAAATACTTGAATATCTGAGTATTTGTTTGTATCTTTATCTTTTGTTTTGTAATAATGTATTTTGTCATTAACATTTTCAGGAACGTTGGGAATAGAATTATAAGTTGTTATATCTAATAATGCGGCTTCCCATAATTTATCTTTTTCCAAACGTAACGCAGGAAAAAGAACACTTCGCAAAGTAGATGAAGTTGCAGTTAATGATACCCATAGGAAGACATCTTAAAGTTTAACGCTTTTTGTTAAAAAATCTAAACAGAAATGTCCACAGATTACCGTATTGTCGGGTTGTTCTCTTTTATAATTGTAAAGTACATTTTTAGCTGTTTTAAAGTAATATTGTAGTTCTTTTGGTGGCGGAAGATGACCAAAACTGTCAAAGTAGTAAATAGTCCATCCCAGTTTTTTATAACATACCCAATGAGTGCCAGATCCTTTACTATTATCCAAATTTACTATTCCGGTTTCATTTTTCCAAATTTTAGCAGGTAATGCATCTTTCATAAACACTCCTCTAAAAATGGAATTTTTAAACAAGAAACATAGGTAATTAATTCTTTATCTGTTAATTCCTTATTTGGAATTAGTAATTGTTTTTTTTCTATTTAATACACACGATACGGTCTTAGGTATAATCCTTCTCCTTTTTATATCATTGACCATATTGTTGGTTTCTTTTTATTTTTACCTGCGGTGGATAGTCGTTTCCTTCTTATATTTCCTCCAAGTTTCTTTGCAGGTTTTCTTCTCCTTTTTCCACCTCCTTTCTTCTTTCCACCTCCAAACGTCGTTTTACCCTTCATTTCTGCTGATACCGCTAAAGCCGCTGCTTTTTCACCGAGTAACGTCACTGGACGTTACTCTTTGCCAAGCTTTTTCAGCAAGTGCTCTATCCGCTTTGATCTATTTTTAGTATCTGCAAACTTAGAATATGCTATATCGTGTTGTTTGTAAGCTTGATCAAGTTTATTTATTCCAAGATCTCCTCTAGCAAGTCGTTTTTCAATTTTGTTCCAGGACCACAATATTGATAACCTCCGGGTGAATGTAGTTCTACAGGTAATAAATCGATAGCTTTATTAATTATAGCTCCAACTGGCTTAGTAATAAGAGAAAGTGCTGTTGATGCTATTCCTCTTCCTCTCTTTATAACGTGTCAATTATGACTGATGCGTTGAACTTTCAACATGGTCTTTTATAGTGAAAAGAAATGTTAAAACTTGTTTATTTTATAAATGCTTTATAATGAATGATGCACTTATCCTTTGAAATTGTTTATTTATAATAAACATGTTTAAGTATTTTTGTTTTTTGGGTAAAAAACTGTTCTCCAGTTTTGCGGTAGGATTGTATCTTCTTCATCATCATCATTAGAAGATCTTAATTCTAAAGTTTCTTTATTTAAAAAATATTTTTCCATAACATTTTCTTTAACCCAGTGTAGTTTTTCATCAGATTTTATGGGCTTTATTGTGTTATATACATCATATAACACTACACTTAAGAGTCTTACAATGTAATTTACATTAACAGCATCAGTAATATTAATAGGGTCTATATAGGGCCTATTATTAATATATCATCACATAATACTATAATCACACAGAAAAAAGACGCCCCAATGAGGACAAAGGTTTTTCATATATATCAGGAACGATTGCTTGGAGCTAGACAAACTTTAAGAGATTTTTTAGCTTTTTCGATTTTTTTAGTTTTTCGAATTTTTTTAGAAATCCCAAATTTACTAAAGGCTTAATGAGCTGTTTATTGCAATATTGCCCTAAAACTAAATCTATTTACAGCAAAACATATTTATCAAACCATATGAAATATTTTTAATCTTCATTTTTATGTTGGTTACGGTCAGTGACAAAAATTTGTATTCTTTCATGAAAGATGCTGTATCATTGAATATACAAACAAGATTTTGCGTTACCTTTGCTAATCTATGAATCTTCAAATGTCATTCAATTAAAAAAACATATACGTTTTGAAAAAAAGGAAAAAAAATTGCATGTGTTTTTCCTAAAAGGGCACGATAAAAAATTTTCACTCATAAACTCTGGTCATGCCGCTCCCACAGTAACCTAATACTTATTTTATAACGACAATGACAGTCTCCTACTTTTAATACAGTAGAGTTGAGTAAAAATTAACTATGCTTCATTCTTTTGAAAGGGCTTCATTCTTTTGAAAGGTGATTTAGATTGATTTCTCCTATTCAGTGTTGTAAAAATTACCCATGACTTATTCTTTTGAAAGGCAATTCAGATTGATAGTTAAGGAATTGTTATCTTAGAAATATGGGTCAAGTAAATGACAGTGACATGTTAACCTACCAAGAATAAAAATAAGACAACAGTTTATTACACAAAATTTATGACATTTAACAATGAAAAACTGTAGTACACAAGTGCTTGTGTAGCAAGAATAAATATGTCAATAAAAAAAGGAACATAAGCCATTATTTTTTAACCTTAAAACTACTTAAGGACATTGGAACCGGCCAAAATGTTTTAAAGCTTAACCTATAGTTTCTCTTCTAGGAGACAAGTCAAGAATTGTTTTCTAAAAAAATACTTTCTTTAATTTTGCTCAGTAACTTATAAGTATTACTTTATCTAATCATTCCATACGGTTTAATATTAAGAAAAGCTTCTGGGACGTAATTTTTATAATACAAATAGTTTTTGTAATACACTTGGAACAGGCCTTCGTTTAGGCTCATGGAACACATATAAGTAAACAAATACAAAAGGAACATGTGATCCATTGTGATTCAGTATACCAAAAATATTTACTCCGGTAAGATTTGCTTTTTAGTACACGGTAGATGTAAACTAAAATGTTTCTAATATCGTTCTTTAATAGAAATCCCAGTTCTCTCTTTGGGTACAAATGTCTAAAATGTAAAGCAAACAATAATAAAAATACAATAACTATTAGAAAAATAAAAAATTTAACATTTCAGTGCAAACATGTAAACTATGAACACACAAAACAATGATTTTACAATTATATTTACAGGTAGCAGCCAACTTATTGCACATCCTTCACATCATTTCAAATCTTCTTATCACAATCACCTTTCAGAAACAAATATTATTTACAAACTTATAAAAAAAGTTGTGAGGATTTGCCCGTCCTATGAAACAAATCTACCACAAACTAACCTATGATTTCACCGGGGAATATCTCCCTATATAAAATTAAAAATACAACAAAAAATAAGAAAATAAAAATATTGCACCAATAGTTACTTTGGTACCAAAAGCAAAACAATCTAAAAAATAAACTGAATAACAAAATAACAACACAATATTCTATCATGTGAAATCACTCGCTATGTACACTTCCTTTTGAAATATCTCCTGCCGACTATCTATTTTACTGGTTAGCAAATTCTAAAGGTATCATTTTTAAGAAAATTGTAATTTGATCATTTAAACGACTCAGTCTTATGCTGTTTGCTTATGTTATATACAAAATCCAGTCATTAAAAATGTATTTAATTCCAGTAAACATTTTTATTAACACTTTATAAAAACTATTTCTACATTGCCAAAGCACCTTGTTATAAAATTTAGTTACTGCAAGGTGTTACACATGAACACTTGATAAAAAGTGGAACTTCAAAACTGAAGAGACTGGTAAGCAATTTAAATCGCATAAAAGTTACAAACATTTGCACAACAGACAATTTTCTTCAACTGTAGATTTTTAACAGAAATTATATCAGTTGTTTAAATATTTAATTTAATATTATGAAAATAAGCGTGTTGGGAATGACATGTTTTGCATGATATTAAATTGCAAAAAAAGGCCTGAAGCTTTTTTAGTATGTCCATATTTTTCCACCAAACTGTTAATAAATTTTTTAAGACCAAGGGACCGAGAGGGTGAATTTAATATCTGAATAGTGGTTATTTCCTACTGTAGAAGCTTGAATTAGCCACCTTCAATAAAAACGGTATATCTAATAGGAAAAACAGCTTGCAATACAATTGACAGTTCTTATCATGGGTCAAGCTGGCATCAGGAATAAATAATTCAATTTGGTAACAAGTTTGGTAACTGTAACTCATATCATGATTAAAACAGTGAAAAATTAAAGAAAATAGAATTAGAAAACAGATATTAAGAAATTAGGCAGAAAAAGTAGTAGTGAACTCATCATTATTAAAACTGTAAAAAGCATGAAAAAATTGACATAGAACTGATATTAAAACAATAGTAGTTTTATAAAATAACTGTATTTACATAAGCCTAGGACAGGCTAGGCAACTTATTTCAAATACAATTACCTGCAGTTGAAATAACTTTAGAAAACGGGTTCAAAATCACAATACACTTAAAACTACAGATTTCACGAATACACACAATGAATGTCAACTTGCAACAATCCTTTGGTTTGAGCAAACATTAATGTACGGTATACGTTTATTACATCCGCAACTAATTAATACTTGATAATCATTTAACAGCTAAGTGAAAAATATATAAAAATAACAATCAAAGTAAAAATTAATATATATATTTACATATATAAGAGTACATCAAAATGTTGGCGAAGACATGAGTACATGGATTGGCCGCCAGGAATCCTATAAGACTCAAAATATTAAAAGGCTACCTTCCATAATCGTCTTTATTGCAAAACCATTTTTTTCATTCGGTAAATGGTGTTTCATCAAGAAATTACCAAGTTATTTAGATAATTTTTCACAAACAAACCGTTGACAAATTAAATTTTATTCAAGCTCTGCTACTCCCTCACAAAAGCAAACACGTGCCTTTAACCAACATTGAACCATTATTCTAGCAATGTCTCTTGACTATCGCTCCTTATAGTGTCCAACATTAGAAAATATCTAATCCATTTAAGTTACAAATACCACTGGTATCCTTACACTCATGTTCATCAAAAGAATTTTGAGAATTGCAAAAGTTAATTTGAGGCGCAGTTAAGAAAACAAAGCAGCTACGACTTGAAGAAAACCGGAAAAAAGTTTTTTAGAACATATGACATAAAACGAAGTGTTCCGGACGTCATGGTTGTTGGCAGCTGTTTGAAGACACACTTAAAAATTTGGTTCCATTTTACAGATCAAATTCACAGTTCCAAGCTGTGCTCAGTCATGCTGAGACAGAGGCTCTCCAGGCGGGAGTTGAGCTCTGGATCAATCTCTGGGGCGGGGGCAGCAGCGGCGGCTGTGGGGGCGGCAGGCGGGGGGCCGAGTGGGTCCTCTGAACCAACGAGTGGGTCGGGTCCTCACCTCCGCCATACTGGAACATGTAAAAATGAATTTCTGTTATGAACTCGGACATTTTTTTTAAATGGATTGGATCACATTGACACATTTGCTGCTGAGCCTATAAAGGCCGCCACCACAAAGCTCGTCAACGCTCGGTAAATTGCAATTTCAGCCTCAAGGGTAAAAGCGACATGGTACTAATTTGTACTACTTCAGAACAAATTTCAACCCAGTTTCCTAGGTCACTGTTAGGTAGCAGCACCACTCAGGGAATTCAGGTCATTATTTTTGCCAATTGGGGGGGGGGGGAATTATTAACCAAAATGAGTTACGGAAGCCTCTTTGGGCCGGTAAATCAAAGGAAATTTTAGTACCAACTGTGTAAAGAGTACAACAGGTATACAAAACAGGAACATAATATTTCCCAGCTACTCATGTATGATGCCTCACAGCAAAGAATGAAATTGGTGCGGGCAGAGTGCCATATGGAATTCTCCACCGATCCTTGTAAGTCCCACTGAGCACCTTGAGGCACTTTCCACAGCAAATGTGTTATTTTAAATAATTATGAGGGGTCAACCTGATCCACGACAGTTAACAAATCATCTTCATACACAAACAGTTATTGTCTAACCGATTGTTGACAAACTTACGCTCAAACCTTGTCATTATGTTTTAAACTCATGACGGGAAAATAATTTTTATAACTTGAAATAATATAGGCCTACTTCAAATATGGGGTTAGTTATTCATGAACCAAAAACAAGCAGTCAGTGCCATATTGTGATTTAGGAACATTTTTAAAACGATTTATTGGTTTTCTATTGATTTTTGCAACAGAAAAAACATTTTTAAAAGGAAGATTTCCATTCGGAGGAACAGTTCTTGAATTCTCCAAACATTCTCCTTGTTGTACTTAATAAATTACCATTAACTAATCACAGGGCCGCCGACAGACATTTTGAGGCCCGGGGCAAAGTTTGGGAGTGAGGCCCCTCAATAAAAAAAATCGTAAATAAAAAATACCTTTATCTGTCAAATAGCTACATTTGTAAAATCTGCTGATTACAAACTTTTTGATCTAAAAATGTTGAATATCTTAATTTGTTCAATACAAAACAACTAAATCACACGTCTGCACTAAACTTTTGATTTATGAATTTTAAAAATTCAGAACATTATAAACAGTAAAAGTTGGTAAAATCCTTTTTGATACGGCTACTGAATAACACAGAACTTGGGATTAAAATCACTAGACTAAAAAAATGTATGTTTCTAATAAGCCTGTACCTAGGGGTAAAAGGATTTAAGAAACAGTTTTAAGTTATTATACAAACTATTCACGGACTACCTAACTACTATAAACTACTTTACTTGTTTTCCTCATGTTTCCCAACTCCCATTATGCCTGTGGTGCGTGTGACGTCACCAGGACACCATTTTACCGGTTGTATCCTAGCCCTAGCAAGGCCCCCTTGGCCCTTTGGTAAAAGTATAGCTTAAGTCGAAGATGTAGTAATAACTACTCTCTGATTGGCCAAGATACTTTATTGTGCCAGCTTTAGGCTACAGACGAGCGCATTCTTTCGGTCTGCTGAAGGCATCATGAACTGTTTAAATTTTTGTATGAGGAAACCTGAATTTCTTTGGACCTTGGTTCATACCACAGATAAACGAATACATTCGTTTATGTATTCGTTTATCTGTGTTCATACGTAGCTGAACTCAAACTCAGAGGAGAAACGAAGCTGAAGTTGTTAATCATTGGAAAAAATTAATGTCACGTCTTGAGTCGTAAATGTTATTGTTATTGTTATTACTATTATTCTTTTGTAAAATATTCACCATTTAGTTAAAGCTAGGAATCCTTTTCCTTGATCCATCGCAGGCCTTTACAAAAAAAGTTTTGTGATGAATTTAGGGTGTAAACGATTGGTATTGGACGATTGCTGAGCTTGGTACGGATTTAGTTTATGTGAGGTCTGGTGCAGGCGTATTACCTCGGGGGGCCCAGACGCGACGGCCAAACACCAAATGAAATTGTATCAAAATAAGACAAATGAACAGTTAGGTAATTTTAATTATATACGTTTTTTAAGTACTACTTTTTTTATATATCTTCTAATACATTTAATTTTGGTCTCCTTGTTTTAAAAACTCTAATATTCAATAATCCTCAAAAATATTCTCAGCTCAAAATGTGGCCCCCTTCCTTTTGTGGCCCGGGGCAATCTGCCCCCTTTGCCCCCCCCCTCTCGGCGGCCCTGACTAATCATAGTCTAATTTTATAACTAACCTAAACTTAAGCGCTAGACATTTAAGCGCTAATCTAGACTTGCAACATTTAATTTTACGTGCTTCATCCAAACCCACCCATCCTTTGTAACTACAACAACACTTTACTAACAGCCAGCCTTAAAAAGAAATGAAAACATAATTAAAAACAAATGAAAACATAATTAACATTTCCCATTTTACGAAAAATTGCAGAAAAAAAGGGCTCCGAGACACAGACCTCTAAGCCAACACCAAACACAAAAAACAATCCAGAATTAAATTGTAATTACTTTCTTCATCCAAGCTAACCCATACTTTGTATCAGTATTAATTCTTCAGCCAGTCTTTAAAAGAAATCACAAAAAAATACCATTCCCCCATCTTTAAAGAATATTATAAAAAGAAAAAGGGCCCAGAGACACGGCGGTGATCCCTGAGGCATGCCGACCACATACCTCCGAGGGGTTGTCATGCAGACTCAGTCTCTTGGCCAGGAAGCTGGAGTGGGGCGGGTGGGACCGCAGGCCGCCCAGGCTGAGACGCAGTGGCAGGGAGAGGGGGAGTGGCAGTGGGTGGCCGAGTGGGCAGGGGGCGGCATACCGGGCGGGCGGCACCGACAGGTACCCAAACTGCTGCCGGTGCTGCTGTTGCTGTTGCCTGTGAAAAAAGGTTCAAGTCAGAATTTGGATGTAAAAGTAAAATTTTCATTAGTGGGTGTTGTTGAGTTTTGCACTTAACATTACATTTAAGTGACAGAATTATAAAACCAAACAAAATAGAAACTTGGCAGTATGATAGGGAATAGGGCAAGAGCAACTGCCCCCCTAAACTTTTAAATTTGTAAAACCACATTACAATACAACCACACTTATTTAGAATTTACTTTTACTGCTGTTGCAGCTTCACTTGCAATGTTTTTACTAAAATTAGCTTTTTTCTTGAAATTTTATTTTTTCATACGAATTGAATTGATTCAGCTTATGAAGAGCAGTAGGCCTAGCTGTTGTAAAAAAACAAATTCTGAGGAAATTTGGCAAAACTATGCATTATCCCCTTTCATTTGACCAATAAATCTTGAAGATCAGTTCAGTAGTCACTGCACTTGTGTATTAATATATAGAATACAGGATTCAAAATTTCTTTTATTTAGAATGATGAAAGAATTATTTTATTTGGAATTTAAACTACTGATCAATGGAAGCTTTGTTTAATGTGGACACACTCAAGAATACCGAGTTTTTAAGAGTAAAAAATCTGTTTCTTAATGACACTTGCACTGCACAAATTTTTAGATGCGTATACGTGTATACAGTAGTGGTTTTATACCGGTTTTGCACAATTAGACCCACAACTGAAAAAAATGGCCCAAAATTTTAAAAGTTTTCGGTCAAATGGTTTTGACGACCGAAGGTTCATTTCTTGGACCGACCCCTGAACCCGCCCTGATCTCTGGCTATTATTTGGGTAGGTTGTTTACCTATGTGAGTAGAGTTGTAAATGGCATATGTTATTCTCAACCCTGCATTATATTTTTAAATATAAAATTATAAATTAACTTTGGTCTTTATTGTCCGATTTGTTTAATATTTGGGCATGTTGTTAAGTTAAACAAGTGAACTTGTAAATAGTATAAATTAATTCTATCTACCCTATAATTTTTAAAATAAAAAATTATAAAATTAGGTAAAAATGCTAACTTTTGTCTTTATTGTCTGATTTGTCTAATATTTGGATATGTTGTTAACTTAAGCAAGTGAACTTGTAAATAGTATTAATTAATTCTATCTACCCTATAACTTTTAAAATATAAAATTACAAAATTAGGTAAAAATGCTAA
This sequence comes from Flexamia atlantica, assembly GCA_035578135.1. Classification (NCBI taxonomy): domain Eukaryota; kingdom Metazoa; phylum Arthropoda; class Insecta; order Hemiptera; family Cicadellidae; genus Flexamia; species Flexamia atlantica. Next base: position 1,463,249 of record JAQJVK010000071.1, read on the forward strand.
TTTTTGTCTTTGTTAACAGATTTGTCTAATATTTGGGTATGTTGTTAACTTAGACAAGTGCATGTATAAATGATATATATTATTTTTATCTAGTCTGTATATTTTTAAATTTAAAATTATAAAATAGGCCAAAAATATCAACTTTGCTATTTATTGTCTGATTTGTCTAATATTTGGGTATGTTGTTAACTTAAGCTAATTTATTTGTAAATGATATATATTAATCCTATTACTCTGTTTATTTAAAATATAAAATTACAAAATATGTAGAAATACTAATTTTGGTCTTTATTGTCCGATTTGTTTAGTATTTGTATATTTTGTTAAGTTAAGCAAGTGAACTTGTAAATAGTATAAATTAATTCTATCTACACTATAACTTTTAAAATATAAAATTACAAAATTAGGTAAAAATGCTAACTTTTGTCTTTATTGTCTGATTTGTCTAATATTTGGATATGTTGTTAACTTAAGCAAATGAACTTGTAAATAGTATAAATTAATTCTATCCACCCTATAATTTTTAAAATATAAAATTATAAAATGAGCTAAAAATATTAATTTTGATGTTTATAGTTTGATTTGTCTAACATTTGGGTATATTGTTAACCTAAGTAGGTGCATCTGTAAATGATGTGTTTTATTTCTATCTAACTTGTATATTTTAAAATATAAAATTATAAAACAAGCCAAAAATATTAACTTTGGTCTTTATTGTCTGATTTGTCTAATACTCGGATATGTTGTTGAGCTAAGCTAGTATAGTTGTAAATGATATACATTAATCCTATCTACTCTGTATATTTTAAAATATAAAATTATAAAATGAGCCAAAAAATTAACTTTGATATTTATGGTTTGATTTGTCTAAGTCTTGGGTATGTTGCTAACTTAAGCTAGTATTTTGTAAATCCCATTTACTCTGTATATTTTAAAATATAAAAATTTAAATGGACCAAAAATATTAACATTGATGTTTATAGTTTGATTTGTCTAATACTTTGGTATGTTGTTAGGCTAAGCAAATGTATGTTAAATGGTGTATATTAACTATATTTTCTTTGTATATTCCAAATTATAAAATTATAAAATAGGTTAAAAAAATACTAACTTTGAGCTTTATTGTCCGATATGACTAATACTTATATGGGTTGTTAGCTTAAGCAACTGAACTTGTAAATAGCATATGCTAATCAAATATTACCGCTAAATTTTAAAATATAAAATTAAAAAAATATATAAAAATGCTAATTTTGTATTTATTAACAGATCCGTCTAATATTTGGGTATGGTGTTAATTTAATTAAGTGCATGTGTAAATGGTATATATTGATACCCTGTATATTTTAAATTAGAAAATTACAAAACATGCAAAAATATTAACTTTTGTCTTTATTCTTTGATTTGTCTGTGTTTTTGATATGCTGTTAACTTAAGTTAGTGCATGTATAAATTGTATACAGTATTTCCATTTACCTTGTATATTTTAAATTATAAAATTACAAAATAAGGAAAAATCTTAACTTGTTTATTTATTAACTGATTCATCTGTATTTTTGATATGTTGTTAGCTTAGGCTAATGCATGTTTATAATGTGTATATTATGTTAATTTACTCTGTATATGTTAAATTATAAAATTATAAATATTGATTGTAAATTAATTTTGCTCTTTATTGTGAAATCTTTTTAGTATTTGGATATGTAGTTGTTCTGTGTTAGAAATTTGTAAAACCTGTATATTATTGATATCTATCTTCTATATTTTGTATTATGAAATTACAAATGTAGGTTAAAAAATAATTTGCCTCTTTATTGTTTGATCTGTCTATTGTTTGGATATGTCGTTGTCCTAGACTAATATATGTGGAACTGCTAAATTTTATTCTCATATACCCTGTACAGTTTAAATTATAAAATTACAGGATAAAACAACAGGTAAAAAATTATGATTTTAGTTTTTATTGGACAATTAATTAAAACTTTTGTTTTGTGACAGTTCTTACCCAGTACATGTGTAAATTGTACATAATAATCCTATCTGCCCTGTATAATTTAAGTTGTAAAATTATATAAACAGGTAAAATATTAACTTTTGCCTTTGTTGATTGATTTATTAAATAATTGGATATGTATTAGTCGTAAGCTAATGTATCAAGCTTAGTATAATGTAAAAGGATGAAATTACAAATACAGGTAAAAACAAATTAACTGATCCACCTCTAATGTTAGCATGTTGGTGACCTAAACAAGTACATGTGTAATACTAATCCAATGTACCCTGTTATGTAATATTTGTGCAAAAAATGTACGTTGGACTTACACACTTAATTTACAGACAATAATAAGAATATACAAAGCCTAAAGCCTGGAAATTATAATTTGATATATTGCAGAACTTGTAGTATTTGTATAAAACTATCTGTTGGACCTACATACTTAGTCTGGCAGAAATTTAAAAGAATTTACAGAACATGTGAAATAATTACTATTATTTTGTAACTGCTACATTTTATTCTTATCCACCCTGTAAAATTTAAATTATAAAATTATAGGGTAAAACAACAGGTAAAAATAATGATTTAAGTTTTTATTGGCCAATTAATCAAAACGTTTGTTTTATGATAGTCCTTTGGCAGTACATGTGTAAATTGTACATAATAATCATATCTACCCTGTATAATTTAAGTTGTAAAATTATATAAATAGGTAAAATATTACCTTTTGTATTTGCTGCCTTTGTTGATTGATTTATTAAATAATAATTGGATATGTGTTTGTTGTAAGTTAATACCTAGTATAATGTAAAAGGATGAAATTATAATTATAGGTAAAAGATTTAACTGATCTACCTCTAATGTTCGCATGTTGTTAACCTAAACAAGTACATGTAATACTATGGATTAGTATTACACAGGGGATTAGTATTAGGGTACATTGGATATGCACCCTGTTATGTAATATTTGTGTAAAAAATGTACGTTGGACTTACACACTTAATTTGCCAGAGAATAATAAGAATTTACAAAGCCTGGATATTATAATTTGATACATTGCAGAACTTGTAGTATTTATGTAAAACTGTCTGTCGGACCTACATATTTAGTCTGGAAAAATTTAAAATAATTTACAGAACGTGTAAAATAACTACTATTATAATCACTTTGTCCATACTTTCTGGATATTTTCTTTATAACCTAAGCATAGCTTGGAAAACTATTGCCTTTAATGTTTGATTTATCTGTGATAATCATAAGCTTACCAGCCTTGTAAAATTTAATGTTGATTTATACTGTTATCTTGACATGTTAAGTTGCAAATGGTGGCAACAAGAATATCAGTATTTGTCTTTGTATAGTCAGTCTGGTCTGTGTATATATTGTATATTTTTCTTTTATAAACTTACCAACTTGATTAGTTGTTGTTATCCAGCTAGTACATGTGTACATACCAGGATACAAGTATGTATTGTCCAATATTACCTGTTAAATAGTTAAGAATAAATTGTAACACATTATGCGTTAGAGAAATACTATTTTGCTTTAATATATTTATGAATGTCTGTAAACAATTGATAGATCTTGTAACATTTGTGTAAAACTCTATGTTGGACTTGCACACTTCATTTAACAGATATTTACAATTATTTACAGAACTATTTATAATTATTATGTTTTCTGTAAATTATTGAATTAGAGTTTACAGATATTTTACAGAATTTTACATATTCTGTAAATATCTGTGCAGATATCTGTACAGATTATTATATTATATTAAAGTACATTAGTACATTAGTACAGCATATTAATATATTATATTATTATATTTTACAGAATATATAAATTAAAATAATTAATTAATCAACTCTGTTGACTCTGATGATTAATTAATCAACTCTGTTGTTATATTTACAGAATATATAAATTAAAATAATTAATTAATCAACTCTGTTGATTAATTATTAATTTAATTTATATATTCTGTAAATATAATAATATAATATATTAATATGCTGTACTAATGTACTAATGTACTTTAATATAATATAATAATCTGTACAGATATCTGCACAGATATTTACAGAATATGTAAAATTCTGTAAAATATCTGTAAACTCTAATTCAATAAGTTACAGAAAACATAATAATTATATATAATTCTGTAAATAATTGTAAATATCTGTTAAATGAAGTGTGCAAGTCCAACATAGAGTTTTACACAAATGTTACAAGATCTATCAATTATTTACAGACATTTATAAATATATTAAAGCAAAATAGTATTTCTCTAACGCATAGTGTTGGATATATTTATTATTTTATTATTACTTTTCCAATATTATATTTTTCACACTCAATTTCAAATAATAATCCATAGCCCAAGTCGTATTTCTTCTATACAGTTGCTCCTTGCGATAAGGAAGGTATGCGACCTTTGTACTCACAGCTGATGTCCATGCAAACGACACAGTCCACTGCCGAATGTCACCGGCAAATCATCCCGCTTCTTACCGCTCCGCATTTTGCTACCCGCAAATAACCGCAAATAAAATGCCGTTTCTTAAATTTTATTAATCAGTCATTGTAAATAGTAATCAGAAGTGCTTAAGTTCAATTTTGTACGAGGAGAAGTTTATTTGAACTATTTTCGGTCGCGCTCACGGACAATGTTTAAGTGTAGTGCAAGATTCAACAAAATGGACAGACATCTACATCGCTTCGGGATCTACGATCTGCTCAGGTGGGGTACCCCGACTACTGCTTCACGTCATCCAAGGTCTGTGACAACACTTCATTTTGAACTTTTATTAATACAGTGCTAAAAATCGCTAAAAATCTAGTAGCATAGGTCTAATGACTGATTAATCTTTCACGGCCATTTTTCAATCTGAGCTATTTTCACAATTATCCCACATATTTTTTGGACGCTTCGAGCAGGATCTATTTTACCAGTTTGTGGTTAAAATATAACTGACCGCATTTCCATAAAATTGTAATCCAAGTTTATTTCATTTCGAATTCACATTTCACGTGAATATTTTTCATGTTCAAGATTGAACGTTAAAGGGATTATTCATTTCACATTTTCCGCTTTTTTGCTCGTCTGTTCCTGACCTAAGAATAGACCAGTCCAATTGTTCATACATCCCTTTCCTGTTCACTGGCATTCCTGTATTCCCAATCCGCAACGTCACAGCCACAGCCTTCTACAACGAGAAGCGTCTACGGAGACGAATATTAAGACGTCAGTGCGTCATCGTCTGTCATTGCCAGCTGTCAAGTGGTTGTTTACATTTTATTCAAGTGACTGTCATAACCTCAAAACTGTTTGAAGATTGACTTTGATTTTACTATTGAATGATTTAAATAATCAATACTGTTGAAATAATTGATTATAATTTATTTACACTTGACATTTATTATTGAAATATTATATTGTGACAATGAACTTTTGAGAAAAGTAAGTTATATTTAACTATGACTTATTAAAAGTAAAATTATTTGTACTTGTGCTACCAAGTCCTAGGCATAGACTATAGGCCTATAACTAAAAGCCTAATTTGGTCATGATTATAATATTTTCCTGTCTTATAATACATATTGTCTTGTGTTGAGCTCTTGTTACTTTGAAAATACTTGGTCAAAATGAGGTTTACTGCTTTCACAAAACAGTGTGAACTTATTCAATCTAGGCTTGAGACCTTAAATAAACAGGTCATTGCTCTCAAAGAAGCTCATGTAATTAGTGCCTTAAATGAACAGCAGATTGCTAAACTTAAACTTTTGTCTCAGTGTGCAGTATATAAGCATAATGAATTTGAAAAAATTGTAAATAAGCTTTTTCATAACTCCCCTTCGCCTGAAGATATCGAGCAAGATAAAATTGCTGCTTTTCAAGAAAAAATTTCTGATTTTTTTGTTGAAATACAATCCAATTGCAGCTTGCTTATACCTGTTGTTAAGTCTGAAGATTTAAATGAGTCCAGTTCTGAGGTAGTGCCTCCCACTCCTGCAGTTACTCCTACTGTGAAATTGCCACGGATAAAATTGCCAACATTCTCAGGTAATCCAGAGCAATGGGTCTCATTTCACGGCATATTTGAAAGCACTGTTCATGATAACAAATCAATTTCTAATGTTGAGAAATTTTCATATTTGCTAAGCTGTCTTTCAGATGAACCTTTGAATCTAGTCAAGTCTTTGCCTCTAAATAGTGCTAATTATAATATTGCTTGGCAAACTCTGCTCAAGAGATATCACAATACAAGGTTTTTGATTACTTTGCATACGAGTAACATTCTCGATTTACCACAGCTAAACAAACCTAATGTTAAGCAGCTAAGGAATTTTATTTCTGCTTTTAACGGTAATCAACAAGCTCTTAAAGCACTTGGCCACGATATATCTGGTGATAACTTGATTTTAAGTACTCACTTGTTGAGAAAGCTCGACTCAAGCATGCGTTCAGAATTTGAACAAAAACGTAACGACTCAAAACAAGTTCCTTCTGTTGTTGAAATAATAAATTTTCTTGAAAATGAGTGTTTGTATAAAGAGGCAGCTATTTTAGGCTCCTCTGCACATGCGAGTTCTTCGCCATCCCCAAAAAGCAATGGTAATTTTAAGAACTCGTCTCTTCAAGGCAAAACAACCGCTAGTCCGAAACCAAGCAAGGCTGTAATGCTTTCTTCAGATAATGAACAAACCGCTTCCTGTATCTACTGCAATGTAGCACTGCATAACATTTATCGATGTGATGTATTCGGAGCCTTAACACCCCAAAACAGATTTAACTTCATTAAGAGCAAAGGCCTATGTATTAATTGTTTTGGTCGACACTCTGTAAGCTCATGCAAGTCGTTGAACTCATGTCGAGTTTGTATGAAACGACACCATACGCTTATTCATTTGAACAAAAAAGAAAATCCTGTACCTTCACAGGTTAAGCCTTCTAATAAAACTACGGTAGATTCCCAACCGCAAAATAAATCTGACCCTCCGCAAAGTTCTGAACAGAATGTTCTCTCTGCTCACATAGGCGCAACTAATGCTGCCAGCCTGAATTGTACTGTACTTCTTGCCACTGCATTAGTAGGCATTTCTACTCCAAATGGAAATAATATTGTTGTCCGAGCCGTGCTCGATAGCGCATCGCAGTCAAGCATAATATCAGAGCACTGTGCCAGTATGATTCGCACACAGCGTTCTTTTGTTGACCTTCCTGAGATTAAAGGTATTTCCTCAGCTCGAGTGAAGCCTAAGGGAATGTCATTTGTTAATATTTCTTCGCTTAGCGGAAATTCTCTTGCTAAAGCGCACCCTGTCTTGATACTTGATAGAATTTCCAATGTCATGCCCAATGTAAAGATATCTTCAGATATTAAAGCACAACTTAGAGATTATACTCTTGCAGATCCGACATTTGACACCCCTGGACCAATTGATCTGCTCTTAGGCGCGGATCTGTTTCCTCAGACTCTTCTTGGACCCGCCACCAGTCTTGGTGATAGTATGCCATACATTATCAACACAATTTTTGGATATGTTGTCCTTGGAAATGCACCTACTTTACAAGATTATCAAACATTCAGTGGATTAACTACTTTACTGTCCATAAATGATCTCAGTCTTCATGAAACGCTACAGCGATTTTGGCCTCTCGAGGAACCACCTGATTCTTCCAAACATTCCCCGGAAGAAAGGGAATGCGAAGATCATTTTTTGAAAACTCATTCTCGTGATGAAACGGGAAGATATGTCTGTCGCTTACCATTCAAAGAAGATCCAGTAAAGCTAGGAGATTCTTCAAAAACTGCTCTACAAACCTTCAAATCGCTTGAACGTAAATTTCAATTGCAACCCGATTTCAAAGATAAGTACACTGAATTTATGAATGACTATGAATCCTCAGGTCATATGAAGCTTTCTAATTTAAGTGACATAAACTGTAAACCTCACTGTTTCTTGCCGCACCACGGTGTATTTAAGGATGGAAAGATACGTGTTGTATTTAACGGATCTGCTAAAACCTCTTCAGGTGTAACACTGAATAGTCTTCAGCATCAAGGACCTAAGTTACACAATGAAATAACTGACATAATTCTACGCTTTCGTCAGCATAAGATTGCCTTTGCTTGTGATATCAAACAGATGTTCCGTATGATTTCTATACATGAGGAAGACCAACGTTTTCAACTTATCTATTGGAGAGAAGACATGACACAACCGCTTAGAGTTTTTCAGTTGACAACTGTAACTTATGGTTTGACCTCATCGCCATTTTTGGCAAATCGAGTAATACAGCAATTGATACGTGATGAAGGGAGTAATCATCCACTTGCTGCTCATGCACTTAAACGACAGATCTATGTAGACGATGCACTACTTGGTAGTGATACAGTTGAAGAAGCTGTGAAATTACAGCAAGATGTAATAGGCCTTCTACAAAAAGGAGGTTTCGAACTCCGTAAATGGGCATCCAACAACGGACAAGTACTAGAAAATTTACCCCCTCAACACTGCATATCAACTGAGCATCCCTGTGTTAGTATTCTTGGTCTAAAGTGGAATCCAACATCTGATACATTTTCATATGTGATCTCTGAACTTTCCATGGTTTTTACCAAGAGAGCAATTCTGTCCACTATTGCAAAGATTTACGATGTAATAGGCATGCTTGCACCCGTAATTTTTTGGGCTAAGGCGCTCATGCAGCACATATGGTCACTAGGCCTAGATTGGGACTCTCCTCTTCCTCGTGATATTATTGATAAATGGTCAACGTTCATCAACGAACTTCCTGAAATTGAGAGTTTGAAGATCAGTAGATACATATCTCTGAGTGATGCTATTAACATCCAGCTGCATGGTTTTTCGGATGCAAGTGAACTGGGATTTGCTGGTTGCGTTTATTTACGCACCGAAAATGCACGGGGCAATATATCAGTCAGCTTATTAATTGCCAAGTCACGTGTGGCTCCCCTCAAACGTATTACGATACCTCGTCTCGAACTGTGCGGAGCACATATTTTAGCCAAATTGATACACTATTGTATAAATCAGCTCTCTGACCGCTACAAGATTGACTCTGTCACCGCTTGGAGTGATTCTACAGTTGCATTGTCGTGGATTCACACCCCTTCTTACCGCTTAAAGTTGTTCGTTGCAAATCGTGTAGCACAAATCCAAGATTTAACCCCTTCATGCATATGGAAACATGTATCCACTCATGACAACCCAGCTGATGTTGCCTCAAGAGGATTAACCCCAGCTCATCTCATCCACAATGAACTTTGGTGGTCTGGACCAACTTGGCTAAATAGTTCATTTGATTCATGGCCTCAATCGTCGTGTGATTTCGTCCCAGAAGAGGAACTTCCAGAGCTTAAACCCGCAACACTCAACCTCATCACAACTACTGCAGATCAGAGTCTGAATTTTCTCAATAAATTTTCTTCATGGACTAAGCTTTTACATGTTATGAGCTATGTTCTGCGCTTCATCTCATGCTTAAAACCTAAGCAAAAAATTACTAATCCTCTAGCTCTTCAAGAATTAGAACAGTCCAACAAACGTATTTGCTGGCTTGTACAAAGAGAGAGCTTCTCTGAAGATATTAAATCCTTATCGAAGAAGAAGGAATGTTCTTCTCGTCTTCAACTCTTGTCACCATTTCTAGATGATGAAGGTTTACTAAGAGTCGGAGGACGACTAAGAAATTCAGAATTGTCGTACAGCGCTAAGCATCAAATAATCTTGCCAAAGGATAATTTTGTTGTACATCTGATAATCGATTATTATCATTGCATCTACCTTCATGCTGGACAAACACATCTCCAAGCTGCGCTTCGGGAGAAATATTGGATACTTTCCGCTCGTAGTATTATTCGTTCCAGGATTTTCAAATGCTTCAGATGTTTTAGGATGAAACCTAAGCTCAACCCACCGCTGATGGGAGATCTACCTTCTCCTAGAGTTATAGCGTCACGACCATTCAATGTTTCCGGAGTTGACTATGCTGGACCCTTCACTGTGAAATTGTATGTCCTAAAAAGACTTCAGCCTATTAAAGTTTATCTCTGTCTATTCGTCTGCTTTGCAACTAAGGCAGTACATTTAGAAGTTGTGTCAGATCTGACTTCAGAAGCTTATATAGCAGAACTAACTCGTTTTATTTCAAGACGTGGCTCAGTTAAAGAAATTCACAGTGACTGTGGAACCAACTTTGTCGGAGCAGAAGCTACACTTCGCAGATGTTTTGAGAATTTGCTTCGTAATCCTGCAACTCATCGCTTTGCCGAAGAGAACAACATTTCTTTCAAGTTTCTGCCTCCACATGCACCTCATCAGGGTGGCTTGTGGGAACGAGCAGTTAGGAGTGCTAAACACCATCTTCACCGAGTAATAGGTGGACAAATCCTGACTTACGAAGAATTCATCACTCTCGTATCACGAGTCGAAGCAATATTAAATTCGAGACCGCTTACACCTCTATCTGGAGATCCAAATGATTTAGAACCTCTTACCCCAGGACATTTTTTAACTGGTGGACCTCTGAAATCCATTGTGGAACCTCAGTTTACTGAAACTTCTTGTAACCGCTTGAGAAGATGGCAGTTAGTTCAAGCATTCTCTCAACACATCTGGACCAGATGGTCACAAGAATATCTGCATACCCTGCAGCATCGTTCGAAGTGGACGACAAAAAAGGAGAACCTCAAGATTGGCGACCTTGTTGTTATACATGAGCCTAACACTCCGCCTTTACAATGGAAACTAGGAAGAATCACCGCAGTATCACCAGGAGCTGATGGAGTGGTACGAGTGGTCCATCTACGCACCGCTACAGGGAACTTCAGTCGACCTGCAGTCAAAGTTTCCCTGCTTCCTACCAATTAAGTCCAAAACATCCACTTCCACCCCTTTTTTCAATTTGTTCATTTACCATTCTCAATTCTTATTTCTGTTGAACCAGGTTGGTTCAAGGGGGGCGATGTTGGATACATTTATTATTTTATTATTACTTTTCCAATATTGTATTTTTCACACTCAATTTCAAATAATAATCCATAGCCCAAGTCGTATTTCTTCTATACAGTTGCTCCTTGCGATAAGGAAGGTATGCGACCTTTGTACTCACAGCTGATGTCCATGCAAACGACACAGTCCACTGCCGAATGTCACCGGCAAATCATCCCGCTTCTTACCGCTCCGCATTTTGCTACCCGCAAATAACCGCAAATAAAATGCCGTTTCTTAAATTTTATTAATCAGTCATTGTAAATAGTAATCAGAAGTGCTTAAGTTCAATTTTGTACGAGGAGAAGTTTATTTGAACTATTTTCGGTCGCGCTCACGGACAATGTTTAAGTGTAGTGCAAGATTCAACAAAATGGACAGACATCTACATCGCTTCGGGATCTACGATCTGCTCAGGTGGGGTACCCCGACTACTGTTTCACGTCATCCAAGGTCTGTGACAACACTTCATTTTGAACTTTTATTAATACAGTGCTAAAAATCGCTAAAAATCTAGTAGCGTAGGTCTAATGACTGATTAATCTTTCACGGCCATTTTTCAATCTGAGCTATTTTCACAATTATCCCACACATAATGTGTTACAATTTATTCTCAACTATTTAACAGGTATTATTGGACAATACATACTTGTATCCTGGTATGTACACATGTACTAGCTGGATATCAACAACTAATCAAGTTGGTAAGTTTATAAAAGAAAAATATACAATATATACACAGACCAGACTGACTATACAAAGACAAATACTGATATTCTTGTTGCCACCATTTGCAACTTAACATGTCAAGATAACAGTATAAATCAACATTAAATTTTACAAGGCTGGTAAGCTTATGATTATCACAGATAAATCAAACATTAAAGGCAATAGTTTTCCAAGCTATGCTTAGGTTATAAAGAAAATATCCAGAAAGTATGGACAAAGTGATTATAATAGTAATTATTTTACACGTCTGTAAATTATTTTAAATTTTTCCAGACTAAATATGTAGGTCCGACAGACAGTTTTACATAAATACTACAAGTTCTGCAATGTATCAAATTATAATATCCAGGCTTTGTAAATTCTTATTATTCTCTGGCAAATTAAGTGTGTAAGTCCAACGTACATTTTTTACACAAATATTACATAACAGGGTACATATCCAATGTACCCTAATACTAATCCCCTGTGTAATACTAATCCATAGTATTACATGTACTTGCTTAGGTTAACAACATGCGAACATTAGAGGTAGATCAGTTAAATCTTTTACCTATAATTATAATTTCATCCTTTTACATTATACTAGGTATTAACTTACAACAAACACATATCCAATTATTATTTAATAAATCAATCAACAAAGGCAGCAAATACAAAAGGTAATATTTTACCTATTTATATAATTTTACAACTTAAATTATACAGTGTAGATATGATTATTATGTACAATTTACACATGTACTGCCAAAGGACTATCATAAAACAAACGTTTTGATTAATTGGCCAATAAAAACTTAAATCATTATTTTTACCTGTTGTTTTACCCTATAATTTTATAATTTAAATTTTACAGGGTGGATAAGAATAAAATGTAGCAGTTACAAAATAATAGTAATTATTTCACATGTTCTGTAAATTCTTTTAAATTTCTGCCAGACTAAGTATGTAGGTCCAACAGATAGTTTTATACAAATACTACAAGTTCTGCAATATATCAAATTATAATTTCCAGGCTTTAGGCTTTGTATATTCTTATTATTGTCTGTCAAATTAAGTGTGTAAGTCCAACGTACATTTTTTGCACAAATATTACATAACAGGGTACATTGGATTAGTATTACACATGTACTTGTTTAGGTCACCAACATGCTAACATTAGAGGTGGATCAGTTAATTTGTTTTTACCTGTATTTGTAATTTCACCCTTTTACATTATACTAAGCTTGATACATTAGCTTACGACTAATACATATCCAATTATTTAATAAATCAATCAACAAAGGCAAAAGTTAATATTTTACCTGTTTATATAATTTTACAACTTAAATTATACAGGGCAGATAGGATTATTATGTACAATTTACACATGTACTGGGTAAGAACTGTCATAAAACAAAAGTTTTAATTAATTGTCCAATAAAAACTAAAATCATTATATTTTAACCTGTTGTTTTATCCTGTAATTTTATAATTTAAACTGTACAGGGTATATGAGAATAAAATTTAGCAGTTCCACATATATTAGTCTAGGACAACGACATATTCAAACAATAGAAAGATCAAACAATAAAGAGGCAAATTATTTTTTTAACCTACATTTGTAATTTTATAATACAAAATATAGAAGATAGATATCAATAATATACAGGTTTTACAAATTTCTAACACAGAATAACTACATATCCAAATACTAAAAAGATTTCACAATAAAGAGCAAAATTAATTTACAATCAATATTTATAATTTTATAATTTAACATATACAGAGTAAATTAACATAATATACACATTATAAACATGCATTAGCCTAAGCTAACAACATATCAAAAATACAGATGAATCAGTTAATAAATAAACAAGTTAAGATTTTTCCTTATTTTGTAATTTTATAATTTAAAATATACAAGGTAAATGGAAATATTGTATACAATTAACACATGCTCTAACTTAAGTTAACAGCATATCAAAAACACAGACAAATCAAATAATAAAGACAAAAGTTAATATTTTTGCATGTTTTGTAATTTTATAATTTAAAATATACAGGGTATCAATATATACCATTTACACATGTACTTACTTAACTTAACACCATACCCAAATATTAGACGGATCTGTTAATAAATACAAAATTAGCATTTTTATATATTTTTTTAATTTTATATTTTAAAATTTAGCGGTAATATTTGATTAGCATATGCTATTTACAAGTTCAGTTGCTTAAGCTAACAACACATATAGGTATTAGACATATCGGACAATAAAGCTCAAAGTTAGTATTTTTTTAACCTATTTTATAATTTTATAATTTGGAATATACAAAGAAAATATAGTTAATATACACCATTTAACATACACTTGTTTAGCCTAACAACATACCCAAGTATTAGACAAATCAAACCATAAACATCAAATTTAATTTTTTGGCTCATTTTATAATTTTATATTTTAAAATATACAGAGTAGATAGGATTAATGTATATCATTTACAACTATACTAGCTTAGCTGAACAACATATCCGAGTATTAGACAAATTAGACATTAAAGAACAAAGTTAATATTTTTGGCCTGTTTTATAATTTTATATTTTAAAATATACAAGTTAGATGGAAATAAAACACATCATTTACAGATGCACCTACTTAGGTTAACAACATACCCAAATTGTAGACAAATCAAACTATAAACATCAAAATTAATATTTTTAGCTCATTTTATAATTTTATATTTTAAAAATTATAGGGTAGATAGAATTAATTTATACTATTTACAAGTTCACTTGCTTAAGTTAACAACATATCCAAATATTAGACAAATCAGACAATAAAGACAAAAGTTAGCATTTTTACCTAATTTTGTAATTTTATATTTTAAAAGTTATAGGGTAGATAGAATTAATTTATACTATTTACAAGTTCACTTGCTTAACTTAACAAAATATACAAATATTAAACAAATCGGACAATAAAGACCAAAATTAGTATTTCTACATATTTTGTAATTTTATATTTTAAATAAACAGAGTAATAGGATTATTATATATCATTTACAAATAAATTAGCTTAAGTTAACAACATACCCAAATATTAGACAAATCAGACAATAAATAGCAAAGTTGATATTTTTGGCCTATTTTATAATTTTAAATTTAAAAATATACAGACTAGATAAAAATAATATATATCATTTATACATGCACTTGTCTAAGTTAACAACATACCCAAATATTAGACAAATCTGTTAACAAAGACAAAAATTAGCATTTTTACCTAATTTTGTAATTTTATATTTTAAAAGTTATAGGGTAGATAGAATTAATTTATACTATTTACAAGTTCACTTGCTTAAGTTAACAACATATCCAAATATTAGACAAATCAGACAATAAAGACAAAAGTTAGCATTTTTACCTAATTTTATAATTTTATAATTTAAAAATTATAGGGTAGATAGAATTAATTTATACTATTTACAAGTTCACTTGTTTAACTTAACAACATACCCAAATATTAGACAAATCGGACAATAAAGACCAAAGTTAATTTATAATTTTATATTTAAAAATATAATGCAGGGTTAAGAATAACATATGCCATTTACAACTCTACTCACATAGGTAAACAACCTACCCAAATAATAGCCAGAGATCAGGGCGGGTTCAGGGGTTGGTCCAAGAAATGAACCTTCGGACGTCAAAACCATTTGACCGAAAACTTTTAAAATTTTGGGCCATTTTTTTCCAGTTGTGGGTTTAACTATGCAAAACCGGTATAAAACCACTACTGTATACGATACTCAAATTATACTCTGATTATCGAAAGAAGGTGAGCGGCGCGGCAGCGGCGGAGCGAGCGCGCGGCAGTAAAAACATTCCTATTTAAAACGCTGTAGAAACGTAAAAAACGCTGTTAAAAATTTGCAGTAGACTTTATTCCAATGGCCAGTTAATTACGTTATCAGCACTGTTTTCAAATATTGTTAACATACATTGTTTAGTTTATACTGTGAGTTATATTACTAAAAACATGATTTGTGAATTAAAAAGTCATATTTGTGTTTGATTTATGATAACTCTGCTTAGAAGCATCGTGAAAAATTCCTATAGAGAACCTTTAGTCGACTTTCTTGGGAATAATATATCAAAATTTGAGAGTCTTGTGATTAATTTTTACGTCGTTATTAATTTATTTCAAAGTACTGTTATCTCAGCTATTAAACTACTTTGATGAATGAAATTCAGTAAACGATGTCTTTGAATGAAATATAGGTTAATTCCGTCGCAGATTTAGGTTTTTATTGGAATGGTGTCTCATAATCGATTAATATATAAATGATAGTATCACTGCAAGGCAGAGCGCAACAATATATGACTGTTGAAGTACAGTCTGGACCTAGTGGACCCACTTTATTTGCGCGCCTCTTCATATCTCAGTTTTTCTCTTATAAACAACGCCTGCTTCCAGAATGATGAAGATTCATTGTAAAAACAATGCCGATTTACCAACATTGAACAATAAGGAACCTTTCAGTACCTCCAAACTGCATGTGCAGAGTGTGTTGGAAGCATATGCTCCGTTGTTGTTGGCCAGTTGCTGTACCTCGTCTGAATCGCGCTCGCCTGAGCAATATTGATAATTAATTTTAATTATCAACTGATTACGGATTTATATAGCAGTATTGAAGTAATTCATTAAGTGAATATTGATTGTGGAAACTATCTAACGTCATTAAAGGAAAAATGAAATTAAAATCTCAATTAACAAAAGAGTTAACAGTTCTTTAGAAATAAATTAATAACGACGTAAATACTAATCACAAGACTCAAATTTTGATATATTGTTCCCAAGAAAGTCGACTAAAGGTTCTCTATAGGAATTTTTTCCCCGATGCTTCTAAGCAGAGTTATCATAAATCAAACACAAACAATTGACTTTTTTAATTCGTAAATCGTGTTTTTAGTAATATAACTCACTAGACCAAGAGCTAGGACACATTTTATTTACCCGAGTTTACCATGATCTTTGTTATGTTCTTAAGTAAACCCATAATCTTGACACTCCAAAAAGGCAATTCTCAAGGTTGATGAGTAATGACGTCATCAATATGGCTGCCGCGCAAAAGTGTAACACTTTACAAAAACGAACGTAACTTTGCAACAGAATAACGTAGAGCAATGATCTTTTTTTTAATTGTTGGTAATAAAATTGCCTTTATTTTATGTCATGTCAATATATATCGTAAGTCTAACGGTTTTCCTGATATTTAACCTAAACTTTACTTTTTGTGAATTTTTAGTATAAAAGTAATTGTTTAAGGCCCAATAACTCCTTAACTGTGAAGAAATAGACAAAATATATAAGAATAAAAAAGGTAGATAATGTTATAAGGGTTTTGAAAATACCACTTATGTGGGCTTTTGATGGTGGCTTGTACGATAAATGTGTTAATGTTTAACATTCAACAAATTTATTTTGCCCTGCAACTTCTGTATACATTGTGCAGTAAAATTAAGTGATAAAATAGGTGGAGGTAGAAATAATTGAAACAAAAATGATTCTTGTTGTAAATGGTAGGTAATATGCTCCTAATCGGCATACATCCGTAATGTCGCGGGAAACCCCTCAAAATCACGTTTAAAAATGGCGGCTTTTCCCGCCATAAAAAAATCTTGAAAATAGTCTGTCGACTGCAATTTTTGTCAATTTTTTTCAAGATATTGACTTTGGACTACCACCAACTATTGTTGGGTGATTGGTTCTTAATTTTGACAGGGTACTCATTTTTGGCCGCCATCTTGGATCCGCCATATTGGATATAAATTATTTTTTACTCATCTAAAGATGGTGTTGTGACACATCATTATAGACTAGATTTTTACCCTGAACTCAATGCTGAAATCTGTTTAAACAAATCTCGATTCGTTAAAAAAGTGTGCTCAAAAAACGGCACATAATATACATATACAACCCTATTAAAAAAAATCAGCCCTATACATTTCTTATGGACATTCCGTGCTTTGAATATTATTTTTGGTTATTTATCTCATATCTCCAGTTCTAAATAATATATGCCGCATATATTAGTCTTAAAATACTCAGTGATTTGACGGCTTTCGTGTGAGTTATTGATCAATAAAATCGGACAAGTTTTGGACGAGCTATATAAGGCTTAAAGCAACTAGACAATTAATATTTTAAAAATTCGTTTTTTGTTGAAGATTTTTAGTGCACGTTCTAAATGGATCACAACATTCGTTCTAGTCTCAAATTACTCAGTAAATTATAGGCTTTCATATAAGATATCACTCATTAAAATCGGACTTACATAATTTGAGTTATGAACCTTCATTCCTAATAAAATCTGTTTACTTTCTTAAACTGAAAATAATTAATGACTCATACATAGAAATCTAACAGACACTCATGAAGGTTTTAGGTCTTAATTAACTCAGTATATTATTGGCTTTCATTTAAGCTTTTATTTATTTAAATCGGTTTAGATTGACGTGAGGTATAGACCTCCAACTAATCTAAAAATTCAATTTTCAAAAATTTCATAATTATTTAAAGATTTAAATCCCCAGCCCCAACCATGGACCTGCAGGTCAGAATGGTTTTAAGACAACTGGTGAACTATCAGCTTTCATTTAAGTTATAAATGATGAAAATCAGATAAAATTAGGATAAAGTATAAATCTTAAACCAAAAATAAATTTTGAAAAAAAATTTCAAGCTGATTTTTGCCTTATAGCTCATCCAACATTTGTCCAACTTTAATGATCAGTACCTCACATAAAAGCTGTTAAATCACTGAGTATTTTAAGACCAAAACATGCAGCATATATTATTTAGAACTGGAGATATGAGATAAATAATCAAAAATAATATTCAAAGCACGGAATGTCCATAAGAAATGTATAGGGCTGATTTTTTTAAATAGGGTTGTATATGTATATTATGTGCCGTTTTTTGAGCACACTTTTTTAACGAATCGAGATTTGTTTAAACAGATTTCAGCATTGAGTTCAGGGTAAAAATCTAGTCTATAATGATGTGTCACAACACCATCTTTAGACGAGAAAAAATAATTTATATCCAATATGGCGGATCCAAGATGGCGGCCAAAAATGAGTACCCTGTCAAAATTAAGAACCAATCACCCAACAATAGTTGGTGGTAGTCCAAAGTCAATATCATGAAAAAAATTGACAAAAATTGCAGTCGACAGACTATTTTCAAGATTTTTTTATGGCGGGAAAAGCCGCCATTTTTAAACGTGATTTTGAGGGGTTTCCCGTGACATTACGGATGTATGCCGATTAGGAGCATATTACCTACCATTTACAACAAGAATCATTTTTGTTTCAATTATTTCTACCTCCACCTATTTTATCACTTAATTTTACTGCACAATGTATACAGAAGTTGCAGGGCAAAATAAATTTGTTGAATGTTAAACATTAACACATTTATTGTACAAGCCACCATCAAAAGCCCACATAAATGGTATTTTCAAAACCCTTATAACATTATCTACCTTTTTTATTCTTACATATTTTGTCTATTTCTTCACAGTTAAGGAGTTATTGGGCCTTAAACATTTACTTTTATACTAAAAATTCACAAAAAGTAAAGTTTAGGTTAAATATCAGGAAAACCGTTAGACTTACGATATATATTGACATGACATAAAATAAAGGCAATTTTATTACCAACAATTAAAAAAAAGATCATTGCTCTACGTTACTCTGTTGCAAAGTTACGTTCGTTTTTGTAAAGTGTTACACTTTTGTGCGGCAGCCATATTGATGACGTCATTACTCGGACACCCACCACTTACCAACCTTAAGAATTGCAATTCTGAAGACTATATGTTATGACTAACCCTAAATTAACAACAAATTTGATGGTAAATTTGGGGTAAATAAAAGTGGTCTATCTCTTGGTCTACACAGTATAAACTAAACGATAAACGTTAAAAATTATTTGAAAAAAGTGCTGATAAGGTAATAAACTGGTCATTGGAATAAAGTGGTCTGAAAATTTACGTTTCTACAGCGTTATGAATAAGAATGTTTTTACTGCCGTGCGCTCGCTCCGCCGCCGCCGCGCCACTCACCTTCTTTCGATAATCAGGGTATAGTCCCAAACCGTAGTATGTCTTGGAGTGTTGAACTTGACTGCTGCTCTCAAGCAGTTCCTCAGTTCAACCATGTTGATGGAAGGGAAGGGAGATATAAACACTTTTTTATATCCCCCCTAAAAAAATCACAAAGAAAAGTCCGGTGACCTTGAGGCCATTATGTTACGCAGAATTGTTAGGTCAAGCAATCTTAATCTTAATAATCAGTTACTCTGAGGTTAGCGCCACTCACACTTGGTGGCGCTAACTCTCGTTAATATCCTCCGATCGCAACAAAATTTAGTACAAACATGTAAAACTAGATTCTCTTGGACGAGTTCGTAAACCATTAAGATCGACATATTCTAAGTGGGGTAAAGGCTCCATTTTACTCTCGAAAAATGGGTTTTTCGAGTTTTTAAGATTGGAAAATTATACGTATCTAATTGTTGTTTGCACTATTGAATTTAGCTCGAAAAAACAAACAATTTAGTTTCTTAAATCATTCCTCTAAGTCCATTGGTCTCCGAGATATAAGCGGAAATACCTGTGGAAGGCCAGTAGTGGCGAGGTGGCGTTTCTGGCCCAATCAAACTTTGACAGCCAGTAAATTTTTTGACAGCTACTTCCGGTCACGTGACCGGAAGTGACGTCATCAGCTGTGACGTAGCTGTGACGTGTTGGTGGTGGGTATTTAAAGTTTAAATGCCCTGCTGTGCTGGGTATTTAAATTTTAAATGGCCGGAAGTGTGTCAAGGTCGTTTGGGGATGTTTTTAAAAAAGATCTTGCATTTTCGGAAAATCCGAAAATGCAAGATATTTTCTTTTTTATTTATTTGTTTTTTTTTACAAAAGTATTATTTTACAAGTTAGTAAAGTTTGCTCCCAAATTTGAAAAGTAAGTTGTTGTCGGTGCTGAAATTTCTTGTTTATTTTCATTCTTCTTGTTGTTGTAAGTTGGCAAAAACACATTTTTTTCGTTTTGATTGTTTGTTGCATAAAGTTCTAAAGATAAACCAAACCCAGTGGTTATAAGTTGTTTTAGTTCTTCACTAAAAATTTCCAAATCCTTGTAGGTTGTAAGATTGATAGTGTTGTAGTTAATCCCGCGAATGTTGAGAGACATGACTAGAGTTGTTTACTCGACGAGAGGTGTAGCAGGAATGACTATTGCAAAGCCGGTGCTGCAGGTACCTCCGATGGTAGTGGGGGTAGTGGTGGGGGTAATGGCAGGTGTTTGTTTGATCACTTTGAATTTAATCCTTGCCACAATAGACCGAGTCGATGTTGCAATTCTTCTAGTTTATCCAACCGGTTCTTTTGATATGTTTTGCAACTACATTTACAATAGCAGAAAGAATTACATTTTGTACAAGCTTTTCCGTCAACTTGATCTTCAGGTATTCTAAAACATTTTTCTTTGCAACAATAAGTTATAAGTGTTAGATTATTTCTTTTGGATGACATGTTGGTTGTAGCTTGTCTTAAACAGAACTGAGCCTTTCAACGTTAAAGTTTCGTATTTATGTAAAGTATTCGAATAAAACTATCGAATAAAATAATCGAATAATACTATCGAATAAAATAATCGCATAATACTATCGATTAAAAGTTCAAGGTCATCCGTTTGAGGTTTTAAAAAAATACAACATATCAGTATATAAAAACATATACTGATATGTTGTTTTTTATCTTTTTATTTAAAACATTTTTTTACAATATTTACAATGTTATTTTTGTGCGATATGCAGAGTTAGTTCCGTAGAGTTGTTTCCGCTCATTCCGTGTGACACCAAATATAATGATCCTGGTTGAATTTCCCGCAGATCTTCATTTTGCAGCAACTGGACGAATCGTTTTGGAAGATATACTTGAAACTTTGGTTCATCACCCGGTGTATATGGTGCATCGGATAAAGATGCGACGACTGCGTCTCCATGCGTTGTATCAATTTTCTTCATTTCATGAACAATATAATGTTTCTGTTCTTTTAATTCTGAACATTTCTTGATAATTAGAGTATTTGATTTTGAATGCAAGTTGAATTGTTCAACTAAACATTGGAGAAACTGTTGTGATGCCATCCTTCACAGGAGATGTTGTCTGTTCGGAGTATGGAGTTAGACTGATACTCGGGGTGTGTTGCCTCTTCGTTTATATAACCTTCGGAACCCCCACTACATTCTTCCGTTTGTGGTTGTAAGTAAGAAGCCAAGTGATACGCGTTTTGTAATGCGCATTGAGATTGGTTGTGTTTCGGATTTATTGTAGAAACACAAATATTTCAAGCATCAAAGTGAAATGTTTTTTCCACTTTTATGTTTAAAACTTCTTTGTTTGTGTACTGTCGTATCCAATTCTTTTTTTCCAATCCTCTGGTATATATGTGTGTAAATTGTTTGCAAAAATGAAACATAATTTTGTGTACATTGTACGGTAGGAAACCTTCATACCAATGGATATGATGAAAATTATTTGTTAGCCATCTGTTTGTTATTTTAGCTTTTGACTTTAGTTCATGGACAGAACACGGTGCTTCAAATAAAAACGGGTATGCTACTTGTGTAAGCAAATCCAAAATTACCAATTCTTTTATGATAAATCTATCATCGTTTCCGCGAAATGCTTGAAATTCAATTACACAAGGTTTTGCTGCTATTTCTTCATCCTGTCTGCTCATCACGGTGTCTGCTGATCAACTGTTTTCCACACCACTGTAGGTTAGATATATATATATAAACCAGGCCGTACAGTTGTAGGCGCGTTGGTGTATGTTTAACGTGGCCACCATACCCAGTAGGCCTACCCCACGGTTTATTCTTTTGTTAAATTACATTGTAGTTTTAACCTAGCAAAGTTTCTTCTTCTGTATTATTGTTGTTGTTGGTTTCTTCTTCTGTACTGTTGTTGTTGGTTTCTTCTTCTGTAGCCTCCGTTGCAACTTCGGTAAAAGGTTCAAAGTTTCTTAACTGCCTCCACATTTCCACTTCGTGAGGTATTCTATTAAAGATGGATGTATCTATTGGTCCGTATTGTAAAGTGCTTTCTGGTTGTTTTTCGCATGCATCTACCAGATATTCCTTAATAACAGAGCTTGAAAATACTAATTGTTTCATATACCTGGTAATAGGTGATGTTGCATAGTTTAAAATGTAAAATTCTTCACCTGTTAGAAGAATTTTATTTTCAAATTGTGTCGAGTCTCTAATTCTTACTTGTTGTTGACCACGATGTTTAATAATGTCAATTTCATTGTCACAATCCAAAAGTCGAATGTTAGTTTTTCTTCCAAAGAAACTGTTGGCTAAATAACATTCAATAAGATGTAGATGTTTTAAAAAGGAATCCCAAGCATTTTCTGAAAATAAAACCATCTTTGTTCCATGGCTTAGGATTACTGCGGGAGAGTAGTCTAATGATTTTACCAATCCTATCGACACACTTTTACTCATGCAAGATGAAATAGGATAAAAGATGCGAAGGAAAACTTCAGTTAAAATGTTTGGGGGAATATTTTCTTCAAGTTTTATTTTCTTTCTTACGTTTGTTTTATTATTTTCCAACTTTTTATTTTGTTTTCCAAACTTTAAAAAGTCATCAATTTCCTTTACAATATTTTCTTCAAAATGTTTATCATCATTTTCCAATAAAGGTGCTGTTTCGGAAACGTCTTGTACAACTGATAAAGAACTCATTTTGTTTATAATGCTGTAGACGATGTTACCCATACAACTGTAGACAGTAAACTAAACAATTTTCGTTCCCGCTCCTGCTTTTATAACCAAGTGGTGGGGGTATTTTTTTTCCTTTTCATTTTACAAAACTGCTGTTACAATTCATGTTAAAGGTGTATTTGTAACAATTTTGTCATGTAAAATTAAACAATAAGCAGATGTATCTTTGGGTACATTTTGTTCAAATTCCATTTCTATTTTTATATCTACACTGGAAGATTTTACAGATTCGTTTTGTTTTGAACAATCAACTACAACAATCGGATAGTTAGATTTAAATTGGTTTGGCGTTAATAAAGGTGTGTTTGTTTTTCCATAATATGAATTTTGGAATCTTGCGTACATATCGTACAAAACGCTAAACCTGTCTTTTGTAAAGTTTATGTTGAAGTTGTCGTATGGAAAGAATTGAGAGTTTAGAAACACCTTAAAATTTGTAAGTTTGCAATGATCAAATTCACCAGCATGTTTAGTTATTTCATTTCTTCTTTTTGTTTGTAATCCAAATATTACATATCTTGCCTTTTCCAAATGAGTAGAAGTTTTTACAGTCCATGTATGACGTTGTGTTTCCGGTAAAACCGGATATTCATGAAACTCCCAACTTCTAAATGGTAATACGATATCACGATCTGATTTTAAAGTTCTTAATAATGAAATTCTATTCTGATCGTTTAACCGTACATGCGGTACTCTCCAAACAATCTTGTCTAATTGCATTTTCCATTCTAAAGTAGCTTCCGTTGTTCCATCAGGCGCCATAATAATATCTTTGTCGTTTGATGATCTTAACAAAACTAATTCTTGTTTTACGTTCATTATTATTTTTCGGTAATCTTCGGCAAAGCCTAAAAGTAATCTTAAAGGAATGTAAAAGTCAAAATTGCCTGAACTGTTTGGAGTGATTATATTGGAATCGGGCGCTACCCATCCTGCGGCGGCTAGCATATTTTTTTCACTCGGTGTTAAAGATGCTAATCCTTTTAATGTACTTGTAATTCCCACCTTTTTTGTTGAATCTACTGTAACTCCGGAAATTTCATATCTTATTTCATCAAACAAATATGCCATGGGGTTATTTATGAACGGAACAGTACTTGCAGTGCTTCCATTTCTTTTTGTTACTCTTCCTTCGATATACAAATAACTTTCACATGGAAGTGTATAAATATACTGTTGTTGTATGGGAATTCTAATTTCATCATTATTATTTAATTTTGATGAAGCGTAAGGGTTGTGCGTATGATATTCCTTTTCCCATAAGGTTTCGTCGAATGTCGGACCCTGCGCTATATCCAATATTTCCATTATTAATAAGTTTTAATCCAATTTCTTCTAGAAAACGAATGTTATCACTTGTTAATCCTTCTATAGCTGAAGTGCTACTGACTTGTTTACCAGTCAGCTCTTTCTTTTTAAATGATAACCCCATTGTTATACGGTTGATTTTATATGTATTCGTATAGTTATAGGTTCGTCTCTAAAATCAATATGATTTCCGTCTTGATCTAGTATGTTCACCACAATGTCTGAAATAAAACTGGTGTTTAACGGTAGGTACACCAAGTTTTGTGGCTTTTCCACAATTTTAAAACCCGGAGCGACCGTTGGATAGAATGTGTGCAATATATGAGTATTTTCACCATCTCTATAAGAACCATGTATAATATTACATGTAACATCTATACTGTTAACTTTCATTATTGTCACAGTTCTAGCACCTGAATGGTTAATATTAGGTTCTAAAATTTTTGTTGTTTTAGGAAATCCTAATAAACTACCAATTGAATGTTCTTTGCTAAAATCTATATAATATTTACATTTAATTTCAGCTTTCATAGTATTGTTATTTCCTTTTATTGTTATATTATCTTTTCCCATATGATTTTGTATTGCTTCATTTATATCATCAATTTCATATGCTCCAGTGGGTAAACTAAATACTTGTATATCTGAATATTTGTTTGTATTTTTATCTTTTGTTTTGTAATAATGTATTTTGTCATTAACATTTTCAGTAACGTTGGGAATAGAATTATAAGTTGTTATATCTAATAATGCGGCTTCCCATAATTTATCTTTTTCCAAACGTAACGCAGGGAAAAGAACACTTCGCAAAGTAGATGAAGTTCCAGTTAATGATACTGTATAGGAAGACATCTTAAAGTTGACTAACGCTTTTTGTTAAAAAATCTAAACATAAATGTCCACAGATTACCGTATCATCAGGTTGCTCTCTTTTATAATTGTATAGAACATTTTTAGCTGTTTTAAAGTAATATTGTAGTTCTTTTGGTGGTGGGAGATTACCAAAACTATCAAAGTAGTAAATAGTTGATCCTAGTTTCTTATAACATACCCAATGAGTGCCTGATCCTTTACTATTATCTAAATTTACTATTCCGGTTTCATTTTTCCAAATTTTAACAGGTAATGCATCTTTCATAAACACTCCTCTAAAAAATGGAATTTTTAAACAAGAAACATAAGTAATTAATTCTTTATCTGTTAATTCTTTATTTGGAATTAGTAATTGTTTTTTTCTGTTTAATACACACGATACGGTCTTAGGTATAATCCTCCTCCTTTTTTTATCATTGACCATATTGTTTGTTTCTTTTTATTTTTACCTGCGGTGGATCGTCGTTTTCTTCTTATATTTCCTCCACGTTTCTTTGCAGGTTTTCTCCTCCTTTTTCCACCTCCTTTCTTTTTTCCACCTCCAAACATCGTTTTACCCTTCATTGCTGCTGATACCGCTAAAGCTGCTGCTTTTTCACCGATACTAGCGTCACTGGATGTTACTCTTTGCCAAGCTTTTTCAGCAAGTGCTCTATCCACTATTGATCTATTTTTAGTATCTGCAAACTTTGAATATGCTATATCGTGTTGTTTGCAGGCTTGATCAAGTTTATTTATTCCAAGATCTCCTCTAGCAAGTCTTTTTTCAATTTTGTTCCAGGACCACAATATTGATAACCTCCTGGTAAATGTAGTTCTACAGGTAATAAATCGATAGCTTTGTTAACTATAGCTCCAACCGGCTTAGTAATAAGAGAAAGTGCTGTTGATGCTATTCCTCTTCCTCTCTTTATAACGTGTCGATTATGACTGATGCGTTGAACTTTCAACATGGTTTTTTATAGTGAAAGGAAATGCCAATACTTGTTTATTTTATAAATTCTTTATAATGAATGATGCACTTATCCTTTGACATTGTTTATTTATAATAAACGTTTACCCAGTCTTTTGGTAGGATTGTATCCTTTTTATCAACATCAACTTGAGCAAATCTTAAATTTCCAGTTTTCATATTTAAAAAATATTTTTCCATAACATTTTTCTTAACCCAATGTAGTTTTTTATCAGCTTTTATGTGCTTTATCGTGTTATAAACATCATATAACACTACACTTAAGAGTCTTATAATGTAATTTACATTAACAGCATCAACAATATCAATAGGGTCATCTAAGCTAGTCAATCGCAAGTTTTGACAATAAAAAAACTTTTTGTGTTTTTCTGTTCTTAAGCATCTTTCACGCCATTCTTTTACTCTAACTGCATCACTGTCATGTACTCCCATTCCAACATTAAATAGTGGTCTTTCTTTACAATCAAAGCCTTGTTGACCAATTCTTGATGAAATTTCTTTTAATGCAGGAACTTGTCCAATTGTTGCTACATCAACATCATTCAACCCTTCTTTAACATTAGTAATTATTTTTGCATCCGCATCCCATTAGTTATTGTTTAATTTCATTATTTGACTTATTGTAGCTGCATCTGATTTTGCAGTTCCCTCCTTAACGTTAGTTAACACTTTATTTTTGCAATCAATTGACTTAATATCATGTGTAATACAATGATCTATAACATATTGAAGGTTTACCGCATCTTTCATATCTTTAGGGTCTCCAATATCGTGTATTACAAAGTTGTAAAAGAAAAATTTATCTGTTTTTTCAGGTATGACTGAATGTAAATACTTTTTGGTAACTGAATCTTGATCATTAACAGGATCTGCTATATTGGCTATTCTAAGATCTTTTGCATCATATGCTTTATTATTACTTTTAGGATCATATCTTAAGGTTTGGTTTATGTACCACATTAAATATTCTTTATTTACCGAATCATTCTTATCTATTGGTTTTGGAAGATTTGCAATTCTATAAAAATTAGCGTTATACACTTCATTTTGAAGCTTTAAGCTAGGTAATGTTTCACTTCTTAAAGTTTTAAAATTTACCGCATCATTATCATCTTTTGGATCATTTACAAACTTTAAACGTTTGTTATTTATATCATAATCTCCATCGGATGTTAGTGGTAAACCACCTCTTTTTCCATAAGATCCTGATTTGCTTCCAGTTTCGGAATACCGTCCAAACTTATCCACACTCATGGTTATACTGAATATTTAATCAGTTATACTTGTATTATATATACTCATATTTTTTTTATGCAATTACTCCTCGATTTCGCAGTTCGCCGACCAAAGCTACCCATTCATTTTCTAAACCACTATGTCCGGCTTGTTTAGCTTCATATATCAACTTCATTCTGTCAACCAATTTGTTTATATCGTTGTAGTATATTATATTAGTATCATACAAGTTTTTTAATAATCCTTTTCCTGATAAACTTGATTGATTTGTTTTTCTTCTTTTATGTAAAATATTTATTTCAGCAGAAGATAATGATTTTCTTTTTATGGGTTCTCTTCTTTTTGGTGGGAAAAGTTTAGCAATAATAGTTTTATATTTTTCTGATGCATTTCTATGAACATTGAAATTTTTAGAATAATTTTTCTTATGCGCATTTGTATCCTCCAATATTTGTTTAAAAATGTTTAAATCCTTTTTAGTATATTTATTAGGTTTCGGCTTAAAAATAAGTTCAAACAATCCTTTTGTACCCTTGTATTGTTTATTATTTATAATAATATTGTCATGCTCGTCTACATCAAGTTTGCTATCTCCAATCATTAGCCCATTTTCTTCTACTCTAGCACCAAAAGTATGATATTTTCGAGTTGGTTGTGCAGAATGTAACATTTTTAATACAAATAGTCTTGCAAGCGGCCCTTTATACGCAATATCCGAGCCCAATTTGCTCAAGTTGGATGGATTAATAGGCTCTTCTTCTTCTTGTTGTTCTTCGCTTGTAGAAAGACCTTCTTTTTCTGTTAAAACATCCGTTTCTTCACCTAGTTCGCTTTCTTCTTCAGTTGTTTCTCCTTGTTGTGTAAAACTTGTATCACCTTCATATTCTTCTTTTTGTTCAAATTTTGAAATGGGTAAAATAGCATCTCCGGAAAAATTAAATGTTGAATGTTTAACATTTTGTCCTAATTGTTTTAATGGCTCAGTAATAGGTTTAAATGTTGATTCCAGAAATTTCTCTCTTTCACTTATTCCTAATCTTAACGCTCTGTTTTTATGTCTAATAGAATCACTAAGTGATTTTATTTCTTTTAATAGCTTTTCCTGATTAACCATGTTTACACCATGAAGACTTGTACGATAATGTTGTTAATTAATGTATTAAAACAAATTTATCAAAACCTATGCGGTAACGACCATCTGTTATAGCTTTATCTTTCATAATTACCAAAAATCCATATTTTTCCGCCCAAGCTTTTCCACAAATCTCTTTGAATTTATCAAATGACATATCAGCATTTACATGATCGTTGTATATATGTTTTAGGTTTGTATCGTCTTGTTTGAATAAAACTAAAATATTTGCATTGTCTCTAATTAGTTGTTTTGGAATTTTGCTATATGTTTGTCCGATATATATGCTATCAATATTATTATGTCTTCCCATGGCAAAATAGTTTCTAATAGTATCATGATTTTCACTAGATACATCATCAAATACAAATACAGAATACGGCTTAGCCTGGTCTGGTTGCATAACACTGTCACTAGCATTAAATTTGTAATAGTTAACATCGGGCACATCAGTCAGGATCTTTTCCAACAATTGATACTTTGGTTGATGTAAGGACTTTGAAAAAAAATATAGGTTATTAAATCGCAATCCTTTTATGTTTGTGATTAAGTTAAACACAACGTTAGTCTTGCCCCAGTTTGAAGGACCGCTGACTATACATCGTACAGTGTTTGGAAATAAACTGCCGTGTTTACCATTGTTGATTTTAACGTTATCTACGGTTAAATCATCAATGTTATTAATATTAAATTTATCTTTATGGTGAACAATCTCCATCTTATTCAAAGGCAGAAGAGTAAATAAGTTGATTTAAAACTAAATCAAATCTTTTATAGGTATCCACGAATCTTCAGTTTTATCAAACCCCAACCAACGTACTTTAACTTGGTCTTTTTTCCTTTGCAACACCTTTTCAACAAGATAAACATCGCCTACTGTTGACTTTAACAATTCATGTCCGTAAAAACCGCCTTGTAACAAATTTCCTTTGTTATCTTTTAAAATATAAGTTTCCGGTACAGTAGGTTGTACTTTATACACTGTAAAAACTTCGTTTGTCCAATTGGGCAGGTATTTTTTAGTAAACACTCCTTTGTATTTACTAATTCGAACTTTATCATTTACATTAAATTTTCTTGGTTTTCTTTGTTCCGCTTTTGGCTGTGTATTCTTTTTAATTCGTTGTAAAACTAGTTTAGCGTTTTTCTTATTCACTTTGTTAGGTGCCATACCGATAGTTCTATGAAACTTGTTGTTGTAATCGCTTATTAATTTTGGTAAGATATCAACCCATACGTAAGAACCTCTTTTCGAAAACATTTTATACATTGCACCTTTTAAGGTTCTATTAAATCTTTCAATTATAGCTGCCTTTTTCTCAGAATTTGTGGAATAATGATTTATGTTATATTTTTTCATTAACAAGGCAAAAGGTTTATTAAAAAATTCTTTCCCATCATCAGTTTGTAAATGTTTAATTTTATTTTTATCTCTTTTTATAGCTACTTCCATAGCTTTTGTTATGCTGTTACCAGTTTTGTCTTTTAATGGCAAAGCATCTGCAACTTTAGTAAAACAATTAATAATCGTAAGTATGTATTTAAATCCTTTATTTATTTTACTATGCGGTTGCATTTCAATTAAATCTGCTTGATATAAATCATTTATTCCTTTTACAACAGTATTTCGTCGTGGAAACTTTATTCTTGCAGGTTTATGAAGTTCATTAACAATCTTTTCCTTTAAGTCTGTCATGATGATTTTACTAACAAAGTCAAGTTAGTATTGAGGTTTCTTTTTCTGCATCCGCTTTTATAGTTCAAGGTCATTTCAACATATTTTAAAAAAAGGGGAAATCACAGCGAGCATGCTGTGATTTCCCCTTTTTTCTTTTTTTCTTTTTTTCTTTTTTTATTTTTTTTCTTTTTTCTTTTTTTTTCTTTTTTTCTTTTTCTTTTTACTCATTGATAGGATTGAGAGAGTAGTGGCCGAATGGTAGAGTGTGAATTTTGTCTGGAAGAATGTGTCGTTTGTCATCATTGGAGCAGAGTGCTTTTTTCACTTCTGTTACGCTGTACAGTTGATGGTTGAAACTTCTGATGGTGTTGAATTTTGCAGTTATAGTCGTTTCTTCAAATAAGCATTGCTTGTAGTGCTCAAAATTTACATTCTTCTTAAGATACAAACTTTTTACTCCCTTAGCTTTTTTAATAATATTGTTTTCTTGTTTATGCAATTGTAGTGAATACAATTTTGACATTAGTGCAATAAGTTCTTTCAGTAAAATTCCATTTACTTCGTCTTTAAATTTTCCAAGTTTCTTTTTGTTCCGATCATTGTCATAATTTAAATGATCTTTTGGATAGTCACTAAAATCAAATTCATTTTTGTGAACAAATGTTCGAAGATCCAAATACATATCTTCAGTAAGAATCCAGTAGATGAAAGCGTCCGTGTCCATGTAGGCGATTCCGATGTTATCTCTACCGTAGAAGGCGACCATTTTGTGTAGTGGAAATCATACATGTGGGTTTTGGAAATATCCAAGATTGACATTCCAACGTACAACGGACGATCCATTTTCACGCTTGTCTTCTTCATAGATACTGCCACAAGGTTTTCATTGATGATAACGGATGTTCCAAAGTTTGGTTTTTGTACAAGTTTTTCTAGTTTTATAGGATCTGTAATTAATTTAACATTTTTGTGTTTTCTTTTGTTTTCCAATGTTTTTCCAAATATCGCATTATTCATTAATTTAAAAAAGTCCTTTTGAAATGTTGATGTTGCAGCTGCTCTTCTTCTGGTGTTTGAATCAATGTACGGTTTTAACCAGCAAGATTGGGAAAATTTTAAAACTCTATGAATTTTGGTTATACGTAAACCCAATTGGAGTGCTTGTTGAACAACCCAAAAGTGAGCTACGTATCTTTGTTTATTTTCAAGAGTCATCATTAATTTTGGATGTTTGCCAATTGGTGTAACTTCTGTTTTTGCAAGGAGCGGAAGATCGTAATGAAGATCATGCAAGTGTTCTGGATATTCAAAGTCACAGTCCAATATGTATCCGGTGTCTCCGTCTTTTGAAATTTGCGAAATATCACCAATAGAGTCTGGATTAACCCATTCAAAGTTTCCAAAAGGAAGTGGATTAGACATGGCCCATCCGTATAAATTGTTGGCATCGAAATATCCTAAGAACACTGATGGTTTTTCTTTATCGTAGTTTGGAAGATATTTGTTGTTAGCTTTAACATGTCTAGTAACACTTTGGGTCAATCCACCTCTAACGCCCGATTCGATCATCAACACCATGTCAATATCTGTTAATAATTGAAGGTTGCACTTTGTTTCTTTTAGCATAGCTTGCCAAGCTAGTCCTGGAGAAGTATAAGAATGAAGAGGGTCTAATCCGTAAGCTTCAAAGCAGGTGTTTCTAAATTCTTCCATCACATCGCAGAGAAGGGTCACACCAAGTTTTGCATAAAAGTCAGAATAATCTCCCAGAGTGTTCATTTCCAATTCGTCCCAAACTCTGCATGCGTGTTGATAGTCTTCAGGTGAAATGTCCAAATCGGTAAGTTTACTTTTGAAAGCTTCTGGTGGAGAAAGTGACGTTTCTTGAAATTTATGTAGTCCATCGATGTAATCATACGGGACAACTCCTTTCCGAAGAACCAAATCCATTTTTTCTGCAGGTACAATTTTGCTTGTTTCTATTAAATTTTGTCTTCTTAAATTTTCAGAAAGTTTCATAAGACTGGAAGGCATAAATCTAAAAGAATCAACAAATCTAAGTTTAATTTTGCCCACCTTTTTTGAAAAGCTTATAAATTTTTCCATAGTTTGTGCTATAACGTCTATTTCACCGTTGTCTCTTGCTAATTCGGGAATGATAAAATGTCCATCGTATCCGCTAAGATTGTGAAAAACCACGGGAATAAAAGATGGTAGTTTGTAGTTGATGTTACATCCGTTGCAAGCTGCACCTCTGTAGGCTCCTGTCAGATGGTCATGGTCGCGAACTTTAACTTTAGTTTCTGTAAATTGATTGTTACACAAATAGCATGTTGTTGTCGAATCATAAAGATAAAGTTCTTCCGGTGTCATAGGTGACATAGGAACCACATTGCTATACATTGCTTCCACTTTCCCAGCGATGTCGTATAAATCATCAACAAAGTATCGAGCTGCTTCTTCTCCACGATAGATCTTTGGTGTAGATGTCAAACCATATTCTTGAAGATGTTCTTCAGGCAGAGTGGATTTTACTATTAAACAGTAGCTGTTTGGTTTGTGAAGTTGATACTTTGTTCTGCTTGTAATTTCCTCTCCTTCTTCTTGTTCAAGTGGAAGCAATGAAGATTCAAAATCTGCATACACTACAACGGGAATTCTGTATTGTTGGATAACTTTATCAAATTTTACTTGTGATCTGCTAGGGTGTGGTAATTTAATTCTTACTTCATAGTTTCCATTGCATAATCTTTTATGTTCTGTTAACCATTCTGAACCTCCTCTTCTTAAAGGTTTGTTTACAAAACAGAAACATCTTTTACAAGTGGTTTTTGGTTGTTCACGTTTTGATAACTGTTTGCAAACTAGAGCTTCAAAATCTTTAATATATACATAATGTGAGATATCACCTTTAGTTATAAATAAAAATCAGTATGATCTCTGCGTTCGGTGGGTGTTATACGTAAGGGATAGACATTGTTGGATGAATCCAAGCCAAAGATGTTTACAGATGCAAAAGGATTTTTCTTTTCAAATTTTGATATGTCTTGAATTGAAACAGGATAAGTCATGCCTTGAAAGTTATACATATAGCAAACCTCATCGTATGCTCTACTCGGTCGTTCCACATGATCTTCTACATATTTTGCAAGCATTGCATACTTGAAACATTCAGCATTTTCATTTTGTACATTAACACAAGATTTGGTTACTCGAATCTTCCTTGGCAAAGCAATATAACTACTACCTCTCATTCCATATCCATGTTTATGAACTCTCACATCAAAGCTTGTTATACTTAACAAACTCCATCCAGAACCTCTTCCTTCATGTTCTTGTAATTTTGTTAAAAGTTCTTCAAAACAATCATCCACAATTGAGCTTATATCCGATGCAAACATGATGGTTTTGTTTTTAGTTAAAAATCCTCTTGGTGATGTTTCATTCTGAACATTTGTAAATACAGTATCTAATAATATTCCAAACTTTATAAAATTTAATCTTCTTAGTTCATTCTTCAATGTTTCTGTTACTAATGTTTTTGCTTTCAATATAAATTGTGCTAGTTGCAATTGAGCATTGTCAATCTTAAAATGAGTTACTACACTGCTTGGTAAAGCTCGGGCGTATAATTCCACATCCAAAGATGGTCCGGGTGCGTATTGAATAACACTTGGTCTTGAATTTAGTTGTTGTTGATGGGTAGCCAGCATTTGATCTAATTCTTCCAAATCTTCTTCTTCTGCATTGTTTCTTGTTTCGTTGTTATGGTACACTTCTTTGTGTATTTGTAGTAAGTTTTCATTTTCAAAAGATTCTTCACAACTGATGCAGTAATACATGACGTAGGTGTGCTCTCCACAAAAGTTGCAGTAATAATAAAAACCACTCTTAAACTACCCCTATTTATAGCACTACCCCCACCACTTTTTCTGTATTAAACACAAAAAGTGTTAATAACAGTTAAATTTCTTATATTTCAAAACTCCTAAGTGTCAAGGTCAAATAATGCAAGTTTAAAAAAACATCTAAGTGTCAAATAATGCAGGTATTAAAAAAAAATCTAAGTGTCAAGGTCAAATAATGGAAGTTTAAAAAAATCTTAGTGACAAGGTCAAATAATGGAAGTTTTAAAAAAATTCTAAGTCTCAAGGTCAAATAATGGAAGTTTTAAAAAAATCTAAGTGCTAAGGTCAAATAATTTAAGTTCAAAATAATACATATTATGCGTCGTAAGTGTGATCATCATTGCTGTTGTTTAAATATGTTATTTCCAAATCGTTATCGCTTTCATCTTCCTCCATGTCCGATGCCGGAAACAAACGTCGCCGAACAAGAGCATGTATATATTGTACTGGATCATAGTTAATTGTTACAACATGTGTTAACGGTGTTTCTTCGCCTATTGCTACTGGTACTTCCAAAATATTTTCTTCATCAGTTGTAGCATCAGACGTAGCATCAGATGTAACATCGGATGTAGCATCAGATGTATCTTCTACTGGAATCAAACTATTTTCAAAAATACTTTCGTCATCCGTTAAATCTTCTGGTTCAACCACTTTATATATTTTTTCACAAATTGTACATCCAAAAGGAAAATTGTTGTCTGTTGGAGGCATTATAAAAGAAACTTGATATTGTAAAATAAATGTTGAAGCAAATGTTTGAAAATTTTTCTAAGTCCGAAAGTATTAATTATTAGGAAGTTTTACAAGTCCAATGTAAAGTAAAATAAAGAAAGAAGTGTTGTTGCCTGTTTAAACAGTTGCAAAAGAATGATAGGTTTGAAAATTTTTCAAAGTCCTAAAATATTAAATATTGAGAAGTTTTAACACTTAAAATTTTTACAAATCCAATGTAAAGTAAAGAAAGAAATGTTGTTGCCTGTTGGAACAATGGCAAAAGAATGATGGAAACCAAACCCGCAGCAAGGGTCCTGTGGTTTGGGAGGGGGTAAGCGAGGAGGGGGGATGACCTCAAGCCGAGTTGGGGTCCGGGATCTGCGCGTGTGGTTCGGCATCAGTTGCTCGCTAGACAGTGAGGTGGTAACATGTTCAGAAGGCGCCCTGAACATTTTATCATTTTTGCTGTTTGGTGAAAATATCTTGGTGTTATTTGTATAATAACATCTTGACGTAGGACTGATTAATTTTAAGGCATGGTAGTTGTTTGTGCTTGTAGATACCCTAGGGTTTGTAGTTTGTTTTTAATTTGCTGGTTTGGTAGTTAGTATTATTTTAAAATCTTTCTTTTACTTACAATATATTTCTGCCTGGAATGTTTAAATTTAAAGTAATATTTTTGTTTTTAAGAATGTTATATGATATGTTTTTAATACCTTTCTATTCCAATTTCCTTTTTCCAACAAGCTTGTTGAGGGCATTCCCTCTCTTGTCTTGTACTCCTTTTTAGTTAGGGACACCTTTCAATTCCAATTTCCTTTCCTTTTTTTCCTTCCATCTTTTGCACGGTAAAACCAATAATGGTAAAACCGGCTACCGCTTTTGTAGTGATTACGCTCACCAAAGCGGGTCACTTACAACCTCTATACGTGCTGGATGGGTAGTTCGCCTACCTCCGGAGTTTCGCTGGACCTCAGTTGTTCTGCGTCGCTAATGGCGAGACACTGGCTCCTTTAGTGTTAGGAAATAAAAAACATATTTGTATAACATTTTTCCTAAATTTAATTAAGCAACTTGCTATTTCAAAATAACATTTTTGTTTTAGCTTAGCGTTGTGCGCTTATGGTGAGGTGTGTGAGTTCGCTTACGTGATGATCACACTGTAATCATGATGTGCAGCGCTGGGCTGTCTAGCTATTTTTTTTAAACTAAATTTTATTTCTTTATTTTTTTATTTTTATTAATTCTTAAACTCTAGGCAGATTGTATTGTAAATTAGCTTTTCTTCTTTTAGGTTTCCGGGGGTGTACGGTTCTGTAAAACCGTACACCCCCATTTTCTTTTTAGTTATCGAATGACCTTGACCTACTTATTTTCAAGGTCAACAAAAAGACTTAGCGAAAATTTCTAAGTCTCAAGGTCATTTATATATAGGTAGATTTAGCTTTTCTTCTGTTAGGTTTCTGAGGTGTACGGTTCTGTAAAACCGTACACTTCCATTTTCTTTTTAATTATTGAATGACCTTGACCTATTTATTTTCAAGGTCAATAGCAGTTAGCGAAAATTTATAAGTGTAAAAAGTAGGTCAAGGTCACCAAAAAATACCCTATGAACGGGGGAATAGACCGCTAAGTAATTCTTTTAGAATTACAAAGTGGTCTATTCCCCCGCTCCTATTTTTTTTTATTTCATTTTTACACTAACCTCTCAGTTTTAACAAAAGGAGGTATTTGTTGTGCGCACTGCATAATGTTTGATTTACACAACACATCTTTTACCCTTTTTTAATAATATACGAACATTGTTCTTTTTAGGACTAGATTCTAAAAAGTAAAAAGTCATTCTGTTATCCCGCTTTTATAAGAAATTACCCCTCCATTGTAAATTTTGAAAATAGGTCAAGGTCATTCAAAAATACCCTATGAGCGGGGGAATAGACCGCTAAGTAATTCTCTTGGAATTACAAAGTGGTCTATTCCCCCGCTCCATTTTTTTTGTCTTGTGTTTAATTTGACCATTTAACTTTATCAGATGGAGATTTTCCTACTAAATAATAATGAACATTACTGATATTTGGAATTTGAAGATTTACTGGTAATTTGAGCAAGTAGAGTTCATCACAACATCTAAGAACAACATCCCTGTTACTGATCTTTTTTACAAAAACATATTTGTGGTTTAATTTCAATCTGTTGATTTTAATTCTTTTATAGTTTTCAATTTTTTCTGGCAATTCACTTTTGGAAGGTTCAATTTTAACTTTTTTAGAAGGTTGAATTTTGACATTTTCGGAAGGTTGAATTTTGGAAGGTTCACGTTTGTTATGCAAATTACACAATTTTTCACCTACACTACACAACTTCACACACCTTTCACCTTTGTTCGCTCCTTTTTTTATAATATGAGCTAATTGTTCTTTCTTAAAACAGGATTTTCTTAATTTTTGAAGTTTTTCAGAAATTTTGTTAGGAGATTTTTTTGGAGAAGGAGATTTTTTCGGTGAAGATTTTTTTGGAGAAGGAGATTTCTGTTTCACAATAGAAACAACAGATGATAATGATGATGTTGTTGATGACGAGGAAGAAGACCTGGACGAAGACGAAGTGCCTGCCATAGCGCTGGATCCTAAGAAAGTAAAGATTACTCTGTTTACCCTGCCTTTATAACAGCTCCCCACCCATTTACCCCCTCTACTTTTCGAGGTCAAAAAAATATTCATCCAAGCTTTCTAACATTGGCAAGGAAACAGTTTCAAAAGGTTGATACAAAATTTCATAAATGTCTTGGTTTAAATTTTGCGAAGTTTGAAGATATTCTTCTATTTCCTGTACAATTCTCTGTTCGAATTGTTGGAATTCTTCTATTTCCTGTAAAAATGTCTGTTCGGATTGTTCAAATTCTTGTTGTTCTAAGTTAAATGTTGGTGATTTCAAGTCTTCTTCCAATTTTTTAATGTAATCTATTGCATTTTGAACTATAGATTGTCTGTTAATTTTTTTTTGTTTTTGACTTTCCGGTACAATTAATTTTAATATTTCAAAAGCTTTTTTTAATCTGTGTTGTCTTCTTTGTTCCCTTCGGTTTCTACTTAATTTTTGATCAATCAGGTATTTTTGGAAAGATTCCATAACGTTTTGTTGATTCAAGATGTGGCAAACTATTAATTCTATAAAGCTTTTAACAAGAATATTGTCATCTTTGTGGTTGGTTTCCTCTGGAGCAATATGATATTAAATGTATGTGTTTATAAACACATATCAATAGAAAAAATTAAATAGGAGCGGGGAACAGAGCAGCTTGTGGTTTAATCACTTACTGCTCTGTTCCCCGTTCATAGGGTATGTTCAGATGACCTTGACCTAGTTATTTTGAAGGTCTATTGTAACTTAACAAAAATTTTCTAAGTCCATAACGAGGTCAAGGTCATTTAAATCTTAGCGGAAGAATGAAAAGAATAGCTACCAACATGCATTGTTGGTATCTATTCTTTTCTTTCCTCCTAGAAAACCCCCTTAGTCCGTGTCAACTTTGATGTAAAGTTTTGTACAAAATTGTACATAATAAAGGACCCATGATTCAAGTCCTTCGTAATCCATAGAATCCGAAGTGCAACAGATTTTTGTACCGTCTGCTTTAACAGCTTCAAGTACTCCACTGATGCAATTTAGATTGCTATGATACGTTTTTATGTACCATAGTACTCTTTTGGCTTCAACAAAGTTGTGCACAGCACCAAAGATCATGAGGGATTCCATGGAAAATATAACCACAAGACTGCAGCACACCTTATATATACTGTCGGTCCAAGGCGGTGGCCTCCTATGGCGACCTAGTTAACCCAATGGAGGGCGTTGTCCTTTGCCATCAAGGTGATTGGTACGTATTTAAGGCTGTGAGGTAAGCATAGTCAGCCCATAACAATGAGCTCCTTGTACGAGTTATGTTTGCAGCGGATCTGCTCAGACAACCCTATGCTTCGGCAAATTAGGGAGGTGTCAGAGCCGCTGCCGCAAATCTTGCAAAGCGAGCTCATTACTGAGCACAAGAAACGTTGTATATTTAAAACCAAAATTTGGTTTCAATTGGCAGATGGCGAGAAAATATGTGCCCTATGTGACTGGGTACGTTTTCATTAACAGTATTGTTCTTTTCTATTTACAATATATTATTTTATTAAATATTTTTAAACTATTTTTTTAGGCTCTTCCTTCAGCCGAAGAGGGAGAACCGTTGCATAGGCAAATGATATATCGATTTGGAATCATAGGATACAAACTGGAAACACCAAGACCGCAAGAATTGTGCCAGCTGTGTGGATTCTTCCCATTTGCCAAATATCAACTTAAATGTATGTGTTTATAAACATATATTATATGTTTATAAAGACATATCAATAAAAGAAATTAAATAGGGACGGGGAACAGAGCAGTTTGTGGTTTAACCACTTACTGCTCTGTTCCCCGTTCATAGGGTATCTTCAGATGACCTTGACCCACTTTTAAAAACTCTATGGTGGGGGAAATGCATATATATAAACCGTGGATTAAGTAAAAGACAACATTTCCCTGATCAGCATGGAAACTTTCCGGATGTCTTACAATGTTCATTGCACTCCTGTACAACATGTTCATTTTATGTTAAATTTAATCCATTTTCTTCAAAATGTAAATTTTTTTGCAATTTCTGTTACTGGAGAAAGATGGGTAAATTTAACATTAGAAACTGTCATGGTTACAATCAACCCTTTAATAGATCCTAATTGGTTTTCAACAGTGGAATCATATATTGATACTATGGCTTTCGAACAAGGATATCATTATCTTTGGGTTGATGTTAGTTACATCAACTTTCAAAACGAAACAGATGATGATGATGGATATGATTCTGCCACATAAAAATAGACATTAACGGAACTTCTTTCCCTGCCTTTTAGGAAAAAAGAGAGGAACAGTGTTAATTAATAACACTGTTCCTCTCTTTTTTCCGCTTAAAGTTAAATGACCTTGACCTAATTTTTATAGTTAAGAAATATACGAAGTAAAAAATAATAGAAAATGTACATTTTTTTTAAGTTTTTGCGTTATAACTTTCACACCGTTGGTTATATCGAAAAATGTTACTGGACCTTTTTTGTTTGTCTTTTAATTCCGCTTAATTTGACTACCCGCACGATGGATTTGGAGCTTTTTTTTTATATCCACTGCCATCGTGTACGGCGACGCAGTTCTAAAGTTGAACGGCGACGAAATCAAGTGGGGGGATGCGGGGGGGGGTGTTTCCGGGGGGGGGTTTTCCGGGGGGATGCGGGGGGGGTTTTCCGGGGGGATGCGGGGGGGGGTTTCCGGGGGGATGCGGGGGGGGGTTTCCGGGGGGATGCGGGGGGGGGGTTTTCCGGGGGGATGGGGGGGGTTTCTGGGGGGATGGGGGGGTTTTCCGGGGAGATGCGGGGGGGGTTTCCGGGGGGATGCGGGGGGGGGTTTCCGGGGGGGGTTTCCGGGTGGGGGGTTTCCGGGGGGATGCGGGGGGGGTTTTAAAAAAAAAACCGACCACCCAACCCCTTTGGAAGGGGTTGGGGGGTCGGTTAGGTTAGGTTAGATAGTGACCAAGGGTTGAGGCTTTAACAAACACCTAAATATTAATAACCAACGCGAAAACTAAACTCACCATCAACAGAAGTTAAAACATTTACAAAAACCCAAATGTTAAAAATAATAATTATTTAATAAAAGATACAACACAAAACTAAAATCTTAGGTTATTGAAAACTTTAACAAAATATTTAAGTCTCAAAAGTAGAGTTTTAAAATCAATCAATATATAAGTCAAACAAGTAAGTCTTTTCAAATTAAAATATCTAAGTCTAAAAAATAGGTAATTTAAAATCATTCTAAGTCCGAAAGTAGAACAATCACAACTAGGTCAAGGTCATTTAAAAATTA
Source organism: Flexamia atlantica (assembly GCA_035578135.1). Classification (NCBI taxonomy): domain Eukaryota; kingdom Metazoa; phylum Arthropoda; class Insecta; order Hemiptera; family Cicadellidae; genus Flexamia; species Flexamia atlantica. The sequence goes on from JAQJVK010000071.1 coordinate 1,504,615, forward strand.
TAAAAAAGGGGGGTGGGGAAGCGTGGGGTCCCTACCTTATTCTACTACTTTACTTCTATACTACTTTATTATAACTTATGCTACCCCTTAAATGCTATCATGCATGCGATTACGGTGTGATCATCATGTAAGCGAACTCACACACCTCACCGCCCTATCATATCTTAACCCCTACCTAACGTTCCCCCTATTCTATCTTATACTATGTAATATTACAGTTACGGTGTGATCATCACGTAAGGGAACTCACACACCTCCCTATAATATTACACCTAACTTAATATTACAGTTACGGTGTGATCATCACGTAAGCGAACTCACACACCTCACCGTAATATTAACCCTGACAATTAAACCACGCAGGAAATGGAAAGGTAGGTGGATTGCCATTGCGACCGACTATTATAGGAGGGCGCCTCTCCCACAATAGCCGAACGCAGTGTGTGCTTGACATAAGCCATCCCACACACCATGGCGAACATTACGTTACAGCATAACCCTCCACGTAAGCGGACCAGTTACACCTTCACCGTAATGCCAAAGAGAAACGTTGCGCGCTTGCTTATATCAGCGAGCTCGAGACTCGACCTCGCTAGCGAGCCTTGACTAGTAGGTCAACGTGTCGCTCTGCCGGGGCCGGTAGCCTTGGCCGGGTCGCTAGCCACCGCTCTCACAACTTCGTCTGGCCTACTTGGACCTGGTCGCTAGCCTCAGCTTTCACTACCTTGACTACAAGGTTGTTGTGTCTGCTGCCTATAAGAACCCCATTCGCCCGCCTTGTGTTATTCTGCCACTCGCCACCATCGCTGTTACTATCCATTCCCACGTTTTTCTATTTCATTATATCCATTTTATTATTTCCTTTATCTAATTATGGACTCCTCATCTGCCTCTTCATCCTGCCCTATTCTTCTGGGTCTGCTCAAGAAACCTCTGATGAAGCAACATTCCATCCCGGTATCGATCAGCCTTTCTGCAATCAACGATTTTATTCCGCAAAAATCTTCTACTCCCGTCCTCTCCTCCTCCATTAACGACATAATAGCTGATGCTGTTAATGAAGATCAACCCCAATTATTTAAGAATCCCACACCAGTTCTAGAAACCATCACGATTGAAGAAATTCCTCCGGCCCCAATTTGTGACGACATTTTAAGTGAAGACTGGATGGAGTTGTGCGGACTGCACCCTTCCTCTACCCCCCAACAAATTCAACCCGCACCAATCAAAGAAACCCCCACCCCCCAAACAATTCATCCCGCACCAATAAAGAACATCAGACTAAAGGAATTAAAGAAAAACAAAAAATATAACCTGTACAGAATTGAAGAAAACAAAATTTATATCTACAACGAGGAGAGGACGAAAATTTATATCCTCACAACTCCAAAAACCAAACCACCACTTGTCCCAACAGATCCAAAATTTTTACTAGCAACAGCGGAGGGTGGAAAATTGAGAATAAATATCTTAAATTAAACCTTATATTCCTTCCCCTCCTCAATCAAAGTCCACCCTGGTGGCAAAATCGGCCCTTCTAAGGGCCACCCTAAGACTTTCAAATTTAGGCTTAAGTTTAAGCCTCAACCCTTGGTGACTACAAGCGGTTCATATACCTCTAAGTCCCAAAGGTTGAGTCAATAGCGGGGGGCTTTCGCTAAAGCCTCAACCCTTGGTGACTAACAAGTGGTCTGTGTACCACTAAGTCACAAAGGGTTGGACGCTAAAGCCTCAACCCTTGGTGACTAACAAGCGGTTCACATACCTCTAAGTCCCAAAGGTTGAGTCAATAGCGGGGAGCTTTCGCTAAAGCCTTAACCTTTGGTGACTAACAAGAGGTCCGTGTACCTCTAAGTCCCATAGGGGCTTTCGCAAACCACCCCTTGTTAGTCACCAAGGGTTGAGGCTTTAGCGAAAGCCTAAATTTCAAAGTCTTAGGTCGGCCCTTAGAAGGGCCTTTTTTGCCACCAGGGTGGACTTTGAAGGTGGGAAAAGGTTTTACCCGGTAAAATTTATGTTTAACTTGGCACCTTTTTTATTTATTATCAAGTGTCGAGGGTTAAGGGGAATAGGAATTTTTTTGGGAATGTCAATGACATAAATTTTGGTTTTTCAGAATTAAAAATGAAAATAGAAGAAGATAAATGTCTTAAGATTTCATATTTTCGGTTAAGTTTCAGTTTTTTTAGATGAAATTTTTGCTGGGGTACGTTTGAAGATACAGGTGAAAGAGGTGGTTCGGTGCGAATTTTGGTGCCGGTAAGAATGTTTTTTCAAACTTGCTGAAAAGGTTTTCGAGCAATAGTGGTTGTAACATCATACCAATCACGATTGTTGTTCGATTGAATAATTCGTACCCCAAGCAGTTGAAGATAGGAAAACCAGTTATACCAAATCTCGGTATACTCGGAGCGGTTCATAGTGAAATTGAAGTAGGTGTTGTTAGGACGGTGGCAAAGGAAAGAATAACTTGTCGAGTGTAGAGTGTAGACTATGTTAAGCAATCAAGGACTGGTGTGCCGGGTGATGCAACAAGGACGACGACCTGTATTCGCCGGCCGGCCGCAAGGTCGACCAGTTGTATTGCTATCTGGTCGGCAACAAGCGAAAGCATGCGAGGTCAAACCCGGCCCACTCGGTCTCGTTTATCTTTTAAAACTCGCATGATAGGGTTTGCAAACATATTAATTCAAATATGTTTTAAAAATTTTCTTACGATATTTTGTTACAAATATTTTTAAGGCAAATGTTAAGAAACCATGTTTCTATTTTAATCGCAACTACAGTTTCGATTTCTTTAACTAAATATTATAACTGAGTATTAAGGTAATATAATAAAGTAGCATCAAAAAAATATTGTAACTTGTACAAAGTTAAATAAGTATTTTAAGCCAAATGTTAAAAACAATTGTTTAGTACTGAGATGTTCACCCTACAACACCTACGTTAGAACTAACACTACAAATCCAAAAATTGCGAGGAGTCTCTCATGGTGGTGGGGGGAGGGCAGATTTTCCGAGCTGCACATGTCAAGGGAGGTTGCAGCGCCACTACTGACACATCAGTTTGCTAGTAGAACTGGCAGAGTAAACATCTAAATAAACATGAGTTCTGTTTTATATGTTTCTTTTATTAAAGATGGACTTTGCATTGAAACGCAAAGTTTTCCTATTGATGCAGATCCTATACAACAAATTTTAGTACATCCTCCAGAAAGTTATGATTCCATCTACATTTCAGTGCAAGAACCAAACGACCCCCCACCACCAACAACTCCTGATGCTCAGTAGGACACGGCTACCACACGTCATTAAATCTTCAGCTCTTTACCCGAGCACACATGGACTCTGAGCTTCAAGATAATACTGTTTCTTCTACATCTACACCAACTTCCGAACAATTACTTACTACAAATGAAACTACTACAAGTCTACAAGTAAATGAAATTTCATCAACTGTTAGTTCTGATGCGCAAGCAATAATGTTATCATTAATTGGTTTCGACTAAAAATTTAACAATGGAAGAAGAAAGAAATTCGCTACTTTACAACTTGGTTTTTGTGAACCCGTCGAAATTTATTATTTGCCTACTTTCATTTTTATGTGGTTACAATTTTGGTTACCTTGTTCAGGAAATGCTAACAGATAAAAAGGAAGAACATTCGCTATATTTTAAAGTTTATGTTTATGTAATTGCATCTTTATTTGGATACTTTGTAGCAGGATATTTTCTTGTTAATTTGTCAATTCCATTTTTTACATGGTATTTTAACAGACGTGAAAATCAACAAAACAACAATTAAGAAACAGTTTGTAAAAAGAAGCAAAAATTATCTTGCATTTTCGGATTTTCCGAAAATGCAAGATCTTTTTTAAAAACATCCCCAAACGACCTTGACACACTTCCGGCCATTTAAAATTTAAATAACCAGCACAGCAGGGCATTTAAACTTTAAATACCCACCAACAACACGTCACAGCTACGTCACAGCTGATGACGTCACTTCCGGTCACGTGACCGGAAGTAGCTGTCAAAAAATTGACTGGCTGTCAAAGTTTGATTGGGCCAGAAACGCCACCTCGCCACTACTAAGGCCCCTTTTTGCCAACCAAAAACTGGGGTTTTTTGAGATTTACAAATTGAAAAATTAAATTTATCAAATTATAGCTTTTACCTTTGGATTCAGCTAAAAAAACAAATAATTTGGTAGCTTCAATCATTTTTCTAGGTCCGTCGGTCTCTAAGTTATTAGCGAATTTCCTTAGAAAAGCTATTACCGTCGTTTTAGCAGAACAGAATCTGGACAAAAACCATCCGTTCAGGGTAACCTCAGCAATCAAATTAATATTTATATTAATTGACAGCTTTTTATGTGTACTTTCTAGATATGAAGGGAGTTTATTGTTAAAGCGCATTTTACCTGCAAAAATCACGATTTGTTTCAAAATTTAACATGGGCTTATAAGGGAAATAGAATTTTCACTTTTTGAGTGTCTGTAAGCACGATAACTCTCGTTAATATCCTCCGATCGCAACAAAGTTTAGTAAAAACATGTAAAACTAGATTCTCTTGGACGAGTTCGTAAACCATTCAGATCGACATATTCTAAGTGGGGTAAAGGCTCCATTTTACTCTCCAAAAATGGGTTTTTCGAGTTTTTAAAATTGGAAAATTATACGAGTAGTCCTGCTGGCACTTGGGCACAAAATGACCTTGAGCTTGACCTTATGACCTTGAGCTTGACCTTTCACGTGACCGACCACGTGATCGGTGACGTCATCAAGATGGCGGCGCCCACGTGTGTTTTGGCGGGAATTTGACGTCATCAAGATGGCGGTGCCCACGTGAGCACGTGTTCTAACCTAACTTTTTCCGACCACGTGTGTTTTGGCGGGTATTTGACATCATCAAGATGGTGGCACCCACGTGAGCACGTGTTCTAACCTAACTTTTTCCGACCACGTGTGTTTTGGCGCGCTCTTGGCGTCAGTTATCAAGATGGCGGCGTCCACGTGTGTTTTGGTGGGTATTTGAAGTCATCAAGATGGCGGTGCCCACGTGAGCACGTGTTCTAACCTAACATTTTCCGACCACGTGTGTTTTGGCACGCTTTTGGCGTCCGTCTGAATTTTACCGCCTTTTCTCCGGGCTGTTGACGTCACCAATATGGCGGCGGACACAGCTATATATTATGTCACGTTTTGTCAACATCCACGTAGCAGGACCACCTCCATTTTTTTTCTTACAGTGTTACCAACATACAATATATTGTCATATATATGTTTTCCCGCCTTTACTCCCAGTGTTACCAACTTATATACCCATCAAGATGGCGGCGTTCATGTGAGCACGTTTTCTAACCTAAAAAGGTCGATCTGATTATTTCTCATGCCGGCACCCATGTGTTCTAACCTAACTTTTTTCGACCATGTGTGTTTTGGCGCGCTTTTGGCGTCATGGAGGTGTCCATGTGAGCACCCATGTGTTCTAACCTAACTCTTTTCGACCATGTGTGTTTTGGCGCGCTTTTGGCGTCATGGAGGTGTCCATGTGAAGTTTGCCGCCTTTTCCCTCAGTGCTGCCAACTTATGTGTATATAGAGTGTAGACCATAGCTATATATTACGTCACGTTTTATGAATATCCACGTAGCAGGACCACCTTCATTATTTTTCTCTCAATGTTACCAACATACAATACTTTGTCATATATATGTTTTCCCGCCTTTACTCCCAGTGTTACCAACTTTAAGATGGCAGCGCCCACGTGTGTTTTGGTGGGTATTTGATGTCATCAAGATGGCGGCGCCCACGTGAGCACGTGTTCTAACCTAACTTTTTCCGACCACGTGTGTTTTGGCGCGCTCTTGGCATCCGTCTGAATTTTACCGTCTTTTCTCCGGGCTGTTGACATCATCAAGATGGCGGTGTACATGTGAGCACGTGTTCTAGCCTATCTATTTCTGACCATGTGTGTTTTGGCGTGCTTTTGGCGTCATAGCGGCGTCCATGTGAAGTCTGCCGCCTTTTCCCCCAGTGCTGCCAACTTATGTTCATATAGAGTGTAGACCACAGCTATATATTACATCATGTTTTATGAACATCCACGTAGCAGGACCACCTTCATTTTTTTTTTCTCTCAGTGTTACCAACATACAATACTTTGTCATATATATGTTTTCCCACGTGTGTTTTGGCGCGCTCTTGGCGTCCGTGTCAATTTTACCGCCTTTTCTCCGGGCTGTTGACGTCATCAAGATGGCAGTGTATATGTGAGCACGTGTTCTAACCTATTTATTTCCGAATGACCTTTCACGTGACCGACCACGTGATCGGTGACGTCATCAAGATGGCGGCGTCCACGTGTGTTTTGGCGGGTATTTGACGTCATCAAGATGGCGGCGTCCACGTGAGCACGTGTTCTAACCTAACTTTTTCCGACCACTTGTGTTTTGGCGCGCTCTTGGCGTCATGGCGGCGTCCATGTCAATTTTACCGCCTTTTCTCCGGGTTGTTGACGTCATCAAGATGGCGGTGTATATATTTGTAGATAATACCAACCTACACTACCATACCGCATTTCAAGTCGATCGGATGAAAAACACGTCCGCTATAAAGCTCTAAAGTTTAAGGGTTGAAGAGCTCTGTAGGGTTACCTATCGGGTTTAGGGGATTGGAAGAAAATTTAAAAAATACTACACAGTGGTGTCTTCCTCCTTACCAAAATTTAGAATTTTTCTATAATTAACATAAGGGTTAAAGCTGTTTTAGTATAAGGGTTGATAAAAGACTTAATAGGGTATGATGGATGATTTTGGATTCCAACCGTCATAGAGTAGACCTAGTACTATTTTTTGATCAAGTTTGAACCTTCAAGGACTTCAAATAGTGACGCAATAAGCAATTAACTGTTAAGGGTTAATTTCACCCCCCATCGAAAAATCGAGTATTTTCAAGTGATTTCAAGTGAAAAACGCTAGAATTAATAATCTCAGACGATTTTGACACGATTTGGTAATTAACATTTTAGGGGTAGTTCTAAGGGTGACTCACCCTATAAGGTATACCTAAGCCTAACGATGGTGGTAATGTATGATCACATGATACTTTTACATTTTATTCATGTAAAATAGTATATAGGAATAGTGGTGATTGTGCTGGTTCTTTTTTTTGGTGATAACAATTGGTTATTTATTAAAAAAATTTTAAACTAATACAAATTTCAAACGATTCTATTGTGAAATCGATATGCTATATGGTTGTACTCCCTCGCCGGGTAACAAGGAGCTTGTAGCCGTCCTTCGCCAGTCGCTCTAGTTCGGCATCCTCCAACGCCTCGTCGAATTTTGACAGCAGGAAGATTGATGTGATCAGGTCCACCCCTGGATGTCGAGGACGATTGCATTTCTGCTGAAGTGTGTCGCCACTCTCTGTACCCCGACGATGATGGCTTCAGGCCGACCGATGAGGTCTTGGAGTCTTGTTGTCTCCAGGCTACGGCTCAGCGCAGCACATAACAATCGTTTTGCGACATGCTCTGTAGAAACAAAACAAGATTAATTACATCCATAGTTTTATGTTAACACACACACACACACACACACACACACACACACACACACACACACACACACACACACACACACACACAAAGACAGGGTAGTGGTTAAGGTTTAGTACAAGTGTTAAAATAATATTAGGCTAGTAGCATGCATCAGACATAAACATCATACTTACTGCATAATTGAGTGACACTTTACAGAAGATATGGTCGGAGATGTCAGGGAGACTTGTGGGGACAAAGAGCAGCTGTTGAGGGATTTTAGAATCATATTTGTCTCATCTAAGTCCTAGTAGTAAATCGTATTGAATATAGTTTGACATGTTTTTAAAATTGAACTGAATTTAAACAAAATTGAATGAAATTCAAACATATGATTTTTATATAACATTTACCAAAAGATATATCACCTTTTACTATTTTTATTATTCTACTTTGTCTAACTATAGTCTTAATAAACGGCTATTGTAAGATAGTTATTTTTGGTTACATGTCTCTATAGAGGTTTTATACGGAACTCGTAACTACTCTGCACAAGTTGTTCTAGTTTGGCGAACTCCATTGGTTTGCCGAACCTTCCAGGGAGGACTACAGAGGTGATATCTTCCCCTTGAGTATCTAGGAAGACCACAGGTCTGCCGGAACGTGTTGTCTCTCTACACACCCCAACAAGTTGATAAGACTCTGGACGTTTTACGGGTCTGTTTGTGACAGTCCTGTGGTTGGACGCTCCAAGCTGTGTGTTTGAGGACATTTTCTGTAAAGAAAAAACGCCAAAATTACGACGATGACGACCTTAGACCGACTGATGAGGTCTTGGAGTCTTATTGTCTCCGAGTTACGGCTCAGTGCATGATGTAGCAGTCGCGTGCCTGCATTCTTCACCTCAAGGTTATCTCTTATCAACAATTGACCCCAATTGACCTCTAATTAAAATTCAATTAGATAAATGATATCACCAAAGGTTATCTGTTATCAGGGGTTTTCCGACCTTTCTGTTTATATCGCTTATCACCGCGTGCTCTACCCTAGATCATGGTTTGTTTACATTCTTTATCTGTCATGTGGTCTTTATCATGTGATTGCTTACATTTACTTGTGGCAAACAAATCATATTAAAAAATTATTGGGATTAAGCAGTTTTTATAAATAATTATTTAGTTAATGCAAGATGAAACAAATTACAATTAAATTCGAACTATTGAAATATTTTATTCAACATAATATTTATATATTTTTCTTTTAAGAACCTCTCTGCTTACAATTTAGATTCACTATTGACAAACAAATCATATTAAAAAAGTAATTGGGATCAAGCTGTTTTTATTTTTATAAATAATCATTTAGTTAATGCAGGATGAAATAAATTACAATTCAATTCAAACCATTGAAATATTTTATTCAACATAATATTTAATTTTTTTCCATGTAAATGCTACTATAGTCATCTAAGTGATTAATTTTCGGGGGTGTCAGGTCACATCACTTATGAAGTAATGTATGCTTAAATCAAACATCTAACTCCCATTCAAATAGTCCGTTTGCAGGCACACTCCAAAAATATCTGTTTAATTTACTTGACAAGAACCCTGTTGCATAATAGCTTATTGAAGTTATGTTGAAAATTAATTCTCCTTTTCTTTTTTTAACAAACCATCAAAAATCAGGGGGTGCTGGGCAACCCCTGGTACCCCCATAAATCCGCCCATGGGCATACCCCTTTGCCTAGTGAACCATAACTCACCCCATTCCCAAGTACCCCTGGGCACAGGATTAAAAAATAGGGTGTGACACCTCCACATCGTCGAATTGACCCTCACAAATCTCTCCTGCCATGTCAATGCTCGCAACTACTTTATACTCCGACTTTGCTTTTTATAATTTTGAAAAACCACCCCTATTTCCATTAAGATCACTCCTTATTTATAATAACCAATTTTTATAAATTCAATTTTAACACACTTCACTGATACTCTCTACCTATAGCTCTGTATCCTCTTTGTCCACACACTAGTGGTGCTACAGGGTAGGTTGTTCGTTCAATCTGTTCACTCCTGAGAAAATCGCTCTCCGCAGTGAACATCAGACGTACTAGTTTTTAAAATATGAAAATATTAATACTATTAAGATAAGTTGATGAAATTTATCCACTAAACCATTAAACATATTACAAATCGTTTGAAACTTTTCAGTCTTTGGTGATTTTCCTGATTGAAGATATGAATGCTTATAAGTTGAATGTCTATGACTTCGCTGAAGACTTTGGGAAAGAAGGAATGGTTCTAAAGTTTAGAATCTCAAATAATAATGGAGGTTATAAGGTGTCTCCGCTTTGCTTCGTTGGGATCATAGGCTCCAGCAACAGTTTGGCTGCGACTACTTACCTAGAGTTCGTGCGATACTATTCGCAAAAACGCGTAAATTTACATGTAAGCATTAACATACCTGCAAAACTCCCGGAAGATCTGGAAAATGCAATTGAGGAACTGGTCAATCTTTATGAGACACCATATGAAACATGTCTTGCATTTATAGAGATTTGGCTTGATATTTGCAAATATGTAGACGTCAAAGCAACTATTGACTTATAGGTTTTATTACATATAAACAATGACCTTTCATTAGGAGGAGACTCCCCATTGCCATTATAAAAAGTGTCTAAGTTTTATGTGAGTCAGGATCTGAAAGAAGAGTTAGTTACAGCATTCTCCAATAGAGTATACTAGGGTCGACTATTAATTACCTTATTATGAAGAAATATTTTGATAATAAGATATTCATAGAGCAATCATATGATTATATTTTCTAGCATATTAAAATTTGGAAACTAAAATAAATAGCTGAAAGTAATAATTTACGTCAACACTATCTGTCAACACTGATTAGTCAAACTACATCCACTTCAAATCCCGACTCACACAAAAACAGACACAGGTGGCTTATAAGGATGTTAAGGCTTAGCCAGATGGACCTTTACTTTATGGTTATAGCGAATTATCTATTATCATCTATCAGTCTTTTTATTCTTGAAGTATAAACTGCTGTAATATAAACATTTCAAATTCAGTGGTCCGTAAGGACACCACGATGATCTTGTGATATCGCTCTGTACCCATCAAGTGCATCAGGAAGAAATAATTGTGTTCAAGAATTTCCTAACTATAAAAATATTCTAATACAATTTTGAAAGTTACATAGTATAAAAAATAAATTAAAATAATTTTTCATGTTTAGATTGTTTGTTTACTAGATTAAGAAACCTTCCTGTACAAAGTTGCTATTTGTTTTGGTAATATTGATTGTTTGTTTATAGGCTGAAGATTGTCTGAATATCAAAAATTAAGCAGTGATGGGTGAAGATCAAAATGTACAGTCTTTATTTTAAAAGAAATAGTTTTACATAAGTAATTTCATCTGACAATTTTACTCAAGCAATAAAAGTGGTTACATGTATCATATATATATAAAATAAATATATTAAATAAAAACAGTTAATTAGTTAATTTCATTAATCATTTCATTTCATAAATGATTCAGCTATCAATATCCAAATCTGTAATTGAAAAATTATAAAAATGGCACATCGTCAAGGAGAGAAAAGGCAGCAACCACAGCAAGGAGGAAACATAGAACAGTAACCATCCGATTCCCGTTCAAGAAGTAACCTCTACTTAAATTTTTCATTGCCTTATGAGCAACAATATAATCGATGAATGGATGAAGACCGTCCTATTCAGAGCGGTTTTGTCTCTTCAACCAGGTGGAAACTAGGTGATTCAATGTATTATAAGGCACAGACCGTATATGCCCCTTCAAATAATAACAGTGAACCAGTTCAAGATTCTACAGTCACAAACAGTCGTGAAGAAAGGTCGAGACATTTATTGAGAGAATTTTTAATGGACAGTTTTGATATGATATTTTAAAACAATAAAATAAATATATAACATTAAGGTGTTCGCATTTAGTACTTTAACCCATGCATGGTGTGTCATGATTCTAAAAATAAAATCAAAGGTGTATTCAAATTTTCACTACTAGATAGCTTATCTGATGTTTAGACATGGTAGAGTGCAGTAGTAAGATATGAAGTTCATTATTGATTTTCAAGGTTTTAAAAGCGGTATAAAACAAGTTTATTGTGAAAGAACTAGCACTTATTTCTTGATTAAATCTGTTGAGCCTTAGTTATGGTTCTAAATAATTAATCCAACTGTAATTAACCCCATAGGAAATACTATACATATTACCTAATACACATGAAACTTACACATATAGGGCTGATAACCTTTAATTTTGTACAGCCCACGTGCAAATCATCAGGTTCACTATCATAAGCGATGGAGCATTCTATAGCAGAATTAAGAGATGAAAACATAAGATTGAAGGCTGTACTCATGGAATTAAAAGAAACAATTGGAGAAGAGCTTTTTTCAAAATGTTGTGAGGAGTAGATTAGGAGATTTGATTAATTAAAAAACTAGCGGCTCGCGTCACTTCATAGGGCTTTAGGGGTTTTGTTAATTATGTATGGAGTTTTACAATATAAAATGCCTTTCAATAATGAACTGTGTGAATTTTTGTAATTTTTTGGTTTCCTACTATTTTTTTTTTGTTATAGCACTAGAATAAAATTGCCAGTAATTAAACTTTTCATCAGGGCAAACTTTTAAAACGACTTATTCCTCTATACTCAAAACTTCAATATGGGTAAGAAATTCCTCACAGAATTTGAGAAGTTCATTAATTTCATCTACTTTAAAAGTAACTTTTAAACTAAGTTTTAAACTTCTTATTTTGTCTAAGTCTTAAAAATAAAAAGATACTTTTGTTATCACTATAAGGTTTGCCTAGTCCCTTCTTAGCCTAAAGTCTGTACTCACCTAGAGATTCCAAAGCTGGTCACACTAAAAAATACTGAACGCCTGAACGGTATATATATACCAAGAAAATCACGATACCGATTGACGTAAATGGGTGGTAATCTCGTTATTACAGAGTAAAATACACACAAAACCAATAAATCTTTGCAAAGTAAGTACATATGAGTGCACAGTTTATCTGTGCACATGAGTGCGCGTGTTAATGAGTGTAATCAATAATATCCGTGACCTGGGGTCGCGCATGTGGTGATTAAAGATTAGGAACTATTGTGCAAAGCACATTTTGCATAAAATATACTTGATCAAAATACGTTTTAAACTTGAAATGAGATTATTAATTAAAAAAATTGTCAGTAGCTTGACCACGCACGGTTTGTACCAAAATAAAGGTTATCGGTCATATATGTGTAGGTTTTATTTGTAAAACTTGCTTTAAACTTAATCCATTTCTTAGCTTCGACTTTCATAATTTGTTCTCCCTTTTTTAAATGAACATAAATATATTTTGAGTCTTCACAGACAGAAACATTAAAGCTATCATCTTTAAAAATATTTTTTTTTCTTCGCCAAAATCAAGTCTTAAAATAAAATCCTCATCAATTGTATGAGGTAAGGATTTAAGTTTTTCCCAGTCATCTACGTTAAACACCATGGATTGACTATTCAATTTAAAGGCGATATAAGTGTATTTTTTTAGTTCTTTCGCCAAAACTCTAAAATTATTAGACACTGTAATCAACTTCTCGCTATCCATGTTCATTTATTCGCGATATAAACCATCAAGTCAAACGGAGGTCCTCACTGTGCAAGAGGGGTGAACATAAATTAAATTACTGGCAAGAGATACTTAAAGGATTTATTTTTCTATGAAAGCTATTATTTCAGTTGTAGAGTGGTTCAATGAAGACCTCGAAATGTAAGACAACTTTTTTTTTATTGCTTGAGCGTTATTGTATTTTTTGTCCAAGATAGACCCTAAAAACTTAGGAAAGTTATGATTGGCAGTAAATAAAATTTCAAGCCATGTTCTATGGTACTTACACATATAACATCATGAAGCAGAATGAAAAAGGAAAAAACTTATTTCACTACAAAAACAATGTTGATTCATGTGAAAATGAAGCAGATGATTTGTAATCAATCATTAGCTCAGTTTAAAAAAACAATAGATAAGGTGAATATAAAGTAATGAAGTACCCCTCCAAATGGAGTACTACTTTTTTTTTGCAAAATAGTCAATTTTGGTTTTCATCTCATTTTATGACATTAAACTATTAGCGAATTTCCTGAAAGAAATAAGCTATTACAGTAGTACTCGTGGTAAGACCTAAGTCCGAGACCATGTTAACTTTTCATTTTGGGGTCCCCAGAAGCAAAAAAACACCGTTCGTTCGAATTGATATATATAATATATATATATATATATATATATATATATATATATATGTCTGTTAACACAATAGCGGCTGTAAATATAGTCCGATTTTAATGATGGGTTTTTTTGAGTTTTTCACATAGAAAAATTAAAATTTATCTAATTTTTTAGCCCCATTGGATTCAGCTAAAAAAAAACAAACAATTTAGTATTTTTAATCATTGCTCTATGTCCATTGGTTACCGAGATATTAAAAGTGGTAAACACAGTATGTTGTCTCAATATTAACCTTATGGGAAATAAGTAAAATTCTATATCTCGCTTATTTCTCAACATATCTTGTTAAAACTTGGTAAATGGCTTCTTCTAGTTCATATTTACTAAAAAATGAATTAAAACCACCCAGTTTTAATATACTTGTAGCAGCAAACCTGCATACTCATTCCCTATGTTATTCTTATGGAGCTTACAAAAACATGTCAAATCTCACCATGTTGGATTGAAATATGTTGTTTTGCATTTGAAATTCGCTGAGTATGCAGGTCTGCTGCAACGGGGGTATTTTTATTCATACAAATGAATATTATGACTTTTTATTATGGACTCGACGTTCCCTAGTGGTGATTAACGTTCACACTATCGAATACTACATTCATAAGACTGTCCTCATAATTAGTCCAGTTCATAACATTTAAACCAGGTAAAATTAAGTTCCAGATCCCACGGATTACTTGGCCAGAGAAAATCTAATAATGTAATAAATCAAATTTTAAAATTTTAAAATTTTAACATTGGCCTTATGGGTTGCCGTGATAGCAACAAAAATAAACAAGGAAAGTGTAAACGAATGAAGTAATCATAACAGCTGTTTGGAATCTACACCCATCAAGGGAAAAACAGCAAATGGGATGAAGAGTCCATGGAGCAATAAAAAAGGTTTCTATTTATAAATTTTATGACATTGAAATACTTTATAGTAACTGGATGAATTGGTAAGCATGAAATAGCACTGAGCAAAGCTCGGTCCACCAGGTACTGTACCTATTAAATATATTACTTCCTATGTTTGTTGGAGATATTGAAGATCAACAGCGGAGGTATTGTAAATCAACGATCACAGTGTTCAAGGATTGTCATAAAATGAATATACTGTTTATTTTTAAACTATATATTCCACTTAAAATAGTTGATTTTGATACATTTACCAAACTCAGGCTTTGACATATGTCAAAAATGAATATACTGTTTATTTTTTAAATTTTATATTCCACTTTAAATGGTTGATTTTTGATACATTTACCAACCTCAGGCTTTGACATATGTCAAATTAAAAATTATTTATTCAAAACAAATTTATGGCATAAATCTGTGGTCGGAGAAAGACTCCATATCAGAGTCTTTGTTAAAAATAACGTAAGTTAAAGATAATTGTGATAGTGAAAAATAGTAAAAGTGCTAATATGGGTACTTTTACCTAAGCAGTTAAATCATGTATTATGAATTATACTTTTTGTACTTATAAAGGAATAAACAATTTAATTTCATTTCAATTATGTAATATAATTTAATTTAAAACAAAACACATTATTTGAATAAATATTTTTGTTATTTACCTGTGTACCATTATATTTCAGATATATATAAAAGTGTTTATTTCAAAAAAAATTTTTATTTTATAGAACTCATAGATTATTAAGCCAGAACTATGAATTAAAATTATTCATAGTAGTTTTTATGTACACCAAACCTGAACTTTATAAGATTTTACTTAACTGTGTATTATTTTTGTCATATTAACTACTCACAAGAGAGATGAAATTTTTTTAAACAATTTAACATTTTCCCACTTAAACTAAAGTTAAAACAATTTTATCAATGTTGAACAAATAAAGTATTTAAAGCAACCAATTAGATTAGTGTCTCTCATTCACACTGGACTGTTCCAAGGAGTAGTCTCAATCACAGGGTGAAGATTAAAGCCCCCCAGAGGTTAGGACTACTGGTGAAGCTCTGGGTAAACAAAAAGAACGCGCCGAGACCCTTACAAACTGACCTAATTGGTCTACTGTGGTGTGGAAACTTGGGTCACATTATTTTTGGTATGGTAGCATTTTTGAGGAGTTCCCACTGTAATTATATTGGTAGATCTCCATGTAAAACTGGTAAAATATTTGTTCGTTTGCTGTGCTACACGCGGGACTAGGTCACATAGGTCAGTGGATAGTGATTAACACATTATATAAATAGGAGCCGGCTAAAGGCACAGTCAGCTTCGCTTTATCGCAGCAGCGGAATGATGTATTCTCTAGCATTCACTGTAACGATGGCTATCTTAGCCTATATTGGGGCTACTCCTCCAGCCAGACCTGTAGGTTATACATTTTATGTCTTTGTGTGGTATCCGTGTGGTTATATGTATTTACGTGACGAATATGTGTTTTAAATTATATCTTACAACTGTATATATTTTTCAGCCCTACAGAATGCTTTCACCGACGTCCTCCGATGAAGATTTGGTGTTGGCAGTAGAGATGATGGAAATGTTGGACGAGGAGCTTATGCCGTCCCCGAGGAGGAGTGGGAATCGCCTTGTCCTTCCGAGAGTGGACGAGCAAGTCAGGAGAACACCAGGGGCCAATCAGCCTGTCACACCTAGGAATGAATCTCCTGACATGTTCTCGTCGTCACCGGAGGAACAGGGAGCGCCCAATTTCTCCAGAACCTACCTCTTGGAGTCTGGAGCTCTCCTGCAGACAAGAAATGTAGGTATAGACTTCAAAGGAGTTAATACATTGTCTTTGTCCGTATGTTTAAAAATACTAATTTTTTGTTTTTTATTTTCAGACCTCTCTACCGATACAGGGGACATATTTATCACCTGCGGAGGCAGCCAGACGGCTTGACCGAATGCTGGAAGGTGGGATATCAACAACCAGCACGTTTATCAACGGGTCTCCAGCTAGGATTATTCGCTCTTTGGTTAGTATTTGTGAGCATAAGCGCTCGGTTTTAGGGACTGATAAATAAATCCATGACCTTTTTCGCAGTGCTATAATACAAATTATTCCCTTTTTCCAGTCGGAATGCATCCCAGATCGAAGGACAGCCGGGAACATCTGGAGCACAAGGTGCAGCTGATAGGCAGTTTTTCGGCCCTCCCGACTCTCCCGACCCATTTGAGTTTCCACCTTCCAGAAGGCAGACTCGACGGCTGAAAGACAATCCATGGTGGGTCCCTTACTTTAACTATTTCATAAAATATAATTGTTTTTAAAATTCGTCATAATCACTGGTGTAACACTATTTAAGTAATTTAATTTTAGTAAAATTGGTTTTATTTTCCAGAATACTCCAGAGCAGTCTCGAGATCAGGCGAGGTCGGTGTCTATCACGACTCCGCGGAGCAGCTCCTCCACACACAGACCTGCTGCTCCAGAAGCACCGCCTCGTCGTAGACTATTTCAGCGTTCTGCCTCTCTGGTGAGTTGTAGCAGTGTTCAACATATGATTTCTACCAATCTCTTATTGTTTCCAATGAACTCAGCAGGATCATTATTCTTTTTAGGATGATGTGTACGTAGCGGCCCTCGACCCTCAGCGTTCCCCCGAGCGGCGACAACCTGTGACGAGGGAAAACATCTGCTCGTGGAGCGTATGCCAAATATGTGCGCAACATATTTGTCCTGATGGTTCACTGGGGCCTCTATCGAACATATTATATCGTCAACAGCGTTATGTGGATCAGTTACGGCAGGTGAGTTTGAGCAAACTTGTGTTTGTACACAGAGAAAAATAAATTGTTGAAATCACCAAAAAAAAAAGTTTTTAAATCAAACAATATAATTAGTTATCCATATATCAACCAATTATATTGTTTGATTTAACCTTTATAAATTATTAAAAATTATTGGTTTTTGCTAATATTAATATTGGTTGAAATCACAATTAGAATTGCAACTTTAAACAATTTTAACATTGGTAATTTCAAATAATCGGACCCCTGTATTGTTTGAAATTACCAATTTAATTACCAATTACAATAGTTAAAAATTATTTATATCAAAATATAACACATGTTTCCAATAACCATGTGGAATTGTTAAGAGAACTAGTTGTTTTACCGTCTGAGCCATTTGATCACTGAATTATGCGGTGTTTAACGCCATTATTGACCCTAACCTTGATTAAATATTATACAATAATTTGTTATTTAAATTATTTTTATGTAAGAAAAATAAATTTCCAATATTATAAATGTAGTATTATAATTTTTTTTTGTTGTTAAATATTAATAATTTTATTGTTTAAAACTACCTTTACTATTATATCAATTATTTGAAACAACTATTTCATGTTAATATTAAATTTAACCATTAATTATTTAAAACTAATATTTGAAAATTGCAATTTTAACCAAATTAATTTAACTAGAAAAAGGTGTAAAATCAAGCAACACAAAAAATTACTTGGTTAAAGTAACAATTTAATTGTTTGGTACAAACAATGAAACATTTAATTATAGTTCTGGACAGCCTTACTAGCGGGTGAGTAAGTGCGCTATTGTTGTAATTAGTGTCTATTATCTGCAATATTTTGATAATAAATCACATGGTCATTTATTTATGTAGAGATATTTTGCATAAGAAAATATTTTGTTGCAACCGCAAGTGCAACTAATGTTAAATGCTTGCAAGCTCAACATAATTCATGAAGTATGACAACAAAAGTGTGGAAACACATTCTTAAATGTAATCAAACTATTTAAGATGAAAGGTTGCCAAACTAAAAGACCAGCTGATGCATTGCGCAAATATTTTCCAGAAATTTTAATTGTGTAAGAAATCTCTTGGTAAAATATTACAGAGTATTCTTTTGTAGTGTAAATGAGGTGAAACATAAACAAAGTTTTGACAGTTCTACAAAAACATGTATTTATTTAGCAGACATTTTGGGAGATTACAATTTTCGCCACCCGTCAGTAAGGCTGTCCAGAGCTATAGACATGATTAGTTATTTCAAACAATACATTTTTCTCTGTGTATGCGATTGGCTGGGTAGCACAGAGGTAACGTGCTCGCTTCATAACACGAAGGTCGCCGGATCGATCCTAAGCAAGGTCCTGAAAAGATTTTGCAAAGGTTCTAATCCGGACCTATCCGCCCTTGATTATTGGACTATCTATATTATTAATTCTGTAAGCGATTTTTTAAAATCAAAATTGTGAGAGTTTAACCGCTCGCAGGATGATGGGAGATGGCTCAAATGAAAGGTCTCGGCTCCAAGAAGTCGGGAAAAATAGCAGATTATGTCCAAATATACCAGAAAATGAGAAATAACAAAAAATATTTTCCATTTAAAATGCATTGGGATTAAAAAACGTCTGCTTTGTTTACATTAAACATATGGTGCTAATGATTAATTTAAAGCCATGTGGTAGATGTTGACATGTGGGATTTTTTCAAACAGCATCAGCTAACTATGCACATTCAATGTACTATAACAAAAAATTATTTAAAATTTAAGATATTCTGATTTTATAATAATTAAGGGTTTAAGTTTTTGAGTTTAAGAATGTTTGTTTAGTTTGTGTTATAATGATGCTGATTTAATACTAAATTATCTATATATATTTATTACATAAGGGAAATTTTTGCTCCGAAATTATGGGCGTCTGGAAGGTCGCAGGATGATGGGAAGGGGCTGAAATTGAAGGTCTCCATTCCAGGGACTCGAGGAAAATACTAAAATTGCTTTAAGCTTGCTATAAAATGAGAAATAATGTAAAACAGCTGTCATTTAAAACCCATTTGGATGTTAAAAAAAGGTCTGCTTTATTTACTTAAAACCAAATGCTAGATATAATCATAATTTTGTAGATCCAAAAGCCTATTTTCTAAGAAGGTATTTTGTACTATCGTAAAAAAGGATTATGCTTAGGGGTTATTAGCCCCTTCAAGCCTCTAGTTAATTAATAATCCTGGCATTAAATCGGCTGGTCTTTATCAATAACAAAGCTTACATATCACCCAATCATCCATTAATTGTATGTATGTATGTATGTATGAGTGTGTGTGTGTGTGTGTGTGTGTGTGTGTGTGTGTGTGTATGTGTGTGTTTGAGTTATTATTTTTTACTTCATTTTTATATGTTTCAGAGTGAACATCTTCCACCATGGCAGTGTTCTGAGGTTGAACAACTCCTCCTCAGGTGGATGCTGGTGCTGGCCGGGGCATTAGGGCTGTTAACCTACTTCTTCGTGGAGTGTGACGATGAAGAACGACATGCCCTGGCTCCGGCGATATGGGCGGAGATGTATAGACGGATAAGCACACCTCTTGGAGCGACCAGCGAGAGGATGGTTGTGCTCGCTGAGCGCCACGGTGTGCTTGGGTATACCCCATCAACATCTGATCAACCTGACCCACCGGACAATACCCCGATCCTTTGTAGGGTCTGTCTCGACCGCAGACCCACAATCGCATTGATGTCCTGCGGACATGTGTTTTGCGACACATGTAGTATAAGGATCCGGGTATGTCCTGTGTGCAGGGGGACAGCTCTGGGGCAGAGACGTTTATTTTTTAATTTTCAAAATTTTATTCTTGATCTATAGTAATTACTATAATAACTGTAACAATTGCCGCATTACATAATCGATTTCAAAATTTCCAACCGTTTTAAAGTTCAAACAACCACATTACTGATAACTCGGGCGATCCCACCGCGTGGAGCTTATCTCTCGTGGTGGGGCGACCGCATAAAAGGCGTACGCCTCTAGAATTCCACATCAGTTGCTCTCTGACCATCAAGTCTCTCTGACATCTCCGACCATATCTCCTACAAAGTACCACTTAATTCTGCAGTAAGTATGATGTTTATGTCTAATGCATGCTACTAGCCTAATATTATTTTAACGCTTGTACTAAACCTTAACCACTAACTCGTCTTTGTGTGTATGTTTTAACATAAATATATGGATTAAAATTAATCTTGTTTTGTTTTTACAGATTATGTCATCACTAAACGCTAAACTTGCCGCTCTGAGCCGAAACCCGGAGACTACCAGACTCCAAGACCTCGTCGGTCGGCCTGAGGCCGTCATCGTCGGGGCTCGGCGAGTGGCGACACGCTTCGGCAGAAATGCAGTCGTCCTCGACATCCAGGGGGAGGACCTGATCACGTCAGTCTTCCTGCCGTCAAAATTCGGCGAGGCGTTGGAGGATGCCGAACTGGAGCAACTGGCGAAGGACGGCTACAAGCTCCTTGTTCTACCCGGCGAGGGAGTACAACCATTCAGTATATCGATTTCACAGTAGAATCGTTGACAATTGTATAGTTTTGAAATTGTTTTTTCAATAAATACCTTATTGTAATTACCAAACAAATCTCGTTCTTATTCGCACAATAACAACTATTCCTATATACTGTTTATAGAATGTAAATGTATCATGTGATCACAAGGGTAATCAGACGAGCTCACTTTGGGTAAAAACCAAGATCTTGGTACAAAGGTATCTGATTAGTAGACCATGGTGTAACATAAACTTATCATATGATGAAAACATTTAAGCATACGGGAGAAAACTCCCAGGGTGTATGACAATATATCATACGTTGGTATCACTGCGAGGAAAATCGCAAATGCACAGAACAGTTGGTAGTGCTGTGGAGGGTACGGGAGAAATCTCCCAGGGTGGGACAGTATATTGGTAACACTGTGAGAAAAAATAATGAAGATGGTCTTGCTACGTGGGTGACCACAAAACGTGACGTAATAATAGCTGTAGACTACACTCTACATGCACATAAGTTGGTAGCACTGGGGGAGAAGGCAGCAGACTTCACATGGACGCCGCCATGACGCTAAAAGCGTGCCAAAACACACATGGTCGGAAATAAATAGGTTAGAACATGTGCTCCCATGGACGCCACCATCTTGATGACGTCAACAGCCCGGAGAAAAGGCGGCAAAATTCAAAAAGCGCGCCAAAACACACGTGGTCGGAAAAAGTTAGGTTAGAACACGTGCTCTCATGGGCGCCGCCGTTGGTAACACTGCGAGGAAAATCGCGAATGTACAGAACAGTTGGTAGTGCTGTGGAGGGTACGGGAGAAATCTCCCAGAGTGTGACAGTATATTGGTAACACTGTGAGAAAAAATAATGAAGATGGTCTTTCTACATGGGTAACCACAAAACGTGACGTAATAATAGCTGTAGACTACACTCTAAATGCACATAAGTTGGTAGCACTGGGGGAAAGGCAGCAGACTTCACATGGACGCCGCCATGACGCCAAAAGCGCGCCAAAACACACACGGTCGGAAATAGATAGGTTAGAACACGTGCTCACATGGACACTGCCATCTTGATAACGTCAACAGCCTGGAGAAAAGGCGGCAAAATTGCCGCCATGACGCCAAAAGCGCGCCAAAATACACGTGGTCGAAAAAAGTTAGGTTAGAACACGTGCTCACGTGGGCGCAGCCATCTTGATGACGTCAAATACCCGCCAAAACACACGTGGGCGCCGCTATCTTGATGATGTGCCAAAAGTGTGGTTAGGACATGTGGTCCGATGGGCGCAGCCATTTTGGATTGAAAAACGCGCGAAAGTTCAGATCACATGGTCACACGGGGCGCTGCCATGACGCCAAAAGCGTACCAAAACACACGTGGTCGAAAAGAGTTAGGATAGAACACGTGGCCACATACCCGCAACATCCTAGTTAAGACCTGTCATATGTGTCAGTACCGCCTGCGGGGCACCTACACTACGTAGTAGGTGATTTTTGGCCTCAAAAATGGCGTAGGACTTACCGTTTTCGAGATATCAACATTTTTAGGTATTTTTAAAAGTTTTTAAGAAATCTAACACACTTTATATAGTATTACATGCACCATGAGTACGGGAGGTATTATAAAAGTACTGGGGGGTCAGCGTGACATAATTTACATTACATACAAAACATATAACGATGAATTCATATGTATAACTTATAATATATTAATCAAGTGACAAAAAATGTGCCAAAAGTGTGGTTGGGACATGTGGTCCGATGGGCGCAGCCATTTTGGATCGAAAAACGCGCGAAAGTTCAGAACACATGGTCACACGGGGCGCTGCCATGACGCCAAAAGCGTACCAAAACACACGTGGTCGAAAAGAGTTAGGTTAGAACACGTGGTCACATGGGTGCTGGCAAGAGAAATAATCAGATTGACCTTTTTGACCCTCCAGAGATAAATATGCCAATCAAAGACACTTATACACAATAATAACTAAGACCGGACAACAGCGTCTTGGTCGTGTGGTCAGTGCGAAAGCACACAACTCGGAGACCGGGGTTCGAATCCCGGCAACAGCGGTAACATTTTTATAACACCATTTGGTAGCGAACAATCAAACTACACATTCCCACATGGACGCCGCCATCTTGATGACGTCAACAGCCCGGAGAAAAGGCGGTAAAAATCAAAAAGCGCGCCAAAACACACGTGGTCGGAAAAAGTTAGGTTAGAACACGTGCTCACGTGGGCGCCGCCATCTTGATGACGTCAAACTCCCGCCAAAACACACGTGGGCACCGCCATCTTGATGACGTCACCGATCATGTGGTCGGTCACGTGAAAGGTCAAGCTCAAGGTCATTTTGTGCCCAAGTGCCAGCAGGACTACTTATACGTATCTAATTGTTGTTTGCACTATTGGATTTAGCTCGAAAAAACAAACAATTTGGTAATTTAAATCATTCCTCTAAGTCCATTGGTCTCCGAGATATAAGCGGAAACACCTGTGGAAGGCCCCTTTTTGCCAACCAAAAAATGGTTTTTTTTTGAGATTTTCAAATTTAAAAATTATATTTATCAAATTATAGCTTTTACCTTGGGATTCAGCTAAAAAAAAAAATTTGGTAGCTTCAATCATTGCTCCAGGTCCATCGGTCTCTAAGTTATTAGCGAATTTCCTTAGAAAAGCTATTACCGTCGTTTTAGCAGAACAGAATCTGGACAAAAACTATCCGTTCAGGGTAACCTCAGCAATCATATTAATATTTATATTAATTGACAGCTTTTTATGTGTACTTTCTAGATATGAAGGGAGTTTATTGTTAAAGTGCATTTTTACCTGCAAAAATCACGATTTGTTTCAAAATTTAACATGGGTTTATGTGGGAAATAGAATTTTCACTTTTTGAGTGTCTGTAAGCACGATAACTCTCGTTAATATCCTCCGATCGCAACAAAATTTAGTACAAACATGTAAAACTAGATTCTCTTGGACGAGTTCGTAAACCATTCAGATCGACATATTCTAAGTGGGGTAAAGGCTCCATTTTACCCTCGAAAAATGGGTTTTTCGAGTTTTTAAAATTGGAAAATGATACGTATCTAATTGTTGTTTGCACTATTGGATTAAGCTCGAAAAAACAAACAATTAGGTACGTTAAATCATTCCTCTAAGTCCATTGGTCTCCGAGGTATAAGCGGAAATACCTGTGGAAGGCCCCTTTTTGCCAACTAAAAAATGGGGTTTTTTGAGATTTTCAAATTGAAAAATTATATTTATCAAATTATAGCTTTCACCTTTGGATTCAGCTAAAAAAACAAACAATTTGGTAGCTTCAATCATTGCTCTAGGTCCATCGGTCTCTAAGTTATTAGCGAATTTCCTTAGAAAAGCTATTACCGTCGTTTTAGCGGAACAGAATCTGGACAAAAACCATCCGTTCAGGGTAACCTCAGCAATCATATTAATATTTATATTAATTAACAGCTTTTTATGTGTAATTTCTAGATATGAAGGGAGTTTAATGTTAAAGCACATTTTTACCTGCTAAAATCACGATTTGTTTCAAAATTTAACATGGGATTATATGGGAAATAGAATTTTCACTTTTTGAGTGTCTGTAAGCACGATAACTCTCGTTAATATCCTCCGATCGCAACAAAATTTAGTACAAACATGTAAAACTAGATTCTCTTGGACGAGTTCGTAAACCATTCAGATCGACATATTCTAAGTGGGGCAAAGGCTTAATTTTACCCTCCAAAAATTGGTTTTTCGACTTTTTAAAATTGGAAAATGATACGTATCTAATTGTTGTTTGCACTATTAAATTTAGCTCGAAAAAACAAACAATTTAGTATCTTAAATCATTCCTCTAAGTCCATTGGTTTCCGAGGTATAAGCGGATATACCTGTGGAAGGCCCCTTTTTGCCAACCAAAAAATGGGTTTTTTGAGATTTTCAAATTGAAAAATTAAATTTATCAAATTATAGCTTTCACCTTTGGATTCAACTAAAAAAAAAACAAACAATTTGGTAGCTTCAATCATTGCTCCAGGTCCATCGGTGTCTAAGTTATTAGCGAATTTCCTCAGAAAAGCTATTACCGTCGTTTTAGCAGAACAGAATCTGGACAAAAACTATCCGTTCAGGGTAACCTCGGCAATCATATTAGTATTTATATTAACTGACAGCTTTTTATGTGTACTTTCTAGATATGAAGGGAGTTTATTGTTAAAGCGCCTTTTTTACCTGCAAAAAACCCGATTTTTTTTAAGAGGGTGGCGGCCTCTTTTTACCTTGCATTTGCCTCCAACATAGGCCTCAGGCCTGTTCGTGGGAGTTATCAAGCAATCCCAAGGAGTGAGCTGGTACAGTACGAGGATGAACAGTACTGCTAAAAGTATGCGACATCATCAAGACTCGATCCTGCGACGCTGCCGCCACAGAACCGGGGCCGAGTGCGCTACCAACTGCGCCACCGACTCACTAAAACCCACTAGCGCCCACTAATCGCGCTATCACTGCGATTTGATTCAAAATTTAACATGGGCTTATAAGGGAAATAGAATTTTCACTTTTTGATTGTCTGTAAGCACGATAACTCTCGTTAATATCCTCCGATCCCAAAAAAAATTTAGTACAAACAAGTAAAACTAGATTCTCTTGGACGAGTTCGTAAACCATTCAGATCGACATATTCTAAGTGGGGTAAAGGCTCCATTTTACCCTCAAAAAATGGGTTTTTCGAGTTTTTAAAATTGGAAAATGATACGTATCTAATTTTCGTTTGCACTATTGGATTAAGCTCGAAAAAACAAACAATTTGGTACTTTAAATCATTCCTCTAAGTCCATTGGTCTCCGGGGTATAAGCGGAAATACCTGTGGAAGGCCCCTTTTTGCCAACCAAAAAATGGGGTTTTTTGAGATTTTCAAATTGAAAAATTAAATTTATCAAATTATAGCTTTCACCTTTGGATTCAGCTAAGAAAAACAAACAATTTGGTAGCTTCAATCATTGCTCTAGGTCCATCGGTCTCTAAGTTATTAGCGAATTTCCTTAGAAAAGCTATTACCGTCGTTTTAGCAGAACAGAATCTGGACAAAAACCATCCGTTCAGGGTAACCTCGGCAATCATATTAGTATTTATATTAACTGACAGCTTTTTATGTGTACTTTCTAGATATGAAGGGAGTTTATTGTTAAAGCGCCTTTTTTACCTGCAAAAAACCCGATTTTTTTTTAAGAGGGTGGCGGCCTCTTTTTACCTTGCATTTGCCTCCAACATAGGCCTCAGGCCTGTTCGTGGGAGTTATCAAGCAATCCCAAGGAGTGAGCTGGTACAGTACGAGGATGAACAGTACTGCTAAAAGTATGCGACATCATCAAGACTCGATCCTGCGACGCTGCCGCTACAGAACCGGGGCCGAGTGCGCTACCAACTGCGCCACCGACTCACTAAAACCCACTAGCGCCCACTAATCGCGCTATCACTGCGATTTGATTCAAAATTTAACATGGGCTTATAAGGGAAATAGAATTTTCACTTTTTGATTGTCTGTAAGCACGATAACTCTCGTTAATATCCTCCGATCACAACAAAATTTAGTACAAACATGTAAAACTAGATTCTCTTGGACGAGTTCGTAAACCATGCAGATCGACATATTCTAAGTGGGGTAAAGGCTCCCATATAAACCATATGGGATATAGAATTTTCACTTTTTGAGTGTCTGTAAGCACGATAACTCTCGTTAATATCCTCCGATCGCAACAAAATTTAGTACAAACATGTAAAACTACATTCTCTTGGATGAGTTCGTAAACCATTCAGATCGACATATTCTAAGTGGGGTAAAGGCTCCATTTTACCCTCAAAAATGGGTTTTTCGAGTTTTTAAAATTGGAAAATCATACGTATCTAATTGTTGTTTGCACTATTGGATTTAGCTCGAAAGAACAAGCAATTTAGTATTTTAAATCATTCCTCTAAGTCCATTGGTCTCCGAGGTATAAGCGGAAATACCTGTGGAAGGCCCCTTTTTGCCAACCAAAAAATGGGGTTTTTTGAGATTTTCAAATTGAAAAATTAAATTTATCAAATTATAGCTTTCACCTTTGGATTCAGCTAAAAAACCAAACAATTTGGTAGCTTCAATCATTGCTCCAGGTCCATCGGTCTCTAAGTTATTAGCTAATTTCCTTAGAAAAGCTATTACCGTCGTTTTAGCAGAACAGAATCTGGACAAAAACTATCCGTTCAGGGTAACCTCAGCAATCATATTAATATTTATATTAATTGACAGCTTTTTATGTGTACTTTCTAGATATGAAGGGAGTTTATTGTTAAAGCCCATTTTTACCTGCAAAAATAACGATTTGTTTCAAAATTATACATGGGCTTATAAGGGAAATAGAATTTTCACTTTTTGAGTGTCTGTAAGCACGATAACTCTCGTTAATATTCTCCGATCGCAACAAAATTTAGTACAAACATGTAAAACTAGATTCTCTTGGACGAGTTCGTAAACCATTCAGATCGACATATTCTAAGTGGGGTAAAGGCTCCATTTTACCCTCAAATAATGGGTTTTTCGAGTTTTTAAGATTGGAAAATCATACGTATCTAATTGTTGTTTGCACTATTGGATTTAGCTCGAAAAAACAAACAATTTAGTAGTTTAAATCATTCCTCTAAGTCCATTGGTCTCCGGGGTATAAGCGGAAATACCTGTGAAAGGCCCCTTTTTGCCAACTAAAAAATGGGGTTTTTTGAGATTTTCAAATTGAAAAATTAAATTTATCAAATTATAGTTTTCACCTTTGGATTCAGCTAAAAAAACAAACAATTTGGTAGCTTCAATCATTGCTCTAGGTCCATCGGTCTCTAAGTTATTAGCGAATTTCCTTAGAAAAGCTATTACCGTCGTTTTAGCAGAACAGAATCTGGACAAAAACTATCCGTTCAGGGTAACCTCAGCAATCATATTAATATTTATATTAATTGACAGCTTTTTATATGTACTTTCTAGATATGAAAGGCGTTTATTAATAAAGCGCATTTTTACCTGCAAAAATCACGATTTGTTTCAAAATTTAACATGGGCTTATATCGGAAATAGAATTTTCACTTTTTGAGTGTTTGTAAGCACGATAACTCTCGTTAATATCCTCCGATCGCAACAAAATTTAGTACAAACATGTAAAACTACATTCTCTTGGATGAGTTCGTAAACCAATCAGATCGACATATTCTAAGTGGGGTAAAGGCTCCATTTTACCCTCAAAAAATGGGTTTTTCGAGTTTTTAAAATTGGAAAATCATACGTATCTAATTGTTGTTTGCACTATTGGATTTAGCTCGAAAGAACAAACAATTTAGTATTTTAAATCATTCCTCTAAGTCCATTGGTCTCCGAGGTATAAGCGGAAATACCTGTGGAAGGCCCCTTTTTGCCAACCAAAAAATGGGGTTTTTTGAGATTTTCAAATTGAAAAATTAAATTTATCAAATTATAGCTTTCACCTTTGGATTCAGCTAAAAAAACAAACAATTTGGTAGCTTCAATCATTGCTCCAGGTCCATCGATCTCTAAGTTATTAGCGAATTTCCTTAGAAAAGCTATTACCATCGTTTTAGCAGAACAAAATCTGGACAAAAACTATCCGTTCAGGGTAACCTCAGCAATCATATTAATATTTATATTAACTGACAGCTTTTTATATGTACTTTCTAGATATGAAGGGAGTTTATTGTTAAAGCGCATTTTTACCTGCAAAAATCACAATTTGTTTCAAAATTTAACATGGGCTTATATGGGAAATAGAATTTTCACTTTTTGAGTGTCTGTAAGCACGATAACTCTCGTTAATATCCTCCCATCGCAACAAAATTTAGTACAAACATGTAAAACTAGATTCTCTTGGACGAGTTCGTAAACCATTCAGATCGACATATTCTAAGTGGGGTAAAGGCTCCATTTTACCCTCCAAAATTGGGTTTTTCGAGTTTTTAAAATTGGAAAATTATACGTATCTAATTGTTGTTTGCACTATTGGATTTAGCTCGAAAAAACAAACAATTTGGTACTTTAAATCATTCCTCTAAGTCCATTGGTCTCCGAGGTATAAGCGGAAATACCTGTGGAAGGCCCCTTTTTGCCATCTACAGAATGGGTTTTTTTGAGATTTTCAAATTGAAAAATTAAATTTATCAAATTATAGCTTTCACCTTTGGATTCAGCTAAAAAGAAACAAACAATTTGGTAGCTTCAATCATTGCTCTAGGTCCATCGGTCTCTAAGTTATTAGCGAATTTCCTTAGAAAAACTAATACCGTCGTTTTAGCAAAACAGAATCTGGACAAAAACTATCCGTTCAGGGTAACCTTAGCAATCATATTAATATTTATATTAATTGACAGCTTTTTATGTGTACTTTCTATATATGAAGGGAGTTTAATGATAAAGCGCATTTTTACCTGCTAAAATCACGATTTGTTTCAAAATTTAACATGGGATTATATGGGAAATAGAATTTTCACTTTTTGAGTGTCTGTAAGCACGATAACTCTCGTAAAATCCTCCCATCGAAACAAAATTTAGTACAAACATGTAAAACTAGATTCTCTTGGACGAGTTCGTAAACCATTCAGATCGACATATTCTAAGTGGGGTAAAGGCTTAATTTTACCCTCCAAAAATGGGTTTTTCGACTTTTTAAAATTGGAAAATTATACGTATCTAATTGTTGTTTGCACTATTGGATTTAGCTCGAAATAACAAACAATTTGGTAATTTAAATCATTCCTCTAAGTCCATTGGTCTCCGTGGTATAAGCGGAAATACCTGTGGAAGGCCCCTTTTTGCCAACCAAAAAATGGGTTTTTTGAGATTTTCAAATTGAAAAATTAAATTTATCAAATTATAGCTTTCACCTTTGGATTCAGCTAAAAAAAACAAACAATTTGGTAGCTTCAATCATTGCTCTAGGTCCATCGGTCTCTAAGTTATTATCGAATTTCCTTAGAAAAGCTATTACCGTCGTTTTAGCAAAACAGAATCTGGACAAAAACTATCCGTTCAGGGTAACCTTAGCAATCATATTAATATTTATATTAATTGACAGATTTTTATGTGTACTTTCTAGATATGAAGGGAGTTTAATGATAAAGCGCATTTTTACCTGCTAAAATCACGATTTGTTTCAAAATTTAACATGGGTTTATATGGGATATAGAATTTTCACTTTTTGAGTGTCTGTAAGCACGATTACTCTCGTTAATATCCTCCGATCGCAACAAAATTTAGTACAAACATGTAAAACTACATTCTCTTGGATGAGTTCGTAAACCATTCAGATCGACATATTCTAAGTGGGGTAAAGGCTCCATTTTACCCTAAAAAAATGGGTTTTCGAGTTTTTAAAATTGGAAAATCATACGTATCTTATTGTTGTTTGCACTATTGGATTTAGCTCGAAAGAACAAACAATTTAGTATGTTAAATCATTCCTCTAAGTCCATTGGTCTCCGAGGTATAAGCGGAAATACCTGTGGAAGGCCCCTTTTTGCCAACCAAAAAATGGGGTTTTTTGAGATTTTCAAATTGAAAAATTAAATTTATCAAATTATAGCTTTCACCTTTGGATTCAGCTAAAAAAACAAACAATTTGGTAGCTTCAATCATTGCTCCAGGTCCATCGGTCTCTAAGTTATGAGCGAATTTCCTTAGAAAAGCTATTATCATCGTTTTAGCAGAACAAAATCTGGACAAAAACTATCCGTTCAGGGTAACCTCAGCAATCATATTAATATTTATATTAACTGACAGCTTTTTATGTATAATTTCTACATATGAAGGGAGTTTATTGTTAAAGCGCATTTTTACCTGCAAAAATCACGATTTGTTTCAAAATTTAACATGGGCTTATATGGGAAATAGAATTTTCACTTTTTGAGTGTCTGTAAGCACGATAACTCTCGTTAATATCCTCTGATCGCAACAAAATTTAGTACGAACATGTAAAACTAGATTCTCTTGGACGAGTTCGTAAACCATTCAGATCGACATATTCTAAGTGGGGTTAAGGCTCCAATTTACCCTCCAAAAATGGGTTTTTCGAGTTTTTAAAATTGGAAAATGATACGTATCTAATTTTCGTTTGCACTATTGGATTAAGCTCGAAAAAACAAACAATTTGGTACTTTAAATCATTCCTCTAAGTCCATTGGTCTCCGAGGTATAAGCGGAAATACCTGTATAAGGCCCCTTTTTGCCAACCAAAAAATGGGGTTTTTTGAGATTTTCAAATTGAAAAATTAAATTTATCAAATTATAGCTATCACCTTTGGATACAGCTAAGAAAAACAAACAATTTGGTAGCTTCAATCATTGCTCTAGGTCCATCGGTCTCTAAGTTATTAGCGAATTTCCTTAGAAAAGCTATTACCGTCGTTTTAGCAGAACAGAATCTGGACAAAAACCATCCGTTCAGGGTATCCTCAGCAATCATATTAATATTTATATTAATTGACAGGTTGTTATGTGTACTTTCTAGATATGAAGGGAGTTAGTAGTGGCGATGTGGCGTTTCTGGCCCAATCAAACTTTGACAGGCAGTCAATTTTTTGACAGCTACTTCCGGTCACGTGACCGGAAGTGACGTCATCAGCTGTGACGTAGCTGTGACGTGTTGTAGGTGGGTATTTAAAGTTTAAATGCCCTGCTGTGCTGGGTATTTAAATTTTAAATGGCCGGAAGTGTGTCAAGGTCTTTTGGGGATGTTTTTAATAAAGATCTTGCATTTTCGGAAAATCCGAAAATGCAAGATATTTTCTTTTTTTATTTATTTGTTTTTTTTTTACAAAAGTATTATTTTACAAGTTAGTAAAGTTTGCTCCCAAATTTGAAAAGTAAGTTGTTGTCGGTGCTGAAAGTTCTTGTTTATTTTCATTCTTCTTGTTGTTGTAAGTTGGCAAAAACACATTTTTTTCGTTTTGATTGTTTGTTGCATAAAGTTCTAAAGATAAACCAAACCCAGTGGTTATAAGTTGTTTTAGTTCTTCACTAAAAATTTCCAAATCCTTGTAGGTTGTAAGATTGATAGTGTTGTAGTGAATCCCGCGAATGTTGAGAGACATGACTAGAGTTGTTTACTCGACGAGAGGTGTAGCAGGAATGACTATTGCAAAGCCGGTGCTGCAGGTACCTCCGATGGTAGTGGGAGTAGTGGTGGGGGTAATGGCAGGTGTTTGTTTAATCATTTTGAATTTAATCGTTGCCACAATAGACCGAGTCGATGTTGCAATTCTTCTAGTTTATCCAACCGGTTCTTTTGATATGTTTTGCAACTACATTTACAATAGCTGAAAGAATTACATTTTGTACAAGCTTTTCCGTCAACTTGATCTTCAGGTATTCTAAAACATTTTTCTTTGCAACAATAAGTTATAAGTGTTAGATTATTTCTTTTGGATGACATGTTGGTTGTAGCT